>OY856414.1:497945100-498317600 GCA_963693085.1 Alisma plantago-aquatica | reverse complement strand
ATTCATCTTGTTGAGACCTTGTTCCTTCACTACCCAACATCCACTCCCATATAGCATGGTTGGCCATATAGCAGTTCTATAAAACTTACTTTTTAATCTGAGAGGGATCTTCAGGTCACATAATACTCCAGTTGCACTCCTCCATTTCAACCATCTTGTAGTGATCTCGTGACAAACATCATCTTGAGCATCCCATATGTTTGTATAATAAAACCCAAATAACAAAATTTATCACATTTTGGTAGATCTACTCTGCCCAACTTGGCCCCACCATGCATAATTCTAAAACATAGGAAATATCAACTGTGATTTGTAAGTTTGTAATTGTAAGTTTTAAGTTCTAAGTAGTAACTTGTAGGTTTGTAAGTTTGTAGTGTATCATAGGTAATATCAACTGTAATTTGTAAGTTTGTAATTGTAAGTTTTAAGTTCTAAATATTAACTTGTAGGTTTGTAAGGTTGTAATAGTTTAAAGTCTTGACAATTCTGTTCATTTCTACACTCGCTCATCAAGATTTGGAGACCCACCCCAACCTCTCAACATATAAATTTATTATATGATCTAGTGTGTTTCATAGTCACAACATTCACCCTATTTTTTGTTGTTGAAAAAAACGCGTTTAAAACAAGTATTTTTGAGCTGCCGTGTGTGACGGCCGTATTAAACTCTAGAACGAATAATACGTTTTATTCACGTTTTATACGTGTTTTATTTGCGTTCTGCGTTTTATTCACGTTTTGTACGTTTTATTCCCGTTTTAAACTGTTCTGTACTGTTGCTTTTTCTGTCCTTTTTTCGTTTGCAGCAGGGTTTTTCTAAACCCTCTAATCTTGTGGCTATGCTTCTTGCTGCTTTCTGTTTCCAGCTTTCAGCTTCCACGCTTCACCTCTCCTTCCTCCTCTCTTCTCTTTTTGATTTCTCTGTCCTCTTTGGCTAATTACTTCTCTGTCAAAAACTCCAACTTTCTTCAACTATTTGCCCTTCCTCCTCTTTCTTCCTGTTTTTATGTTCTTCCTTCCTCCTCCCGTTTTTCCAGTTGTCCTGCTTTCTTCTTCTTCCCTGTTACACGTCTATTTCCCCTTTCTTGTTTCTACTATATCATCCTCCTTTATCCATTCTCTTCTGCATCCTTCTGTATTCCTGATTTCCCTATTTCTTCTTTCTTTTGTTTCCACATATCCTCCAACATCCTCATTCCTGTTCCTCCCATTCTCCTCCTCTTTTAACTTCTTCCCCTTTAATTTTATATTGTTTTTCTGTATCTAAACAAGGCTGTGATTTTGACACAAGTCATACAACACTCAAGCTCGAGAAGGGTGATAAGTTTGCCAACCCTCTACACCACCCACTGAGCTCCTAATCCGTCATCCTTTTTTGTTTATATTTTCTTCCTGCTGCTATTGCAATCAGTGCATCAGATGATTGTTCTGAATTTTGTATACATTTATCAATTAGTTGATCTTTAAATATTAGTGTAATCAGTTTAATAGTATTGTAATCAATTTAATCTATTTGATGTTTCTTCATCATCTTTGTGTGTATGCATATATGTGTACGTATATATATATATATATATATATAGAGAGAGAGAGAGAGAGAGAGAGAGAGAGAGAGAGAGAGGCTAGAATACACTCGAGTGTACAGATCACACGGATACACTCAAGTGTGTTTGCATGTCAAGACTATTTTTTACAAGATGTAAACCATTGATCTTCATTGTCATACTATAATTAGGCTACATACAAATTTTGAGCCCATTCGGATGAGTGTAAGTCACTCATCTGAGGGCAAACACTCATCCGAGGGCAACAAAATCGACGCACGAAACTAATTTGAAATGCGTAATTTTTGCGGTCTTTATAACATGACCTAAAAATGTCCAAATGTGCTCAATTTTTTTATATGAGCTATTCACAAGATGTTTAAGAAGGTCAATGGATTAGATTTTTTAAAAAATATTGCATCATGAAAAACTACTTGAGTGTATTCAGCTCTGAATACACTCGAGTGTATTCTTGCCTGACTCTCTCTCTCTATATATATATATATATAGAGAGAGAGAGAGTCAGGCTAGTGTACACTCGAGTGTACCGAAGACACCGTACACCTCAGTCATTTTTAAAGATGCAGTAACTTTTTGAATATTCTAAACCATTGATCTTCTTAAATATCTTAAGAACATACTATATAATAAATTTTAGCTCATTTCGATATTTATAGGTCATGCATTTAAAGGAGGCAAGAATCATGCATTTCAAATTAGTTTTGTGCGCCGATTTTGTTGTCCTTGGATGAGTGACTTACATTCATCCAAACGAGCTCAAATTTTGTATGTGGCCTATTGTTATTGTAACCATGAAGATCAATGGATTGGATTTTGGAAACACAAGGTCTAGATAGGCAAACACCATTGAGGTGTACGGCGTAATCTGTACACCCGAGTGTATTCTACCCTGACTCTCTCTCTCTCTCTCTCTCTCTCTCTCTCTCTATATATATATATATATATATATATATATATATATATATATATATATATATATATATATATATATATATATATATATATACACACACTCGAGTGTATTCAGAGCAGAATACACTCAAGTAGTTTTTCATGATGCAATATTTTTTTCAAAAATCTAATCCGTTGATGTTCTTAAACATCTTGTGAATAGCTCATACGCAAAATTTGAGCATATTTGGACATTTATAGGTCGTGTCATAAAGACCGCAAAAATTATGCATTTTAAATTAGTTTCGTGCGTTGATTTTGTTGCCCTTGGATGAGTGACACTCATCCAAATGTGCTCAAAATTTGTATGTAGCCTAGTTATAGTATGACGGTGAAGATCAATGGTTTACATTTTGCAAAAAATAGTCTTGATACGCAAACACACTTGAGTGTATTCGTGCGATCTGTACACTCCGAGTATATTCTAGCCTGACTCTCTCTCTATATATATATACACACACACACATACGATTCTTTCCCGAGTTTTTCTCGAAAAGTTGACCGCTTTTTATCCGAATTTTCCGCATAATTTCCGAATTTTGAATTTTCCAGCTTGACCGTACGTATCCCGAATACCGAATTTGTGTCTATATATTATGTTTGCAAAATTCTTAACTTCATTCCTTCATTTGCCATCAAAATTGTTATCGGAACCCCTGTTGATAGTCCAGCTTTCTTTATTTAAACATGTGGGAGACCCCCCCCCCACTTACCCAATGTCTAATATTATTGCATGAATAAGTGTGTTGGCATTTTGATCGTCCTAGAAAATTTTGATGATTTAATTCGCTAAATTTGGCGCATAAAATCATCAGGAACTTATATGTCATATTTTGTATAAAATTTTGAAAATTTGTGTTTCTGGGCCATTGGAAATGGTGTCAAAATTGGACATTTAATTCTATGGTTTTTGAGGATGTGGAGGAGGTATATTGGAAGGAGCTTGGGATTATCTTTCTAGGCTTTTAGTTGTTTTTTACTAGTTAAGGTTCTTGGAGTGTCCCTTGAAGGGATACGAAGGATGCTAGAATTTCACTGGGATTTGAGCATTGGAGTTTGAGGGGGTGGGGTTTTAGCGTATTTGACTTTTTCTGTCTTCAGGAAAATGAAAAAGGCTTTAGCTGGGGTGGTTATGTAGCTTTTCTTCTTTACATGTACATTCTCACTTTAACTTATTGAACTTGAACCTTGTCCTTCAAAAAGAACCTGCCATGACTAGGATATACATTAGGGCCTGCCAGCTCATCTTCCTTAGCCTTGAGAAGACATTTTTAGTCCAAATAGGCATGAACCAAGTGAAGGAATCGACATGTGTAAACGGATCAAATACATAGTGGATACTGCTATATCCGCTATTTGAATATCAAAATAAAAGTTTGATCCAATACACGACAGATATCATATGTTAACATCTGAATCTGATCCGAACGGATAATATTCACACTTCGAGAAATATCCGATGTGAACCAAAAAGCATACATTTAATGTTGATAAATATATTATACATATTAAATATTAGTGTACTAAATCTATATGATAAAATGTTTATATATTCATATTATTATCTATAAACCGCGGTAAGCTCCATTTGCCTATTGGAAGTACAGGATGAATAAAGTCTCTCCCGGCTTTTCAATTATTTTTGAAAATACTATATGCATATATTTTGGATGGATATAGCAATATCCGATCTGAAATATTCAGATCCGAAATTCAATATCCGCAATCCGATCCGAACTTGAAGAATATCAGATTTTTTTAAATTTGGAACTCGATCAGGATTGAATGTGCGGATTCCGGATATCCATTTACAGGTCTAGAAAGGAATACATGCAAATTGCCTATGTTCATGGTAATAAATGCATAGAGCATTCTTAATCACAATATTTGCTCTGAAGTCAGAAATATCCAGACATTAGGGCCTGCCAACTCATCTCCCTTATTCTTGGTGAAGTGTATGTTGCATTTCCAGGAGCATTATCTAGAACCACCTACGCGACATGACTATTAAATTGAGATAAAATATTGATCATATCAATGAAATTTCTCCTATTTTTGGAAGATGAAGATATATCATGTCCTCTGAATGTAAAATCTTGGAATTCTAGTCATCGAGCGGTATTAATGGAAGTTATTAGATGTAACCAATTTAATAATATTTTGTGTGTTGATTGTCATTGTATTTATCTGTCTCCTTTTTGTGTTATTAATTCCTTACATACCTTTTTGGATAAGTTACGAGCAGAACGGTGATCAATGCCAACATGCATTAAGAATGCACAATTAACTCACCCAACTTTTTTCCAATTTTGAAAATCCTAGATGACTGAAAAGTCCAAATGGAGGTTTGCCGAATACAAAGCATGATAAGAAAAATGCATCATCTTTTGTTGTAGAATACTCTAGCCATTAAAACTTTTGAAACCAAGAGGATTGAAAGTGACGTCAATGCTTCTCATACCCTAATGATGGATAATTTTCTAGATGATGTTGATATGACCCAAAATTAATAAAAGCATGTTGGATTTCATCTTGTTTTGTTAGAGGGTGTTCTCAAAATTGACACCTCAAGTTGAGGTCATGAACAATTGATTGATCATCTAAATTTTTTCCTTTTGTTCTTGGTCGCTTGTTTAAAGGATTTATGCCCATCACATCCTCATTTTTACCAAGAGGAGGATTAGGAACATAGTCATTTGAGAAGACATTTCTAGTTCAAATAGGCAAGAGTCATGGAAAGGATACATGCAAAATTGTTTATGTTCATGGTAATTAATGCATATAACATTTTTAATCACAACATTTTTTCTGAGAATCAGAATTATCCAGATTTTTAGGATATGTGAGTAAGCATATATTTGACTTTGGTGTATTAGACCCTCTAATTGCTTTTTCTTTTTGCTACATAATTCTATAAAGTTGATACTATATGTTTTTTCTTAATTTTCTGCAAAATACACTAGATGAATAAAGAACTGTTGTTTTTCTTTTTTCCATATGGTTGAACGATTTCAATTCTGCATTGAATCATTACATCCGCGATGTTACTTAAATCTTTGGTAAACGTCTCTTTTCTCAGGTCACTGAAGCTCCGCATGTGGCTCAATGGATTTCCTACAACGTCTCAGTCTTTGTCCAGTTTTTCTCTTAGCCCTACGGAGGATTCTATATTCACGTCTAATGATAAGAGAGCTAAGATAGGCAAGGAACATTGTTTCCTTACAAGGTCCTGTCTGCTAGCTTTGAGTTGTGATGGTGGTACTGCAGGGTATGCCATGTGCACCTACGAATGGGTTACAATATGGACTTTTAGGTTATTTTCTTCACTCATAGTTTTATGTCGTCAGGGCTCTGCTAAAGATCTTACATCTTCACAATATCGACAAACTGGACACTACCTCCCTTTGCACAGCAATTTCAGCTTGTCATGCCTTGCTTGATCTTGAAGTTGTTGGATTGTAAGTTTAAACATTGCTTCTACTTTCGTTTCCTCAAAAGATATTGGTGTTACTACTTTCGAACTGCTAAATGCACGGTGAATATAATTATCACCGTCTAAATAAGAACTTTTGTGTCAGTGATTTCTCCTGTACCACAGATATATCTGGATTGTAGCTGAAATGATGGGAGAGACGCAAAATGAGATGTTTGTGTCTTTTTTATAATTTTGACCTATTCATCTGCTGATTCAGATTAAAAATCCAAAGAAGCAGGATCAATTTTGAATTCTCTAGTTATTAATTTCCCCCCTATCATTGCACAAAACACTCCATGTATAAGAAAACTAAAAAGAAAGAATATATGTGTTTGGCATTTTCATTTGGATGATTTCGTGTATCTATGGGCACAGCTCAATGTATTTAAATGCCCTCTTACTGGATTTAACTAGCAGGTTTCATTCTTTCACATAATGTTGATTCCAGTCTATATGAAAAAAACAAGTTAAACATAATTAACGGAATTACATTTTCTGTATCTCTGCTTCGGTAGAATTTTAGTGGTTAGAGACAAGATTATAGTTATGTGCACGTGCATATTCATTAAAGCAAGCACAATTTTCTGATCTCGAGTTAACTTCTCTTAGAGCTAATTTTCAAATCCTGAGATATCAAATTTAAGCAACTTTCAATCTCGAGGAATTCTAGCTGATGTCAACTTCAATATCTGTGCAGACATGTTGAACTGAAGCAAACACTAGAAACAGTTGGCGCTAATTGTCATGTAATGCAGCGCTTGCTTTTTGAGTCCAATAATACAGGTAAATTGTCTTCTTATAATTATAGCTCTTAGTTAGAATCCTCTTGATTTGTTGAAATTCGAACTACTAGGGAGAGATGATAGCCTGAGATCTGAAACTTGTTTTGAGTTTGTTAACGGATGCCCCAATTTGACTTCATTGGCTCTTAGAGGACTGAAGCTGCAAGATCACAAGGCAAAAATATTTGTCAAGGCAAGTTTGTATTTACCATGATAGAGAATGCTGATATGTGTTTACAGTTAAAGAAACTGTTGGACTATCTATTGAACAATTGTCTCTAAAATTGGAGGTGGATGTCGCATTACAGTCTCTTGCGTATTGATGTTGTTAAACTATTAAGTAATCTACTTTAGTTTAATCTTGTTTTAATTGAAAAAATCAATACGAAGGGTTGTTTTACATAAATGATCAACCCTGTTCGTTCCTTTTATTATAGGGACTCCGGAAGCTTAAATCAATTGACTTTTCAACATCTTACTCCATCACTGGCACCTTCTTAAGGTGATTTCTGTAACTATAGCAAAGTTTTTCATAATTGGTTAAAGAGTGACCCTTTCTTGAGCTGTAGTTCACAATTTTAGCTTTGCAGGGTCATAAATGGCTGTGCGAACAGCTTGGAAATTCTAACATTACGTGATTGTTTGCACCTCAAAGAAGTATGAATTGTACCTATAAACATGAGTATTAGTTCTTTCCAAGCAATAACTTCTCATTAATATATTTCTAATACAGGCAGAGGTGAGTCGATTCCTGTATGCGGTTCTCGCTGGGGAGTGCAAATGTCTCAGACATTTGGTAAGCATTCTTGGATGATTTTGATAGGTATCTTGTGTGTAAACATGTCAAACTAGAAGTTGATCTGGTGAACAGGACTTCTCAAACAGAGATGGGTTATCAGCAGAGGAAGATTGGTATGAACGGTGCTACAACCCAAGGTAAATAACAGATCTTAATGCCTGTTGTCATTGTGGATCATCTTATTGATGTATCTCTACGTTTTGCAGTAGCATTCCCATAGCTCGAATGCTGGAAGAACGGCCAGATATTTGTTTAATTGCTGAATTCCCCGTCGACCGGAGGTTTTGTCATACTGTATATAGCGTCTCAAATAAGCATTCACAAGCCTTTCTTGATGGTGTTGCAATCTTATTTCAGCTTTACAGATATAGATGAAGTTATCGATGGTGAAATGCTGAGCGACATTAGCTTTCCTTTGACACCTGGCTCACTCTTTATGACCTCTTCGGACAGTAGCTATAACAGCGATCAAGGTAGCGGAAACGAGGATGGCAATGATTTTGCTTTTGTGGGTATTTTGAACCCTGAATATGCAGAAGAGGAGTTCAACTAGTTCAGATGCAGATTTGGAGTTTCTGGCAAGTTCTCACGGATCATTATTTGTATTTGATCTCGGTCATCTCATCCCCACCGTTCCCAGCAAAGCCATCATTACCGGGCAGCAGTTTGTGTTGTAGTCCTCCGTTGGCTCCACACATGTTTAATGTACTTTTAAGTTTTAAGAGATTTCCTTTCCAGCCAATCTTGTGTAGCTGGCAACTAAGTTGATGTTCTCTTTTCTGGTGGAGAGCACCTTCTGACATGAATAAACTAAATCTAGTACCGGTCAATGTAAGCTCTTTTGTTATATACAGAAAAGCAAAAGCATTTAACTGTAATACAGATAGCTTCATCATCCGTTATGGATTTTATTATGAATATTCATAACTGGGATGTGTAAAATATATGTCAAAACACTTGCTATTGTAGTATATGCTTAACTGTGAACTATGATCAAAGGCGCTTGGGATTGTCCTTGAAACCTTGGTGAACTTCTGGCTAAGGTGCTTCTTCATCGTGACATCGTTGCCCTGCAGCTTTGGCTTTGCTTGGGATATATGTTGCGTCTCTAGTAGATGGTCCATCTTTTAACATCACTGTTGTGCTGGTGCAATTTTGGGTGAACCAGCATGATTTTTTTTTTCTGGAACCACAGTAAGGGTCATTAATGCTGATCTGGAAAGAAGGATCCATGCAGCTGATCGCCTGATCCCAACATGGTTGGGATTGAGGCCTAGATGATGATGATGATGAACAACCAGTATGACGGTGACTCCTGCTGTTCAATGACTCCACAAATCTCGAGATTGGAAGGTAAATCAAGGATTAGTGAGGGAAATTTGACAGCTGAGACGCTCAATAATGCTGGATCTAGATAACCGACACTTATTCTATCTCCTTGAGTGCCCCTTTATATCTATGATCTTCTATTTGATTTTACTCAGCAATATCCTTATCAGTAATGACTTTTCCTTAAAACTTGCCAGCTTGGTGTTTTAGTGGCAACTTTGGTAGCTGTCGGTCTTCTCTTCCCTGTTCCGTCCTTTTAGTTCACATTATAGGGCCTTCCAAACATGTGTTGCCTTCGGGTTCAAATCGCTGTCCCCAGAACTGTTGGCCAGACATGTTCCATATGATCTCTTTTGTACCCCTTATTAATATTTCTAGTGGTGAGTTTTTAAGTAAATGTGGTTAGAAATTTCTACGACAAAATTGGAACAAGGACTACTGATTTGTAGGCGTTGCCTTTGTGCAACCCAGAGGTTCAGTGTTTCTGTGACATGGTTACGGTGTCCCTTTTGCAACACGCCACCCAAGACTGGTTCCACGCCTATGCTGATTGTCTATTTCAACAAACGATAATCTTTACATCTCGTAGCAAAAGGCTGTATAATTTATTGTGGGCCTCTGTTATTTTGTCATAGAACAACTCTCCAAAGAATGACTTCATTCGGACAAAGAATGACTTCACATTTAGACAGACATACTCTTGTAATTCCTCGTCAATTTGGGATCTTAGTTATGTTGTCATAGAACGACTCTTTAAGGCTATAAGATACTAGCTAGTGTGCTTATATAGTCAAGTCAAACAGTAAATTCGTGTGCCTTATACATGATTATACATATGCGTCAAAGGTCACCAGATATCAGCTACTATCCAGCCTATTGAGGAGCACATTGACATAAATTGCAACCAACTTGCTATCACAACCTGTCAAAGTTGAAATGTTCTAGGTTGCCTTGCTGTTGCAAAAAAAAAAAAACTTTCAAGCCCCTATATGGTTTTGGAGACTAATGTTCTTTTGTATCACATTGATCGCATTTTATAACCAGACATTCTGCTGAAGCTTTGCACTAAATTGGCATTATAGGTCTCGCTAAATTATAATGGCTCATTATACTGACCAACTCTTTCCTACTTCAACCATGTATTGCAAGATCCATACTAGATTTGAGATATCTTAGGACAAAAAACCAAAATAGCACACTTTAATAAAAATATGTACAGAAATAACACTAAAGCCATCTTAATTTCCGAAATAGCCCACATTTTAGGAAAAACATCAACACTTTTAGCGTTTTACTGTTTCCGGGATCAAAAACGTTAAAAACATGAAGCTTTCAGTTGAAAGCGCAAAAAATATGACATTTTTACTTGAAAGCGCAAAAAATTAGACGTTTTCATGTGAAAAGCGTGCCAAATAGTAGGCGTTTTCAGGTTGTTGCCATGGCATAGGAGACCTTGACGATGCACCTCTTGGCACCTCTCCCGCTCACGCTGTTCGACATCTCATGGTACCTTCTTCAACCGACTGAGCCCAGTACCTTTAAGCTCCCTGGCGAGAATCCTAGTCATGGTCTCGACAGCGGCGTACCCTAGCCTGAGCGACCCGATAACGGAAGACGAGAACATCACGATCCTCCCTCCACCGACGCGGACGAGTCGGTTCGCTGCTCGCGTGCGCACAGGAAGGTGTCGTGAGCGTTGATGCTGAACATGCGGTCGTAGCTGTCGATGGGCGTGGTGGCGAGTGGTGGGTGCGAGCTGTCGATGATGGCCACGGTGGTGACGAGGATGTGGGGAGGGGTGCGGGTGTTTGGGGTGGGACTGAAGGCTGTCTCTGCGAGGTCAAAGAGTGTGGTGACTTGTGATGGGTCCGAGACGTCGGTTTGGATCGCGACGGCGTGGGGGCCGGGTGATGGTGCTGCGGCGACGGAGGCGTTGATGGCGACGACGAGGGTGTTGGCTTCTGAGGCTGGTTCGCCGTAGTAGGCCAGGACTAGCTTGGCGCCAAGAGAGGCCAGGTGGGTTGAGACTGCTCGACCAATACCTCCCGTCGCACCCGTGACGATCGCCACACGACCAATCAGTGGGAGGGCCGCAAGAGGCGTCACTACGGGAGGCTGCTGCTGCTCAGGGGACGTGGCCATTGCTGCTACTCGGGGGGGGGGGGTGGCTCAATAACCAAGCCCCTGTTTGGGAACGGACTAGGATTTCATAGTCTGGACTGGATTAGACTGGGTTAGTCAGGATTCAGTCTGATTCTGTTTGGCAACCCAGCCTGATTCTGTTTGGCAACACAGTTTGATTCTGGTCAGCTGGTCTGGTTTGAGTCTGATTGCAGTCTGGTTCTGTTTGGCTACTAGACTGGATTCAGTCTGATTTTGTTTGGCAACGTAGTCAGTATCTGCTGATTCTGTGCTGATGTTGTAGAACTGTTTTAACAAGAATAAGTATGTGTAGTTGTGTTGCCGCTTTTAAGCAGAAGTTGGCTGAATATTAAATAACAATTACATAATTTAATTAATGTATTTAAATTAAATAGTAGCAAAGGTGCGTAGCATGTCTGTAGCAGAACGTAATACCACATAAATTAAAAGATAATATATTGTTGGTTCTCGGGCGAATACATATGTAACATAGAAAATGAAACGAGAGGTCTGCCCTGGACCTAGACAACGACATAGTAACACAATCTAAGCTGGTGATCAAGCAGGCAACTTCATGCCTCGTCGTTCTTCATGGCCTCGTCGTACTGTTCCCACGACACAGGACAGGGTTCGTCCAACACCTGATTTGTTTCCTGTTTGCTGGCGTATTTTGGCCAGTCGAACAGCAACGGCAGATGGTGAGTAGGAGGAAACAAGGCTCGCAACATTTGGGCCCTCATTTGTCTTGTTCCTTCGGCTCTCTCATTTGGGCCCTCATCGCGTGGAGGCTCGCAACATGGTTTTTTGCAAACAAGATTTTCTTTTACATATTTTTTAATCTTCGACGGAGACATCAATATTTTTTCAAATTCTGTCTTTGCCTTTGACCGTGACCGCGACCGTGACCGCGATGATGACATCTATAGTTAATAAATCAAATTTTAGTATTAGCAAATATGAATAATATAAAGATAACTGTGACAATATTGAATAAAAATAAATGCTGCAAACAAACTTAGCTACAAACAAGTAAGAAAGTGATTTATGCATTCAATACATAAACAAAAAGGTCCAAACAAACTTAGTTGCATACAAATAAATGTTGCGAGGTAAACAAAAACAACTACAAACTGTGACAATATTCACTCATCATTGTTAATAGGGTATTGAGCAACACCAGGTGGGTAAATGCGACGAGTCGTCATGAAGTTGCGTTGCACGGCCAATGGCGGGGGAGGCAATACATCTCCCAAAATAAAAAGATTGTCTGTTATGAACTCTCTCCTTATGTGTTGCCACCTCATCTGCAACTCAGTCAAAGATATGGGCTCCCCAGTTATGTTTCGGAAGTGACGCCATGCCTCCATCCAAGCCTGTGTAGTATATACTCCATTAACACATCTCCCCAATTCATATTGGTTTCTCATCATACCTCTGAGAACCATATCAAGCTCCCTACACCACATAAAGGAAGGCGTCCTTTGAGGCCCATCCATATTACAGATTCTGTAAGTAATATGTTTTAGATGTAAGTGTGTATCGCATAATTAAGGGACTATAAAATGTATATTCAATGTTAGCTATCATTTATCAACATAACGGTGAAAAAACATACACCCTCCATAAAACATACAACAACATTATGATGAATAACGGTGAAAAATCGACACACCAAACTAAATGTAGTTCTCTGCCATTAAACGTTATGGCGTCACCGTGGGTGAAGGAATGTCTAAAAGAAGACTACATTCTTCCTCCAGACTGGCAACGTAGAGTTCTACACTGTCATGCTCATACTTTTTTTGGGTGTATATATCATCGTAGTTGTGATGAATTTCAACACAGTCCTTCATGTTCATTGCTTGGCCCCACACTGACTTGCACTCGACAGTTAGTAACATAATCTCAGCTTTCAAAGAATCAATTGTTGGGGGGAGATCGACTGCCCAATGGAAGTATCTGCACCGATCTCTTCCCTACAATGTATAATAAAATTTAATGAATGACAACGAATGTGCAGCATACACAACGGCAACCTATTATGTATGTATTTACTAGTGCACCTCACGAGAAGGACATATGTAATACATTTCGCCCGGCCTTTCACTCAGAATGCCAAAATCGTACAACCCTGCATCCTCTGTGTTAAGCCGCAAGGCTGCATCTAACCCACAATCACACCTCGGAACTCCAGATGGATCCATTGACATCTAAAACATAATTGAGGATTAGTAAAAACATTGTCGGCTTCTGAACATAGATTTCAAATACAACTTTCCGAACATAAAATAGGCCTAAGTGCTTGTTCTACATCTATGCTGTATTGTATCCGTCCTCGTTTGAAGAGTCGTTACTGCTCGTGATGTGAAGTACTTGTTGAAGATATTGGCACCTCTCACGTAGAGTGGTAATACCTTGTTCAAGCCTATCGATGTCTGCTCTTGTCGAACTGACAAAGTCACATTGTTCAGACCATAGCTTGCGTTCGTTGCGGGCATATGCAAGTTGTGTTAGCATAGCATCCCTAACTGTAGTAAGTGTGGCAACCGTGGGTGGTACACGCTGCGCAGACAATCTCATCTGACATCTGTTCGAAACAAGGCCCCTACCACATGTAAAATACGGTCTGTGCGGGTTGTTGTTTTCAAAACGTCCATTTGCCGCGTCCGCTTCATCCATATACACACGTACAGTGCATGTAAGGCCGCATGTACAGCAAGGCATTCCATTCTCCATTTCAAGACAACCTAGTGATTCATTATGTCATGTATATTATTAGGATGCAGAAGAAAGTTTGTAAAAAAAACAACTAAAGCCTACAAAGTAATGTCGTGGATAATTTTTCAAATAATGTCGAACACTATTACAGATACAATTGTAAGTCAACGGGCATCCCATAGCAAATTAGAAATGGATTCACGTAAACGCTCGCCCTCCCTTGAATCGGCCTGAGTTGTTTGTTGGAGGGAACTCAGGTCAACCCCAGCAGGGGGAACGGCAGATGTTGAAATGTCATCTGCGAGTTCGTCCATTATACTGTCGCCATCATGTTGGCGGCGTATGAAATTATGGAGGATACAACAAGCCATTACGAGGCGACACTGCGAATGTATGGGATATGTCGCCCCCTTTTTAAGGTAGGCAAACCGCCGCTTCAGCACCCCAAATGCTCTTTCTACAATATTACGTAATTGTGCGTGGCGGTGGTTGAACATCTCCTTCTTGCTGGTGTAGGCATGTCTGTTTCCTCGGTACTCAGAAATATGGTAAGCTGTGTTGCGATACGGTGCAAGGAATTGCCGAGTGTTGGCATACCCTGCATCTACTAGGTAAAACTTTTCCGGCGGAACTTTAAACCCGCCTGTGGTCGTCGCTGACTGTAGGACCCGTTGGTCAGCAGCCGATCCCTCCCACCCAGTTAGGACATATGTAAACTCCATGGAGAAGTCAACTACAGCCAAGACATTAAGAGAGACATTCCCTTTTCTGTCTCGGTAGCGATTTTGCTTGTCTCGTTTAACCAAGACGGGGATGTGTGTTCCGTCAATTGCCCCGATGGCATTCTATAACACCAAAATAGGTTGTCAACATACAAAATATTTCCAAATGATTAAAGATTGTAGGGGCTAACTATTACCTTGAAGTAAGGGTAGAACCTTGGGGTCTCCAATATACGAGAATGTGTTGTCGTGCATGTCGCTGCAGTTTGCATGACAATGTACTCATTGGACAACAAACACACAGCGTCCAAGACTTCGTTGAACTTCCTACTTATGGTCTCACCAGAGTGAATGTAGTCCTCAGCCAAAGCACGATTTCTATGTCCATGGCCAACCATTTGTAGGAAGTAGCACACAGCCTCAACCGAACTGACTCCTCTAGTGCTTCGTAACAAGGCGCGACTCTCAAGCTTGTCCACAAGGGCCAATATAGAATGTGGTCTCATTCGATATAGGTCATAAGCCCTTTGTTCATGACCGATTAAAATTTCTAAGACCTTCTGGTGGCCACTCCTAATGCTAACTGACCTAGGTATTGTAGGTGGTATGTCGGAAATGTCGTCAATGATGGAGTTTGCTATGGACTCAGCTATTGTATTAGCAATGTGATTGGCTGGACCAGACAATGTATGTAGAATGTGCGTGAGGAGGCCAGGTGTTTCTGTTTGGTCAGTGGTTGACATTATGCCTACAAGTGGAAGCATAGCAACGTTGTCATGGCAAGGACAAGGAAAATAACTAGGCTACAATCATATGTAATTGTGGACACATAAAATAATGCCTTCCAGGATACAATGTGAAATACATTGATCGCAAAATAAAACCATGGCAGTGAAATAAAATATTACAACAGTTAATCAATAATGTCTGGACGGGAATAAAAATATTACAACAATTCGGCAAATAAGATAAAGCCCAAAGAAAATGTTTGGATGAGAAATAGATTATTACAACAACGAAAGAACTTTCTACTGATTTGATGAGTTAAATGCCTGGCTGGTAAAGTTTGGTGATCCAGAAGGGCCAACATCATTGGACGAAGGAATGAATGGACGGTGAGATGACGCAAAGTTTGTTGGTCCGGAAGGGCCAGCATCATTGGACGAAGGAAATAATGGATGGTGAGATGACGCAAACGACGATGCCATACTTGGTATGTTGCTGAAGTTGGGTGTTGGGGATTGCGGGAAAAATGCATGGTGAGATGGCATAAACAAGGATGGCATTGAAGGTGTTGGTGTTGCATTGGCAGCTTGGAACGAGGATGGCATTGAAGGTGTTGATGTTGCATTGGCAGCTTGGGACCTTTCCCAAAGGTCTTGCAACCATATGGTTATCTTTTGAGGTGTGTCTATAAGGCTTAGGTAGATGGAGCGGTTTGTTGAGTCCTTGATGGCGTTCACAAGTGTTGTAAATACAGGAGTGGGGGCATCTGGGTAAGTGTCCTGGAAATGTTGTAAGATGGTTGTAAATTCTTTCTTTTCAAAGGATCTAGTTGCCACACCACTGCCTAACTCGTGAACCTTTGCATAAACTTGTGTGAATTCAGATAACACTTCATTTGATAACCCACATCGGTCTTGAGCCATTGATGGCCGCTTCTTGCGCCTAACGACAGGAGGCCTCCCGCCACCACTCAGTGTATCTGTTCCGCCTCCCCCGGTTTCTCCCTCGCTTTGCATCCCAAATGCGCCCATATTACGTTCCCCAGCTTGGCTTCCAGTGTTCATGGGTGTGTCTGGGTCATCTAAGTCGACAGCAATTTCATCCTCGGAGGCAACGTCAGAAGGGATATGTGTGTCCGTGGAAGACATTGCATGATGTCCTCTAGCAATGTTCCTCCCCGCCATCATCTCGATGTCATAGTAGTGGGGAAACGGCTTGTTAAGCAACCTAGCAAGGTCCTTGTTTGCCTAAGTATTAAAAAAATGTTTATTATGAAATTAAAGTGTTAATAGATGACTTTTTTTTTCAATTTAAAAGGGACTGGTTATTGGATATACCGCAAGGCTCTCCCTCCATTCAGGGCTGTCGGGCAGCGTTGGCTTATGCCTTGTGTCATCCCATCCAACACCGCTCTTATTCGTCACAAGCTTCAAAGCGACATAGTCCCTCCTCAAGTTCTTCCACCGAGTTTTCAACTGGTCTGTATTGCAGGCCGTCTTCCCCATCCTATTTTGCATTTCCACAGTTGCCTCCCTCCAAGCCTCCCTAGTGAAATGACCATCGACACACTTGCCTAGGTCATATTGTCTGCGCAATGCAGATACTAGAGCGGCATCAGAGTCTCTTTGCCAAACAATACGAAACTTGGGGTCGGCGGAAGACATACCCCCGTAGGTGCTGCAATATATTATGATACACAAATCGTTATATCGTTTATCTTTTTAGATAAAGTATTTACTTAGATAGTGTCGTCTAAGCTGTAATGACACTACGAAATTACCTTGTTCATCAGTTGCATATAATTTCTGTATATTAGTTCCAATAAAATATATAACGATCTGAAGCCGTGTTATATAAATTTTAGGTTAAACATCCATAAAAAAGAATTCAGAACTTTTCAGTAACAAATTTTAAAGTCTTCAGATCTAATATTGGCACTCCAGCAACCACAAAAAATAATTCAAAACAAAGCAAGCTGGAACAGTGTATTAATGAGAGCATTATACGAGTTCCCCACTTATTCAATAATGCCATTAATATTGATTAACAAATTTCAACAAACCAATGTCCTGTTTCTGCAAAAGAGGCAATTTAGAGCATTGGTAAATATAAAATATCTGCAAAACAGGCAATTTAGAAGACAGAGAAGAGAACCAACTATAATATCTAGCAAGAGTGGTGACAAGTAAGATGATCATATTTAGGGAAAGAGGAAGTGAACCTAGTAGTGAATTAGATGATTTTACACCGACTTCTCAATTTGTCTCAGAGTGGAAATGATGGACTCAATTTCAAAGTATAAAATATATTATCTGATCCTAAATTCAGACACATGCTAGGTATTATCATAGATTAAATCATTAGATTAAATTGTTCCCCCTTATTACAACAATGAAGACCTGTAATACAGACCTAGGTATTCTATACAACAATGAAGACCTGTAATCAGTTAGTACAGTTATTTTTTCGACAATAATATCAACCAAAAAAGGAGAGAAAGAAGGAACTTTGGGCTAGACATCAACCAAAAAGGTTGTATTATAGCAATACAAACATATTTGTTATATGAGTTGAAACAGAGGAAGTTGGTTTGTTGGGCTATACAATAATTGAAAATACAGACCTGTAATACAGACCTGTAATACAGACCTAGGTATTCTATATACAACTTTTACATAGAAGAAACATCAATTTATGCTAAGTTGGTTTGTTGGGCTCTACAATAATTGAAAATAGTATTGCCATATATGCAACATGTAGATATTGGAAATGAAAAATTATCAAAACAGATCATGTTATCTTAGTGCACAGGAGTCTACAAAGCAGATATTTATCAATGAAAAATGTAGATATTGGACTCTACAAAGCAGATATTTATCAATGAAAAATGTAGATATTGGAAATGAAAAATTATCAAAACTGATCATGTTATCTTAGTGCGCATGCGTTCATTAGGGCTAAAGCAATACATAATAGATTTTAAACTGAACAAATAATGACCTATTAAATTGATTGGTACTGAATCAAGCTAAAGCACAAATTCAGACATCATTGTAGGGCTCAAAGCACACTTAAGGGGATCAGATATATGTTAAAGTTTGGTCCATCATAATAGACCTAATTGTAGGGCATTGAAATGCAACCAAGTAAACTGTTGGACATGAAATGCAACAAAAATTATTCAGTACACAATTGTAAAATCATTCTGATTTATTTGGTATGATTGTATAATGGTTCAATAATGAGAATTTTTTTGGGTTCTAAATGAAGCTCAAGCACGAATTCAGACCTCAATGTAAGGCTTAGAGCACACTTAAGGGGATGTTCCAACTTAAATAAAAACAATACATAAAAGGTTTTAAATTGAACAAATGATAACCTATCAAATTGATTGGTACTGAATCAAGCTCAAGCATGAAATTAGACCTCAATGTAGGGCTTAGAGCACACTTAAGGGGATCAAATAGTTGTTCCAACTTAAATAAAAACAATACATAATAGATTTTAAACTGAACATATAATGACCTATTAAATTGATCGGTACTGAATCAAGCTAAAGCACAAATTCAGACCTCATTGTAGGGCTCAAAGCACACTTAAGGGGATCCGATATATGTTAAATTTTGGTCCATCATAATACACCTAATTGTAGGGCATTGAAATGCAACCAAGTAAACTATTGGACATGAAATGCAACAGAAATTATTCAATACACAGTTGTAAAATCAATCTGATTTTTTTGGTATGATTGTATAATGGTTCAATAATGAGATAATTTTTTTTGGGTTCTAAATGAAGCTCAAGCACGAATTCATACCTCAATGCAGGGCTTAGAGCACCTTAAGGGGATCAGATAGTTGTTCCAACTTAAATAAAAACAATACATAATAGATTTGAAACTGAACAAATAATGACCTATTAAATTGATTGGTACTGAATAAAGCTCAAGCACGAATTCAAACCTCAATGTTGGGCTTAGAGAACACTTAAGGGGATTAGATATATGTCCCAAATTAAATAAAAATAATACATAATAGGTGGATTCCAATTTTAGACCATCATAGTAGACCTAGGTCAAGGGGTCATACCCCAGTCAAGGGTTGTGGACAAGGTGCCAAATTAAATTCAACATAAAACAAAGTAGGCTGACTAGGGAAATATGCCACTATTTATGAACACATTAAATATTCAGTACACAATAGTAATGCACATCAGGCTCTGTCAGACAGAAAATAGTCAACCGACCATTGAGGGAAAATCAATCAGATTTATTCTGAATTATGTGGTATATGGGTTTTAGTGGTTAAATAGTAGACATGTTAAACTGATTGTCACTGAATGAAGCTCAAACACGAATTCAGACCTCATTCTAGGGCTCAGGGCACATCAAACTAAATAATAATAGGTATTGTGATCAATCAGTACAGTTGATGAGGCTATGTTTATCTACTGAATAGCATCTACTGAACAGGTCAATCTTATCTAAAAATTATCAAAACTTATCATGAAGACATGTAATCTGTTAGTACAGTTATTTTTTCGACAATAATATCAACCAAAAAGGGAGAGAAAGAAGGAACTTTGGGCTAGATATCAACTTGTATTATAGCAATACAAACATATTTGTTATATGAGTTGAAACAGAGGAAGTTGGGTCAAGAAAATCATTTATTTTACAGACCTACGTATTCTATACAGAATACAGACCATTTTTTACAGACCTAGGTATTCTTAGCTTCATGATAAGATGGGAATGTGACCAAATGTGGAAAGGCATCCAATAGAAGTTTCAATAGTTGACTAAAGATGTGTTTGTCCAGTGAAGCATACATTTTAAATTAAATAGTCGTAGAAGAAATGACAGTGTTGAAAATTTCTTTCAACCAGGGTAAAGCTCATTATTAGAAAGAAGGAACTTTGGGGTAGATATCAACCAAAAAAGTTGTATTATTCCCTGGCCGTATTCAAACACAACGATTAACAATAATACTACAGATTCTGACTGTCATACACAACGATTAACAATAATACTACACATATGGATATATTGTTGGAAAAAGCATAACAACGACAAACATTGATTAAACTATGCCATCGACTGATAAAAAGTGACTGTCATACACAATGATAACTTGTTTGGAACCAATGTCGGGTGAATAAATACACAAATTGATGAGCAATCCACCTCAGAAAAGTCTGCCCTAATCGACATCACAAACAAAGCGTCGGCTACCCTATTTCATAACCAACCTTAGCAGCAAGGGGCGAGAAAGAAGAAACACTGCGGAATCCTGGCTGTGTGTAGCGCCGCCGGAGCACCAGGGAGGAGAACTGCCGGATTTCAGCCACAGACGATCAGCTTCCGCGAACAGCTGCTCCAACAGGCGTAAGTGGAAGTGAATAACCTCGCCGCACAAGCCGAATATGAAGGCAGACGGGGGCTTCGGCTTGGAGCTAGGGTTTCTCCTTCTCCTGTGCATCGACAAGATGGGACAATGTCAGATTGAGATAGTCGAAGACCAGGGCAGGGTATGGGTTACCTTGATTTTGAGGGATGTAGCCGCCCCAGTAGACCGGCGGTTGCAGACGGCTGAATAAATTCTCCACGCGGGCGCTTCGCCCGACGATGACCTACCTCCATCCGCGATTTCGTCGAGGTCGCAGACATCGCTTTTACTTCTCTCACACACGGACCAACAGTATTGCCCGCAGAGAACAGATGCGAAGCGTCGGGAGGCAGACCGCCGAGAGGGAGAAGGCTAGGGCGAGAGGGAGGGGCGACAGGGAGGGGGCGCGAGGGATCGGGGTGTGGGGGTTGTAAACCGGATTGAGATTCGCGATCCAGCCTCGACCGGGACTGGGATTATGCGGATTATGGGATTCCGTTATCCCAAAACGGGGATCGAACTGGGTTGGCTTCCAAACACATTTTTCGACCAAACCGGACCGGATCGGGCCCTCGTGGCGCTAAACGACGGGCGCTAATCCCGGTCCAGTCCGTTCCCAAACAGGGGCCAAGAGCTAGATAACCCTTACACCGACGCCAGTATGTGGCTTGGCAGGGTGGATTGCTGGGTTGCCCTACGTTTTATCCCCGCGAGCTAGCAACTACTCACCGAGCCACGCAAAATGTGAAGACCCCCAAGGACGATGACAAACAGAGAGACGGTGAATGAAAAACCGTAAGGCGTCACATGAGTGATCGGCCCAGGCGCAACGACGTGAGCAGGAGACAGCCCATTTGGCGCTTTCACCTGCCTAATTTTTAGCACTTTTACCTAAAAACACCTAGTTTTGGGCGCTTTCAACTGAAAACGCCATGTTTTTGGTGCTTTTGGTCCCCAAAATAGTAAAACGCCAAAAGTGTTAGTGCTTTTCCAGAAAGTGAGCTATTTCGGAAATTAAGATGACTTTGATGCTATTTCAGTACATATTTTTATTAAAGTGTGCTATTTTGATTTTTTGTCTGCTATCTCATTTGCAGTACGTCCATGGTAGTATTTAGAAACCAATCATTATTTGATATAATTTTATATGCACTATAGCTTAAATTCCAGTTAATGACTTGCCATCCCAAACAAAAAGATCTCAAATTTCCAACTAACCCAAACTAGTTGTTAAAGGTCAAATCTATTCCCAAACAAGCCTAAGTTAGTAGTACATAATTAACTCGGGACACGTAACAACGATGAAGCTTTTGCTTCCTTACGATGATCAATCTCTTATGACACACGGGCAACTATAATTGTTGTTGAATCGTCACAAAAAATGTAAGTGACATGTTGGGAATATGTTAGTTGCTCATTTTAATTATTTTTCTTCGAACCATTGTCCTTCGGCGTTCAAGATCCTGCTTTAAGTAACCTTTTATCTACAGATTGAAGAAGTTTCACATTAATAGGTCAAATCTAACAAGTACTATTGAAAACGTTACCTAAGTGTGTTGAGTGATTATATTGGCCTGTTCTTGTTGCGTCTAAGCATATGACACGAATCGAGCTTATGTTTTTAAGCATACAATAGCATGCTTCCCTTGCACGTGCTTGTTTTTTTGTAAAATAAAAATAAAATTAACAAATACACGTAGCAATTGAATGCGCATACACATGCCTAACAGACAGAAGTGCCAGACAAGAATTTCATACATGCTCGTGGAGTAAAAGGCACTGTTACCAGCCCACTCAAGGAGACAATTTCTTCTCCATTGAAGGATATCTTGGAGAAACAATCACAGCAGACAGAAGAAGTGTAACAAACCTAACACATGAGTGGAAGTTTGTAAACGAGAACTAGTGTCTCTACTCAGTGAAGTTCGAGAATGTAAACAATGACACGTGAATAACTTTAAGTTGGGGACTAAAACTGCTATGTGACAATGCTACGCCATTACTTTCTGATCTAGACTCTTTAATTCTTTTGCTGACCAAACGTATCCTCAACTCCCGATCTAACATTTTTCCTTCTCTCAGCAATCATGTCTGTATATGCCTGTTACACAACAGTAAAACACCTTTTAACGCACAGTAGAGAAGGAGAAAAAAACTCAGCAATAATGTAAAGCAGATTAACTTGCCATTTTAACACGAACATATTAAGCAAATTAGAATTCAGTCATACCATAGATATATAACAGCTCATATTGGTATTCCACTTGGCATCAGTTTCGTTTCGACTACATGTGCACATATGGATTCAGTGGAAGCGTCTACATTCATAGGGAGAATAGGACAACTTATTACTTTAAAGCAGACTCATATGGGTAGCGTTAGGGGTAGGCATAGTTCGGTTTGGTTCACTTTACCACTAGAACCACAAACCAAACCGTACATATTGGTTTCTGAGATTTTTAAACTGAATCGAACCGTTAGCCTATCCAAAACCGAACTGAACCAAATTGTTAATCTATAGTTTGGTTTGGTCAAATTTGATTTAAAACTATAATATGAGAAATTGCAAAGCTTTCTAGTAGATTTTTCATTAAAATCCAACAGTTTGTCACCATAGTTACCAATCCGCTAACATGATAAATCAACTTCAAAATAAACAATGTCTAACGATGGTTAGTATAAGAACATATATATTATATTCATCGACATTGCCCAAATAACTTCAAATGGGTATCCATATATCATACCACACAATTTAATTAATTTATATTGAGTTCTATTTATCTAGCAGTACTTGTATATCTTAACATACACCAATTTTGGTATTTAATAGTTAAGTTCAAAAGAATATATCAAAATAGTAGAATTGTATATATTATTAATATTTTTGACATATGTGTAGGTTCGATTTGGTTTGGTTAAACTGCACCCACAAACTAAACCAGACCATAATTTAATGGCTTGAAAAAAAAAATCAGAACCAAACCAAACCATTCACCCTTGAAAAACCAAACCGACTGGTTGGTTGGTTTGTGGTTGGTTTCTATGGTTTTGTGCCCAGCCCTAGGTAGCGCCAACAGCATTGTTGAGATTAAGCTCAGATGATGACAACTCGTATTATGACTAAACATCACAAGGTTGTACGGACTTTCCTAACACTAATTCTTCAAGTTTCTCAATTAATTTACTACTAGTTGGCACATAAGATTGCTCCGACTAATTGCTTGATGATCTATAAAATACATGGTCAGTTCTTAGCATAGAAAAGATCACAGTTAGAACTAAAAGAAATTCTATAAATACATTGTTCCCAAGGAATTATGAGGAAACATGTAGTAACACTAACATGGGACATATTGTGGATGGTTGTCCTTTATCAATTCCTAGGGGCTGCTACACTTGCACATACCCATGCACAAGTTTAGGTGGAGTTAAATGGCAAAGATGTAGCTATATTGGAGACACAAATATTGACAAAGATAGGATTGGTATTATAATCAAGTTTTAATGATATTCTATGACTTTTCAAGATCATACATTCACTTTTTTAAAAAGTGACGACTCTATTTCATGTCGTCGCCGGGGCTTGAACCTGAGACTTCTTGGTAACAAACCAAGGATCTAATCACTGGGGTGTCCCATCTAAAACTGATCATATCACTCTAAACGGTTATAGAGGCATAACAAATAAGCTCATGGTCAAGAGTGTCATCTTTTCTTAGTGCTTATGCACCCTACTCCCCCAACACACAATATGAACGAGTTAATGAAATGTCAAAAGAGGAAAGGTCATTACTGGGTTGATTTGAACGGTTACACAGGAATTACAAAGGATGGCTTGAGAAAATGCGTAGCCGCTTCCCATTTTGGATATAGTGGGGTGAGGCAAACTGTTTACTAAATGATATTCACAAGCACACATTTTAAGAAAAAATATCACACCTGATTACTTTTAAGAGTAGTCGTGAATATAAGCACATTGATTGTTTCCTCGCTAGTAAAAAAGTCAGTAACAATGAAGACTATACAAGAATTACAAAATGATCCTAGGAAAACTCACTACCAAACAGAGTTTAGTGGTTTCGGATGGATGTATTCTGTAGAACAAAAGTCGGTCACAACGAAGACTATACAAGAATTGCAAAATGATCCCAGGAAAACTCACTACCAAACATAGTTTAGTGGTTTCAGATGCACATGTTCAGAAGAACAAAGGGAGGTATAAGAATTAAGTTGTAGAACCTAAAAAAGAAAGAAGAAAAATGATATTTAATAATAAAAGAATCAGAAGATAATTGGGAGTTATAAAGTTAATACTATGTAAATGACATGCATTTGCTTTAAAATAATTGCACAGACGTTATAGGGGAATGAAAATGGTCACATGCATACTTAGTACAAGGTGTTGTTGAATGGAGTACGAAAGCTATTAAATTACAAGAACTCTAAAAGTTGAGACACTGCAACATTTCAGAGAGACAAACTAGCAAAGAAGAAACCTAAGCTAGATCTAGATTTTCAGAAGATCCATATAAAAGCTGAATATTAAAATGCAGAAGCACACGCATATCATTGTTCCCCTAAAACCCCACAAAACCACGAAGGTCCGAGACACAAGTGATTAGGTAAGCCAAGACCAAACTGGTTGGCCAGAGTAATATAGTTACCCAAATTTCATAGGCCCAGCCTCAACCCCCTGGACATGCATTTTAGCGTATGCGTGCCCGCATATGTGTCCACTCTGTTCAAGGGATTGATCATGGGACCTTCCGTCATAAAATCCTTGAATACTCTTCCCACCCCTCAGAGCCAAACCACTGTGTGCATGCCATACATGTTGTGTGTGTTTCGTGCATATAAGAAAAAGAAAAGAGATCTATGCAAAGTGAAATGCATAAATAATGACGACAATATGTAGCAGTGGAAACGCTACTTCCCACAATTTTTTTGTTGGATATAGCACCCTAAATATTGTCATAGACTTGTATATCTAGGGAAAAAATTATATCACCAAAATGTGACTAGTAATACGATCCGAGGTCAAGAATGATTTCAAATTTTAAAAACAGCAAAAGCATGTAGATTCTACGATATGTCTATTATGGTATGGTAGAGTATCATAGAGTGTTAGGGCCGTAATCCAGCGTGAAGAGTAGAAGTGTGCTTCTCTTCTTCTTTGTTAATAATGGAACAAGAACAATTACACAAGTGGTCCAACAGAACAATGAAATTACATAATGAATTAAAATAAGATATATAATAAGTATCTTAACACTCCTCAAGCTGGAGCGTACACATCATGTATGTCCAACTTGTTGCTAAGAGTTTGAAACACTGCTGGACCCAACGGCTTGGTAAGAATATCAACAAGTCGATCTCCAATTTTGACATGAGGAGTCACAATCTTCTTGTTCTTGATTTGATCTCTTATGAAATGACAGTCCACTTCGACATGCTTAGTGTATTCATGAAAGACTGGATTCTTGGCAATATAAATAGCAACTAGATTATCACATCTAAGCTCCACAAGAGATGCTACAATAATCTTAAATTTAGAAAGAATAGATTGAACCCACTGCAACTCGCAACAAGCATGAGCCATTGCTCCATACTTAACCTCTATACTAGAGTGTGCCACAACATTTTGCTTTTTACTCTTGCCTTCTTTTATTATTTGACATGGTATCAAAGCAGCGATCTTGAGCCGCCATCGTACGTGAGAGAGAGAAACAAGAGGGAGATGTAGCCGGCGGGCGGCCACCCTTCTTCCTTGTGGGTCGGCTGCCCGCAGGCTGTTCCATGGTCTCCGAGGCTATTTCTTTCATTTTCTGCTGCTCCAGGCGTCCTTTCCTTCAGCGCTACAATACTGCTACAGTACCGCCGCGTCGCTACAATGCGTCTGCTACAGTACGCCGCTACATTACATTTGCTATAGTATCGCCGCCCACCCCTCCGCAACCCTCAATCCACCTCTAATCCCCTAATAACCTCTATCCTTGTGGCCTAATCCACCACAATCCCCTCCGTCTAGCTCTGTTTCTCTTTTCAAAATCTCCGGACAGCCTCATGGTGGAGTGATTAATCCTCCATGTTTGCGTAGATTTTTTTTCTCTATCTGTTGCCCCTATGTGGGTTTTTCTAAGATCCATGCGTGTTGTCGGTTGCCTCCTCCACCTATTTGCCTACAGAAAAACTTTGCTTTTACCATTGTTTTTTTACTCTCCACACCAACCACTCCTTTACTCCTTCCGTGCTTGGTGTGAGGGGGAGAAATAGAGAAGAGATGAGATGATGAAGAAGAAGAATTTCATTCTATTGTTCTATGGATCTTCGTGCTACATTTACTACTGATATATGGAGTCTTCTGCTGCTATTTGGTATATTTTGCTGCTAGATTGTTTATTCATCATCTACCTCGACTGCTGCTGTGAAGTTGCATACTTGGACGTCATCTTTGCTACTTGTGCTATGATTAGCACACTTTACCTGTTGCTTTGTGCTTTTGCACTTTCTGCTGTCCGTGCTTTATTTGCACGTTGACTTTCTACTCTGTGGACCAGCACTCTCTGAATTTATGACGTCTACTACTGTGATGGATGCTTTATAAAGAGGGAAGATGATGAAGACATTTGTTGCTGACTTTACATGGAGCTTCGTCTACTGGAGTTATGTATTTGCTTGCTACTCTGCGATACTGGTCTTCTATCTGCCTACGTCGTCAAATCTCTACTGCTATGCGCCAGCACTCTCTGGCATGTCTGTGCCTTGTTTGCACGTCGACTCTCTACTACTGTGTACCAGCACTATCTGGCTCGTCCGTGCTTTATTTCGCACGTTGACCCGTCCGTACTTTATTTGTACGTTGACCTCTACTGCCTGTGATCCAGCACTCTCTGGACTTTGCTGCCTGTGACCCAGCACTCTCTGGCTACTACGACGACGACGTTGATGAAGACCTTGGTGCCTATCAACTATTATATCTTTTGCTCCAGATGATTGTGTTGTTGCTTATTTCTGCTCCAGATGATCGAGAAGCTTCTGTGACCTGCTTGTCTGCTTGCTTGGAGTATCTACTTGAGGGGGAGTGTATGAGTATTTGTGTGCTTTATTGTAATATTGAGGGGGAGCAATTTCTTGTATGGGCTTGGTTTATCCTTTTATTTCTGTCTATTTGTTTTCTAGTTCGACTCTCTATCTGCAAGCTGATTTGGGATTCTCCCAACTTCAGCTTGAGGGGGAGTGTTAGAGAGTTTGTTTATTAGTTATTTATATTGTCCTTGTAATATGGGCCTCACTATGTCTTGGCCCGTTAGGGTTTAGTTAAGTCTGTATGCTTCCTTGTTCTCCTATTTATAGGAACAGGGTTTCTCCTATCTAATACAACGATTTGTCTTCTTTTATTATTTGACAAGATGATTTCTTAGAAAAGTGTAGTATTCATAAGTAGATCGCCTATCAATATGATCTCCGTCCCAATCAACATCAGCATAACCAATAAGAACCAGTATAGAACTAGGATTCTCTGGTCTGAAGTATGTAATTCCTTTCCCAGACGCTCCTTTTAGATACCTCAGAATGTGATAAACAGTTGTCTAATGTGACAGTTTAGGTGAACTCATATGCTGACTCACAACTCCTACAGCAAAAGAAATATCAGGGTGAGTCAATGTCAAATATATCAACTTCCCAACTATATTCCTATAACATCCTGGATCAGAATAGTCAGGATCATCTATATTTCCTTTAACATGAGAGTCCATAAGGGTGGAAACAGGTTTTGACTCACTCATTCATGTCTCATGAAGGTCAAGAACATATTTTCTCTGAGACAAATTAGAACCTCGGCTTCAGTGTACTTCAATTCCTAGAAAATATCCCAACTTGGCAAATCTTTTGCATGAAAATGCTTTTGTAGTCCATTCTTTACATCGGATATACCTACTGGATCACTGCTTGTGATAACACTATCATCAACATACACAACAATAATAATAGGTCCATTGGATGTACTTGAGTAAAACAAGGAGTGATCAGTCACTGAACGTGAGAATCCCATCAATATCACTGAATTTATCAAACTAGGCCCAAGGGGACTGCTTCATTCCACATATGGCTTTCTTCAGTCTGCACACCTTCTGACACTCCCCCTGAGCAACATAACTAGGAGGTTGCTCCATATACATCTCTCCATGTAGATTGTTAACATATATTCCTGTTTTATATATTCTGTTAGTTGTTTTGTTATTTCCATATTATATGTGGACCTCTCTTTAAATGTTTCAGTGTTATATATATGAGGGTGCACACATTGTGCAACCCTACGCTTCCCAAAACTGCTTTGTGTTTCACATGGTACCAGAGCAGTAGATCCAGCCGCCACCCTCCCACCCCTCTCTCTCCTCTCCCCCCCCCCCGCAGCCGCCCAACCGCAGGGCAGCCGACAGCCGCCGGCCGGCAGCAGCCGCCGGGGCCGGGCGCCCACTTCGCCGCAGGAGGCCGGTGCGCCTCCGCGGTCCTAGCCGCCGGTACGTTGGCTCTGTGAAGTTCTACAGCGGTCTGGTGGCTTGAAGTTGGTGTGACGTAGACTGTTTTTTCGGTCTTTTGCCTGCCTGCCCGTGTAGGCCGTTGTGCCATCGGGTTCTGATCTGCGCTTCGGCGTAGACCGTATGTGAGAGGTCTTCTCTATTGTTTTGTGCCTGCTGTGCCTGTCTGACGGCGTAGACCGTCTCCTGCCTGCTCGTGCCTGTTACTTCTGTGCCTACTGCTCAGATGGCGTCCTCGAGTGATTACCGTCGTTAGGTTACCACTGTGAAACTTAGATGGGCGCAACTATCCGCATTGGGTCTGCTCCATGACGATCTATGCCAGGTCCCAGGGCAAGTACTCACATCTTACCCGTGCTGGTCCGCCAGTACCCGCAGAGGACGCTGATGCTAAAGATGTGAAGGCGTATGACGACTGGGTTCGTGACGACTCCACTGTGATGACCTGGATTCTCAACAGCAGCATTGAGAAGATTAGCGTCACACTTCTTCACCTGCCTACGGCGAAGCAGATGTGGGATCATCTCGCCGGTACATACTCGCATAGTCAGAACCCCAAGAAGGTGTTTGACATCACCAAGCAGCTGGGACGTCTACAGTTCACGGGGACGGACATTGCGGATTACTTCTCTAACTTCACTGGATTATGGGGTGAACTGGAATCAAGGTTAAAAAATGTGTGAGGCGTAACGAGGCGTTTTTGTCTCAGTGAGGCGAGGCGTAAGCCTCGAGGCGTTTGAGGCGTAAGCCTCAAAATATGTATGAGGCGGTCAAAAAATAAATTTATACATGTATTTATATATATATATATATATATATATATATTTATATCTTATGTGTATGAATGTGTATATAACAAAATATGTACATACAAACACAACAATATAAAATAGTAATTATTTTTGAAACTTAATAATGATAATAGAGACTAAAGACCCACCAGAATAACAAAATAAATATGTAAAAATAACAAGATATCAATTCTTTATACTACTAGAACAAAAGATGTCAATAGTGAATAGATAAACTGAATTTCAAATTAGTAGGAACGAGGAACCAAAATTAGTTAACGATGATATGAAATTCACCGACTTAGTGAATAAGAAGGTAGCAAACAAAGAGAAATTTAACAATGAAAATTGAAAGATGTTACTCAGAAAATCATGATTAAGCGTTTATTAATGAAAAATAACAATCAACTACCAGAACTTTGATTTTTTTTTTTGAAAAAAGGGTTTTTAATAAACTGAAAAGTAGACAATTTTGTGGTTAACATAAGGCATCATCATTCGGAATTGAGGCGTGCGCCTCAGCAAAGCCTCAGAGCCTCATTGCTTTGAGGCGGGCCTCAGACATTGTGAGGCGTAAGCCTCAGTCCAGTACACTGAGGCGTAAGCCTCGAGGCGCATCTGGGATAGCCTCGCTAAGAGGCGTAAGCCTCGAGAGCCTCAAGGCGGGTTTTTTATTACCATGACTGGAATCCTATCACCCTCTCTCCACGGACCTGGCTACCATGCAGCGTCAGCGCCAGGAGCTTCAGTTAGTCCAGTTTCTTTGTGGACTGCCCGAGTCCTATGCTGGAGTTGTGAACCAGATCTTAGCCAGTGACCCTCTGTCGTCACTACAGAGTGCCTACAAACGCCTTCAGCGTTTGCCTTCGTCTTCATCGTCTCTGACTACTGATGTTGGGGACTCTTCGGCTCTTGCTGCAGCTTCTGGTCGTGGCCGTGGTCGCTTTACTGACAGCCGTCCTCCCCTGGGTGGAGGACGAGGACAGGCTGCTCCCGGTTGTGGAGCCTCTTCTACTGCCCCTACTGCTGGTGCGCGTCCTCAGTCAGGACAACGCCTTTGTACCTTCTGTGGCCGGTCCAACCATATTGAAGAAAAATGCTGGGAAAAATATGGCAAGCCGGCGTGGGCCACTGCAGCTGCTGACTCCACTACTACTGCATCAGAAGGAACGACTCAGCCTACTGACTCTGCCTCCTCGGGTGCGACTGCTGACTACATCCGTGCTGAGGTGGAGCGTCTTCTTCTTGAGCGAGCTGTGCGTCGTCTCAAGCTTCGACTAGTGGAGCTCATGCCGCAGCTTATTCTGGTTATGACACTGCCTTCCTGAGCTCTTCTTCTACTCCTGGTAATACTAAGTGGGTCATCGACTCCGGTGGCTCTTCACATATTTCTGGAAATCGATCACTGTTTCACAAATTATATAAACCTGCTCGACCCTGATGGTTCCAAGTCTGCGGTGTCTGGAGTAGGGGATATTGTTTCTGACTTTCTGCTGAAATCTGCCTTATATGTGCCTAGATTTCCTTTGAATCTGTTGTCTGTCAGCAAGATCTTGCAAAGCCTACAGTGTAGTCTGACTTTTATTCCTGGTTCATGTGTTTTTCAGGACCTTCGCACGAGGATGAAGATTGGTGGGGGGTATGAAGGTGCTGATGGACTTTTCTATCTGGATCATTTGCCAAAAGCAGCTAAAGCAACTGTGACTCCTGCATTATCTACTTCAGTTTCTGCATTACAGTGGCACTACCGGCTGGGCCATCCATCATCTGAAAAGCTTCGACACTTAGTTTCTGATCTTGGCATTTGTAGTTTTCAGTGCGAGTCATGTCAACTTGGAAAGCAGACTAGAGCTGTTTATCCTAGACGCAGTCAGATTAGCAGTAAAAATATGTTTGATATAGTGCATTCTGATGTATGGGGACCTTGTCATGTGCCGAGTCTATCTGGTGATAAGTATTTTATTCTGTTTATTGATGATTTTTCAAGGACTACTTGGTTGTTTATGATGAAAAGTAGGTCTGAAGTTTTGTCTATTATCAAGTTCTTTTTTGCTGAAATAAAAACACAATATGGTGTGCCTGTCAAAATTTTTCGTACTGATAATGCACTGGAATTTGTTAAAAAAGATGTGGATGTTTTTTGTAAATCTGTGGGTACAATACATCAGACCTCCTGTGCTTATACACCCCAGCAAAATGGTGTGGCTGAGCGTAAAAATAGACATGTGTTAGAGGTGGCTAGAACTATTATGATGCATGCACATGTTCCTCGCTCGTTTTGGCCTGAGGCTATATTGACTGCTTGTTTTCTGATAAATAGAATGCCATCATCTGTGATTGGAAACAAAATACCTATTCAAGTTCTTCAACCCGATATTCAGCTATTTACTGTGCCTCCTCGGATCTTTGGATGTACCTGTTTTGTAAGGTTACTTGGACCTACTTCAGATAAACTGTCTCCTCGTGCTGAGAAGTGCATTTTTTAGGGATATTCTCGTAACCAGAAGGGATACAGGTGTTACAGTCCCACTGCAAGAAAATGGTATACTAGCAGTGATGTAGTTTTCTTTGAGGATACCCCCTACTATTCTACTCGTGGTGACAGTTTACAGTCTGATCTTATTGCCTCTCCTCTGCCTGTTACTACTGATTGTGTGCCTGATACTACTGATAAAGTCACTACTGAGGCTGCTAAGCCTCCTCTTATAGTTTATCAACACAGGAACAGAGCACCTTCTACTCAAGAAACCCCCCATGAAAATCAATCTTCACCTCCAGAAGGTTCTACTACACCTGAGGTACATTCTGATCTTGATTTACCCATTGCTCTTAGAAAGGGTACTCGTTCCTGCACATCACACAGTATTGCTCAGTTTGTTTCTACTGATCATCTGAATGTTCATTCTAGCAATTTTGTATATGCCTTATCTGCTGTTGCTGTTCCAAAGAATATCCAGTGTAGAGAATCAGGGTTTCAGAGAGCATAGGGTTGCACAAAGTGTGCACCCTCATATATATAACACTGTGACAATTACAGAGAGGTCCATACAGAATAAACAAATAACAAAATAAATAACAGAATATAGAAAACATATATTGTAACACTCCCCCTCAAGTTGGAGCATAGATATCAATCATGCCCAACTTGTCCACCAGTGTGCAGAAATGCTTCTTAGCCAGAAGTTTCGTGAAGACATCAGCAACTTGATCTTCAGATCTCGTGAAAGGAGTGCAGATTTTCCCAGCCAGAACAGACTCTCGAATAAAATGGCAATCCACCTCAATATGCTTGGTGCGCTCATGATAAACAGGATTATTGGCAATGAAAATAGCAGCTCGATTGTCGCAGTGCATCGGAATCGCATAAGAAGATTCAATCCCAAGTTCATGCAAAAGAGAGCGCACCCAGAGAAGTTCACAAGCAGTATGGGCCATAGCCCTGTATTCAGCTTCAGCACTGGAGCGAGCTACAACATTTTGTTTCTTGCTCCTCCAAGTCACCAAGTTACCCCCTACATAGGTACAGTAACCAGAAGTGGATTTCCTATCAATCCTGCTGCCCGCATAATCTGAATCAGAATAGCCTTCAAGTTTACAGTGTCCAGATTTCTTATAATGCAAACCTTTGCCAGGAGCCCCTTTTAAGTATCTCAGAATGTGACATACAGCATCCCAATGACACTGTCTGGGCTTGTCTAAGTACCTGCTCAGAAGACCCACAGCAGTAGTAATATCAGGACGAGTAACAGTCAGATAAATCAATTTCCCAATAAGTCTCCTGTATTTCTTTGGCTCAGAAAACATAGGTGAATTATCATCGTCCCAATCAACATTGGGATCCATAGGAGTATCTGAAGGTCTTGCTCCCATCATACCAGTTTCCTGCAAGATATCAAGTACATATTTCCGCTGGGACAATACAAGAGCACTAGAATTCCTGGAAACCTCTATACCCAGAAAGTATCGTAATCTGCCCAAGTCTTTGGTAGCAAAATGCTTACCCAAATGAGTTTTTGTGGCCTGAACACCTGCAGAATCACTGCCTGAAATAATGATATCATCTACATAGACAATCAGAATAATAATCCCTGCAGACGTTTTCTTTGTGAAGACAGAATGATCCACTTGAGATCGTAGAAAGCCAAAATCAGAAAGAATCCTGCTTAATTTATCGAACCAGGCACGTGGACTTTGCTTAAGCCCATAAATAGATTTTTTAAGCCGACAAACTTTATGAGACTCCCCCTGAGCAACAAACCCAGGAGGTTGCTCCATGTAAACCTCTTCCTGCAGATCACCATATAAGAAAGCATTCTTCACATCAAGCTGTAGAAGAGGCCAGTCAGAATTTACAGCCACAGATAACAATATTCGAACAGAATTCAAGCGAGCAACAGGAGAAAACGTCTCAAAATAGTCAATGCCGTAGGTCTGAGTATATCCTTTGGCAACCAATCTAGCTTTCAACCGTTCAACAGTACCGTCCGGTTGATATTTGACAGTGTAAACCCAGCGACAACCAACAGGCTTACACTGAGGAGGAGGATCCACCAGCTCCCAAGTGTTTCTATCAGTCAAAGCTGTCATCTCATCCTGCATAGCAGAAGTCCATGCTGTACTCCGCAGAGCATCCTGAATAGACTTAGGAACAGTAATAGCAGATAAGGCATGTACAAAATCACGCGCCTGAGCAGTGAGGTGGTCAGTAGATACAAAATGAGCAATACTATGAGACGTGCAGGAACGAGTTCCTTTGCGAAGTGCAATAGGAATGTGTAAATCAGATTGTACCTCAGGAGTAGCAGAACCTTCTGGAGGTGAAGATTGGTCGGCTGGGGGGGGTACATGGGAAGAAGGTGCCTTGTTCCTGCGCTGATAAACACGAAGCTGGGGACGAACCGGTATCTCAGTATCAACAGTCTCAGGTACACAATCAGACAGAATCGGCAATGGTGGTGCAATGATATCTGGTTGCAAATTCTCCCCCGCAGATGAATAAAAAGGAGTGTCCTCAAAAAACACCACATCACTACTGGTCAACCACTTTCTCGTAGTAGGATTATAACAGCGATAGCCTTTTTGAGTCCTCGAATACCCCAAGAAAATACATTTAGTTGCACGAGGCGAGAGCTTATCAGAAGACGGGCCAAGAAGACGGACAAAACACGTGCAACCAAAAATCCGTGGAGGAACAGAAAACAGGGGTGCCTCCGGATGTAAAACTTGGAATGGGATTTTGTTACCAATAACCGAGGAGGGCATACGATTAATAAGAAAACAAGCAGTCATAATCGCTTCTGGCCAATAAGAACGAGGAACATGTGAATGTAACATAATAGTGCGGGCCACCTCTAATAAATGACGATTCTTTCTTTCTGCAACACCATTCTGTTGTGGTGTATAGGCACAAGAGGTTTGATGTAAAGTTCCAACAGTTTTACAAAAACAGTCCACATCTTTTTGAACAAACTCCAAAGCATTATCAGTTCTAAAAATTTTAATAGGCACACCAAACTGAGTTTTAATTTCAGCAAAAAAAAACTTTATTGTGGATAGTACCTCGGATCTACTTTTCAACAGAAAAAGCCAAGTAGTCCGTGAAAAATCATCAATGAACAAAATAAAGTATCTATAACCAGACACACTTGGTACATTACATGGTCCCCACACATCAGAATGGACAATATCAAAAATATGCCTGCTGCTCATAGAACTGCGCCGCGGATATACCGATCTAGTCTGTTTACCCAGTTGACAAGACTCACACTGAAGACTACAGCTACTCATATCAGGAAATAAATGGCGCAGTTTGTCAGAAGAAGGATGTCCCAGTCGGTAATGCCACTGTAAAGTAGAAACTGATGCAGATAGAGCTGAAGCTTTAGTAGACTTTGGCATCTCGTCCAAGTAGTAGAGACCGTCAGCACCTTCATACCCCCCACCAATCTTCATCCTCGTGAGAAGGTCCTGAAAAATACAAGAGCCAGGACGGAATGTCAGGCTACAGTTTAGATTCTTGACAAGTTTGCTCACAGATAATAAATTCATAGGAAAGTTAGGCACATATAAGGCAGATTTGATAAAAGACTGAGAAATAATGTCCCCAATGCCAGAAACAGAAGATCTAGATCCATCAGCAACCATAACTGTAGATTTATGAGCAGGTGTAGAGATAAACTTAAACAAAGCCCGATTTCCAGAAATATGGGAGGATGCACCAGAGTCAATCACCCATTTATTATTACCAGATGAAGGTGGCAAATGTGAACTCAAAAAAGCAGTATCATAACCGGTATGAGCAGCATGAGCTCCACTCGTGGATGAGTCAGAAGAGGAACCACCACGCTCCAAAAGAAGACGTTCGACTTCAGCCCGGATGTAGTCAGCAGTAGTAGTGTCCGCAGTGTCTAAAGTAGGAGGATGTGTAGCACCCTCAGAAGCAGCAGTGGAAGAATCAGTAACATTGTTTGCCCATTCGGGCTTCCCATACTTCTCCCAGCATTTTTCTTCAATGTGGTTCGTCCGACCACAGTAAGAACACAAACGGGATCCAGGCGAAGGTCTCGCAGCAGCAGTGGTAGCAGGAGGGGCCCCACGCCCAGCAGTAGTAGAACGACCACGCCCCGCACCAAGAGGAGGACGTCCCTCAGAAGAGCGACCACGACCACGACCGCGACCACGGCCACGACCACCCCAGGCAGCTAAGGCAGTAGATTCCCCAACATCTGGTGTCGGGGAGGAAAGACGCAGAAGACGCTGGTAGGCACTCCGAAGGGAAGGCAGTGGATCACCAGCCAGAATCTGATCCACAACTCCAGTATAGGAGTCAGGCAAGCCACTCAAAAACTGAACCAGCTGTAGCTCATCGCGCTGTTTGCGCATAGTCGCCAAATCCGTGGACAAGGGATGATACGTCTCCAGTTCACCCCACAACCCGGTGAACGTAGAGAAGTAATCTGCGATATCAGTACCAGTGAAGGTGAGACGACTAAGCTGCTTGTTGATATCAAACACTTTCTTCGGATTCTGGCTGTGAGAGAAGGTGCCAGCAAGTTCATCCCACATCTTCTTCGCCGTAGGTAATCGGAGAAGAGTCACACTAATCTTCTCAACCGAGCTGTTGAGAATCCAAGTCATCACTGTTGAGTCATCACGGACCCAATCATCATAGGCTTTGACGTCCTTCAAATCAGCATCTTCAGCAGGCTGTGGTGGACCGGCCCGAATGAGATGGGAATATTTCCCTTGTGATTTAGCATAAATCACAAAGGAACAGACCCACAGCTGGTAGTTGCGCCCGTCAAGTTTGACCGTAGTAACTTGACGACGCAGATCATCAGTCGAGGACGCCATCATGAAGGCAGGCACAGCAGGCAGGCAGGACAGGCAGGTAGAAGATCACACGGGACCTCTCACATACAGACTACACCAAGGTGTAGTAGAAGACCCGGAGGCCGAAGCCTGCACGGGTTTCAGAGTACTGGATGGTTGTCTGCTATGAAGGAGGAGATGTTGGCTCTTGCTGAACGAGATACTTAGGAGTTGGTGGATCCACCTCCTCAGTGTAAACCTGTTGGTTGCAGATAGATGGGTGTATGTTGTGAAATATCAACCTGACGGTACTGTTGAAAGGCTGAAGGCACGGTTAGTTGCTAAAGGCTACACCCAAACTTATGGTATTGACTATTTTGAGACTTTCTCTCCTGTTGCTCGTCTTAATTATGTCAGAATTCTTCTGTCTGTTGCTGCTAATCTTGACTGGCCACTGTTGCAACTAGATGTGAAAAATGCCTTCTTGTATGGCGATTTACAAGAAGAAGTCTACATGGAGCAACCTCCTGGGTTTGTTGCTCAGGGGGAGTATCACAAAGTTTGCAGGTTAAAGAAGTCTATTTATGGGCTTAAGCAGAGTCCTCGGGCCTGGTTTGATAAATTGAGCAAAATTATGATTGATTTTGGGTTTCTGCGATCTCAGGTGGATCATTCTGTTTTCACCAAGAAGACTTCAGCTGGTATTATTATTCTGATTGTCTATGTTGATGATATTATCATATCTGGCAGTGATTCCCTTGGTATTCAGGCTACTAAATCTCATCTAGGCAAGCACTTTGCTACCAAAGATTTGGGCAAACTTAGATATTTTCTGGGCATAGAAGTTTCTAGAAACTCTAATGCTCTTGTGCTGTCTCAGCGAAAATATGTCCTAGATATACTGCAAGAGACTGGTATGTTGGAGGCGAGACCTGCTGATATTCCTCTGGATCCTAATGTAAATTGGGATGATGATTCTTCTCCTCTCTTTGCTGATCATAAAAAGTACTGGAGGCTGATTGGTAAACTCATTTATTTGACTGTCACCAGAGCTGACATTTCTACTGCAGTGGGTCTTCTTAGCAGGTACCTTGATAAACCCAGACAGTGTCACTGGGATGCTCTTTGTCATATTTTACGATATTTGAAGTCTCCTGGCAAGGGACTTCACTACAGGAAGCATGGACACTGTTCTCTTGAAGGGTACTCTGATTCTGATTATGCAGGCAGCAGAGTTGACAGAAAATCTACTTCTGGGTATTGTACGTATGTTGGAGGTAATCTTGTTACCTGGAGGAGTAAAAAACAAAATGTTGTGGCCAGGTCCAGTGCTGAAGCTAAATATAGGGCCATGGCCCATACTGCCTGTGAATTGTTGTGGGTGCGCTCTCTGTTAAAAGAGTTCGGGGTTGACTCTTCTTCTGCTATACCTATGCACTGTGATAATAAAGCTGCTATCTTCATTGCGAATAATCCAGTTTATCATGAGCGCACTAAACACATTGAAGTAGATTGTCATTTTATTCGGGAATCTATTCTTACTGGCAAGATCTGCACTCCCTTCACTCGTTCTGAAGACCAAGTTGCTGACATCTTCACCAAGCTGCTGGCGAAGAAGCAATTCTGCACACTGACGAACAAGTTGGGCATGATTGATATCTATGCTCCAACTTGAGCGGGAGTGTTAACATATATTCCTGTTCTATATATTTTGTTAGTTGTTTTGTTATTTCCATATTATATGTGGACCTCTCTGTAAATGTTTCAGTGTTATATATATGAGGGTGCACACATTGTGCAACCCTACGCTTCCCAAAACTGCTTTGTGTTTCACATAGATCACCATGTAGAAAAGCATTCTTATATCCAACTGAAATAATGGTCAATCAAAAGTAATAGCAAAAGAAATAACTATCCTCACAAAATTAAGATGAGCCACATGAGAGGTCTCAAAAAAAGTCAACCCCATATGTCTGAGTATATCCTTCTGCCACTAACTTGTTCTTCAATCTTTTGATAGATCCATCTGGATTATGTTTACAGTGAAAATCCACATGCATCCCACAAAATCTTTACCTGAGGGCAAATCAGTAAGTTCCCACGTCTCGTTTTGTAGAAGAGCAGACATTTCAGAATTCATAGCTTGTATCCATCCACTATCCTTCATTGCATCCTTATGGTTCTTGGGAATAGTCACAGAATCAATCCCAATAGAAAATGAGCGAGCCTGCTTAGATAAGTTGGATAGACAGCAAACACCTGCAACAGGGTGACAAATAGTACAAGAACGAATACCTTTCCGAACAACAATGGGAACATTAAGATCAGATGGATCTTCAAGAATCTCTTGGGTAAAGGAAGATGGTGAAGGCTCAGGGACTAGAGTCGCTACCTCCTCCTGGTCTTGTCGTCCTCGTCTGTGATACACCTATAAATATTATTGAACCATAAGAGTAGAAGGTGGATCATTTTCAGATTGCACCGTGTCTTGCTCTTTCTCAATTGTGAAATCCTCACATATAACTTGAACATGTGACACTCTCAATTATTTGTGGTGGCACTCTCTCACTCAATTTGTTCCCCCTAACTGTGAACACTTGAGAAATATGGTGTTGTCTCGTGAAAGGTGACATCCCTATACACAAACATACACCTATTACCAGGACAATAACACTTGTATCCTTTACTGGCATTAGAGTAACCAAGGAAAATAGTTTTAACAGATCAGGGTGACAATTTGTCAACATTAGGATCAAGATTGTGAACAAAGGCAGTACATCCAAACACTTTAAGAGGAACAAGGAAAGACTCATGATTAGGACGCAACACAAAGAAAGGGGTGCTTCCTTGAAGAACAGAAGAAGGGGGTCTATTAATAAGCAAGCAAGTAGTGAGAACAACGTCAGACCAAAACGTCTTGGGAACATTAGATTGGAACATAATGGTCCTGGCAATATCAAGGAGGTGAAAATTTTTCCTCCCAGCCACCCCACTTTGTTGTGGGGTGTGAGGACAAGACATACGATGCACCATTCCTACAGAACTACAAAAATCAGCCATAGCATGTTGAACATATTCCAAGGCATTGTCAGATTGAAAATTCTTAATATTGTATTCAAATTGGACCTTTATTTATTGATGAAAATGTTTAGCAATGGACAAGATAGATTCTTCAACAGATACACCCATGTCATACGAGAAAAGTCATCCACAAAAGTAATAAAATATCGATAAAAGTCATCCACAAAAGTCATCATTGTGAACTAAATCAAAGGGAAGCAAAGCTCTTTTATTGACACGACTAGGGTATGACATCCTATGATGTTTACCCAATTGACATGACTGTCAATCTAAGGAAGACACATGTGATAGCACAGGCTCCAACTTTCGCAGACTCTCCAAAGAAGGATGACCATATTTGTAGTGTCAAAGTAAGGGAGAACCAGTCAAAAGGGCATCAACGACAGCGTATACTTGACAAGGTAGACTTGCATCATGAAAGAAGTAAAGATCACATTTCCTAGGCCCCCCACCAATTGTCCTCAATCTCTTGAAATCATGTACAACAAAGCAAGAAGGGCTAAATGTCATCGTACATTTTACAATATCAATCAGTTTGGCAACAAAAAGAAGATTAAATGGAAATTTGGGCACATAATGTACAGATCGAAGATCAATATTAGGAGTCAGAGAAATAGATCCACTAGCCAGTACTCTCCACACAGATTCATCTGCTAATGTCACAAACTAATGTGGAATATGTGAATCAGTGGAGTGAAGCAATGTCCTCATATTAGTCATACACCGCGAAGCTCTAGAGTCAACCACCCAGGAATGAGAGGAATTGGAAGCCAATACGGAAGATGCCTGGCTAATGATGGTAGATGTCAAGTTGGCAGAAGAAGAAGAAGAACTTGTACTAAGGTGTTAGTAGACAAAATGAATCTATCATATTCCTCCTTGGTAAGAGTGGTGCCAAAATTAGAAGTAGGAGGCTCAGAGGACTCACTGCTACTGTAAAGTTTGTCGTCCCCACTGGTGGCGCAAAAGGTCTGCCATGTTTCTTCCAACATTTCTTCACAATATGTCTCGTACAGCCACAGAAAGTGCACTTAGGTCTTGTGCCACCTCCTCGGCCTGCACATGTATGCCCCCTCTAACTGTAGCAGCTACAGATGCATGAGATTCTTTAAGAGAAGGGACAACCGTAGAATTAACTGGCTCAAAGTTGGACTGCTGCACAATCCGTGAATAAACTTCCTCCAAGCTGAGAAGTTTGTCAACAGGTGCCAAGATGACACTGCGGGCTGAACTGAATGAAGAACTCAGGCTAGATAAGAACTTTGTTGTGACTAAATCATCCCTATCCTTGATTTGTTCTTGGATGGTGACTGGATGGTAACAACTCAGTTCTTAAGCAATATCTTGCATCATCCTAAAGTACTCCAATGATTTGTTTGCCTGTCATTCTACAATCAAGCGGTCGTATATCATAAACTGAAGAGCATTCTTTTCTTGAGAATAATGTGTTTTCATTGCATCCCATATTTCTTTAGCAGTGGAGTAGAACATGAACCTAGTTGCAACTCTAGGTTCCATGTTCCCCACAACCACATCTTCACCAGAATATCCTTTGTCACTGACTGCTGGAGGATTTGAATCTACATGGTTTGCCTTGTCACGAGACTCAAATACAATATGGACAGCTTTCACCCATAGTAGATAGTTCTTGCCGTTTTGATGGAGTGGATTGGTGACAATTCATTATAGACAACATATGCCTTTGTTTCCTCCAGGATCTAGGATGTGAAAGAAGGCTATTCACGACGGTCGCCTATGAAGGAGTGAAGGAGAGATACACGTCACAGGAAAGACAAAGTGACCAGATATACATGTCACCGACTCACCGATGTGAATCAACGATGCGTAGCGGACGCATCCAAAATCCCCAAACAAAGAATTCCTTAATCACACATTGAGGAAGGTGTAATTAGGAAGCAGCTGACGTAGCCACGAACCCCCAGCGTGGATGGCTAGACGGCCGTTGTGCTAGGCTGGCTCTGCTACAACCCTCAGTGGCTGGCTGGAGTCACATTGTTGTTGTATGGAGGCAGCAACAACCTGCTGGTTGGCGGCGTTGTCCCCACTGGCTTTCGGCGGAGGAGCTATTAGTTTGTAGCAGTCCAATTGGTGGCTGCGTTGCGCGGGGAAGAAGAGAGAGGTTAGGGCACAGTTCCCTAGGACGAAACATGCTCTAATACCATGTTAGCGTCATAATCCAGTGTGAAGAGTAGCGGTGTGCTTCTGATGTAGGACGAACATAGCCTTTTTTATAGTTTTTATAATATTTTAACAGTTACCTTGTGTTTTAGGAGTTATTTGATATTTTTCCCAGTTGTCTTGTAAGGCTTGTGCTTTAGTCCCACATTGGCAAGTTGTCTAGTAAGTCGGGTTTCAACACCTATATATAATCTTTGTAAGGCTTTCGTCAAAAGCAGACTTGATGAATGAAATCTTTTGATGATTATTATTCCTTTTGATTAGTTATTTTAGATTAGTGTAGATCTAGATAATTAGTCTTAGATTTTATTCATTAGGTTTCACATTAGCTTCTCTTCTTCTTTATTAATAAAGGAACAAGAACAATTACATAAGTGGTCCGGCAGAACAATGAAATTACATGATGAATTAAAATAAGTATCTTAACATAGAGAAAGGAGGTCAAGTTAATGCTTTTCTATATGCAGCTATGAGAACAAGGATCATACCCCACGGGTGAAAAATACCATAATTCCCATTTATATAAATGAGGAAAACATTCAAGATTACAAACATTAATGGCTCATGAACCCCTCTGAAGCTTTAGGAAAGGATTATTAAGTTTGAACTTAAAGAGTAGAGACATGTATAATAATTGGTAACTTTTTAAGGAAGTCGTATACAGAGCACCAAATTTCCTCCCAGCTGTTTAAGCGAGCTGAACAACTCCCCTTTTCTGAACAATACGATTAATTGACATATCATCTTCAAATATTTAGTTATACACGTTCCTCCAACTTATTCCTCTTCCCCTTTATACTGTTTAAGTCACTAAATTTCAGGGCTTCAATATAGTTGAGTAGACTTTTATCTTTTTTACCTACATCTCCCACATAATTCCTGAGATTCAAAAATTTCAGATCAGACAAATGTATCCTGAATGTCAGATTTGTGACTCTGCCCCCTCATTGTACTCGAAACTGACAACGAGCAGTCTATGCCTACTGAAACTGTTGGCCACCATAGAGGATAGTCGGGTGGAGACGAGTTAGAAGTAAATGGGCCAGGTGATTGTACAGACGGGAAGGCAAAACTAATCATGCCTCAAGTGAAGCAGGTGATGAGAATGAGCCTACAAGGGAAGGGTTTGACATAACTCAAAATTCAAGCAGTCGCATTCGGCAAGTCAGCAGCCTCGTAGCTTTTTTTTTTCCCTTTGTTTGCTGACTGATGTACGAACTTTTTGCCAACACAATAAATCATTGTATGTGGTGATATGATAGTAATCCATGACAGTATAAGCCAAAGTAACATAAACATAAATGCCAACCAGCACCAAGTCACACACGAACAGAAGGTACATCTGAGACAGTATACAAAAGCTGCCACTGAGGAGACTGCAAAGAGGAGGCAGATGGGGAGTACAGCATGGGAGAAGGGTGGATGAAGGTGCGGAGCAGCAGGCAGATGAAGATGAGAATGAAGGGAAATCTTATTTAAGGTTTTTCTTTCGTTGAATAACAGATTTTTTAATTATGGTAATTCATCTCTCCACTTCTTCCAAAACCGTGACCTGTAATGTAATTTTCTGAATATTGGGACAGATTCAGTAGACAAAATGTTGGATCCAAAGTTAGAAGTATATTAGTCAAGGAAAAATCCAATTCAGGAGAACAGATTTAACTAACACAAAGCATTGACCCCTTTCTAGATTATATTTCTCAAGGAAAATGAAAGGATGATTGCAGATAAAAACAGGGTAACAATTGAAATGTCTAAGATTCCTGAAACAGTCCAAACAGTAACAGATAATAGTACAAACTAGACTGAAAAATCAAAAGGATAACGAACCTTGGGGTAAACATACAAGAAATAATACCACCATGCGCAGATCAGGGAGGAGATAACACCTGTAACTAGTAATGAATGCAGCAACACCCAGCTGCAACTTGACACTGTCGCCCCAGTAAGCAATATAGTCCATGGTTGACACCTACAAGATAGCAAATTCTCAGTACATACGTAATGAAACGAATTTCGGAAAAATCATAAGACAATTTACAAGGAACCAAAATTTATTTCATTAAGAAAATAGGGCAGTGAACAACAGCAAGCACAAAAAGAACATAAAGAGCAGCCAATCTCATCTGCCCCAAAGAAGCTCTAAAGCCCATATGCCCACCTTGAATATAATTAAAAATGCATCGTTGTTACACAGAGTGACCCCTCACCAAAAGTTCCAAAACATTTAGCTCACTAGTAACAGCAACTCTCGAGACTTATTCTCGGCTTGCAAAGGAGCTTCCCTGCTCCAACAACAGTGATGGTGGTACAAAAGCAGACTCTTCAAAAGATTCCCTTATTACATTTCTAACTCAAAAAATATTTTTGTTGTCATCAACCACAAAATAACGCCCGTCTCTTTTGGCCGCTTCTTCCGCATCATAAATGATGATCATCCTTGGCTTGCTCATCCATCTCTTCCACCCCTTTCTCTCTCCATGGCTCCATGGTCTCTGCTTCAGAGAGACGCTACCGGCCGAGAAACATGCTCCTCAACAAAAAAGTAAGCTCTCTCTCTATAAAGGCTCTTCCTCCCCAAAATCCAAGCCGCTTCTTTCCTAGCCCAACTCTCCAATTTGGCAATGCTATTTTAGATAAATGTACAGATCTTTATAGGCTTTCTCTCAACAGCTTTCACCTGTACCAGCTCTCCAATTTCCAGCAAAATCAAATTTATGCAATATCAGCACATGCAGACCAATAGATTGTGATATATGCATTTTCAATCAGTTTACCACATATAATATAGTTGGGTGCATTATCAGTTACACATGCACCACGTTGTTGGGACCAGCCCTCTATCACCTCCTTGAAACAATGAAACAAGTTCTCATCAGTCTTTACGAGCTGAATAGCACCAACAGATTTTCAAGAAAATGGTTATGATAGTGCATCGAGAGTTAATCAAGTTTTATTCCTTTTATCCTGCTAAGAGTGCACCATATTCCGCCCATGTCGACCTGAACAAATACACAAAGACATATTTCCTTCTTCGACTTTGCCAGTAGAATAAGTAAAAAAACGTTGTGCAAAGGTTCCTTGATACATAGGCTGGGAGATGCAATACCACAAACCACTTTCCAAAATAATGGAGAACTGACAGTATTGAAAGGAATGTATGAGTCATAAAAGCAGTCTGCTACCAATGAGTGCACTTGCTCCCTTGCCTCAGTGTAAGAAAAGTATGCTTTGATATAAGTTCTGCGCCCGGAGTAGTCCTTGAGGCAAAGTAACTCTTTACATGGTCTTTCTTTCCCCTTTTCATTGTAGAATTGAAGCTTTAAGCTGGTGAGGGTAGCAGAGTGGAGAGAGTATCCAAGACCTAAAGATCATCAACATCAGTATTGTAAGATTTATTGTTATATAGTTTATTATGTTATATGGGTCCAATTGTCTTGGCCCATTAAGATTAAGTTTCGCTTCTCTTGTACTTACCTCCTTTCCTATATATAGGAGGGGAGTGTTTCGTCTATCAATAAGAAAATATCTCATTACTCTTATATCTTATTTTTCACATGGTATCAGGGCATTGATCCTAACCCTAGAGAGAAAAGGAGAGTGTCTCCGCTTGTGGGCGGCCACGTCTCTTCTTGGCTTGGTCGCCTGCCAGGCGTCATTTTGGCCTCCATGGTCGTCTAATATCTTCTTCTTTCATAAAAAAACGATCTTTTTTAATCTATGTGTCGGCACTCTCCATCCCGGCTATCACATATATTTGTCTTTCTCCCCCAAGTCCTTATCTATCTAGTCGCACTTTCTGTGCACACCCCCCCATCAACGAACGACGTCCCGCACAACGTTGCTACTACCTAAAGCATGATCTCTGCTAGTTCTGCAATATTGTCGGTTGCTATTGGAAGCCTCCTACTCGAGTCTTACATTCGTGAGTCCTTCAAAACATGCTTGTTCAATGAAACCATCTTGTGCATCACCCGTGAGGCCTGTGTTCAACCTTCCTTGCTTTTCATCTCTCAAAACGACACTCTCACAATAGTGAGCAGATCGTGGCATCACATCTAGAGCTCCAGCCTTCAAAGCGACATCCTCAAGTGAGACAACTCCGCTCCAGGGGTCAACATCATGGTTGCATGGCAGAAGGATTTAACTGGGATGGACGCATCCATGTCCATGGCAGCCCCGCATATCAGCGGTGTCGTTGCTCTGCTGAGAAAGGTTCACCCAGACTATTTTGTCCACGCAATCAAGTCCTCTGATTAGATCATCACACATGCGGTGACAAGTCCAACTATGTTGATGCGTTCTCATTCAAATTTAGAACCTTGCCTGACATCACGACTGGCATAATCACCAACTTATGGATCCTAACGCAATCTTGACCTAGACTTCCTACATCATCCACACCTGCCTACTACTAATTGAATCTATTTTATGACCTGATCCATATCGTGGGGCTCCGCTCGCTTTTTGTACGCACAAAGATCCATTTTATTTTCTATTCGGATATGCTTAATTAGGTCACGTAGCACATTGACTCGTGTTATCGTTTATATCTATGGAATATTGGCAAACAAACAACCATGTTCTAGTTTATACAGCACCAACAAAAGGGGCACCGTGCTAATTTTTCTTCCTCTCTACTTCGCCAATTTTATTCCTCCTACCACCCCTCATATGTGCATCCTTTTCCACGTACAGGGGTATTGTCTCTTTTCTACATCAATTACTCATTCATTTTATATTTGGTGTGCGGGGGGTGGGATAGAGAGGAGAGATAGAGAATGTATGAAGGAGTATGAGGAGAAAGAGTATGAGAGAGATGATATGTATCAATCCAGGCTATTCAGACCTCCATGGAGTTTATTGTTCTTCAACACATCCATCTTTTGATGTCTTTGTAGCGCTTTATTCCCACTAAACACCGTGCTTTCAATGCATTATTGTTGTATCTCTTTCGCAATGACATTGTGCTTCTTTGTGCTTCCAATGCATCGTTGGTGTATCTCTTTCCCAGTGACATTGTGCTTCTTCGTGTTCTTGCCACGATATGCACGTAGGTTGACTATCTGCGCTTTGATTATTCCAGTTGGCTACCACTTTCATTCAAGTTGAAGGATCTTAATTATGTCCCTAACACATGTTGGGACAAAGCTTGTTGCGCTTATTCCAGCCTCTTGTTCTAATTTGTGCTAGTCTATGACGATCTTGCTCCATCTCATAAGATAGATGGGGACTTTTCATAAGCTCATTAATTTTAAGCCTACAATACTACACCTACAAGGTTGATGCTTCGTCCAGATTTTATCTTCACCAAGCTACTTTTCATGTCTTCTCGAAGTTGCATTTGTCGTTTCTCAAGTGTCAAGATGGTTCTCCTAGTGATCTATTTCGACTTTCCTTGATGGTATCTTTCATTCCCATCAAGCCCCTAAGAGTCACACTCCAATGGATCCAACATGACAGTCCTTATAACCTCATCATATTTGTATTTGAAGTTACCTATACTACTACATCGTTTGTGTTGATTGTGCTTATTCAAATCACACAGTCCTTTCTAGTGAAGATGGCGTAGTCATGGTGTTTTGATCGTCTTCTCTAGATTGATGGTGATGTTCTTCATTCTGTATGCACTTTAGAAGATCTTCTCTAAAACTCAAGTATTTCTGACATGTAGAGCATAACTTCAAAGGTGGCATCATCAAATTATTATTAGACAGTCATGTTTAAGGGAGAGCAAAAATCTTATAAGGTGGAGTGATATTTTTTTATTTGTCGTATCGTCTAATTGAGTCTTGCAAGTCCAAGCATGATATGTGTTTCACCCATGCTCCAGCTTGAGGAGTGTTAGAATTATTGTTATTTACTATTTAGTTTATATGTTATATGTGTCTAACTGTCTTGGCCCATTAGGGTTAAGTTTTACTTCCTTTGTACTTGCTTCCTTTTCTATATATAGGAGAGGAGTGTTCCGTCTATCCATAAGAAAATATCACATTAGTTTTCCGTCTTATTTGATGCATTTGGCCCAAATGGATTGATCTTAACATAACAATCTGACGTTCTTTCTTATCCTTATGCCCCTTCAAAAGTGCTCTCGATCTCATTTGTTCATACATGTCATGGGACACACCTCTATAGGCTTAGATATGTCCACCCATACAACTTAAATGTCGTTTCAACCTATTAACACCACCTGCCTCACAATGAAGTCAAGTCCAACTCTTCTTCCTATAATGCTCATTTTTGTCAACTACATGCTTCCAAGTGGGATCTAGCATTCCTTGCAGTGAAGGTCTATTAGGATCTTAAAAGGGGGCAGGCATATCTAGTATTGAAACATGTACAACAATTTCACAAAACATATAAACATTATCCTACAACATACCAATTATCTAACAACCACATTGTGAATACATGATTGAGTACTATTGTATCCGTATTGGTCTATCCTATTAGCATTCACCACTGGTAGAGTGGGAAAAGGTGATTCGCTAATAGCATGAGGCAGTACCATAAAAGCACTAGCATAAGGAAATTGGAAACCATTTAGGAAAAGAAATAAAGACAGTAAGATTAGGCATTTACAGATCGTTGATCCGATAGGTGTATACAAAAGATTGAGAAAACGTAGGAAGCATCAGTGTTTTAAAAAGTGGTATGCGTTATGCGTGTTGATAGATCACCTTATAGAGTATATGTGGTATGCGGGAGTATATGAGGAAGTAAAAGTCGTTTCGATATTTTTAAATAATTTAATTTATTATATATCTAGATTAATCACACAATTGCATATTTAATTTTATATTTACATATTTGAGCCCTAAAATTTGAGATAGATAAATAGTTTAATATATAAAGTTTTAGTTAAAAGTAAATCATCATTTAGAATGCATTTTAGAATCATTTAAGCATAACCTCCAATGAAGCATGCATGAAATGGTTTAACACAAGTATAACAATGAAGACTAACCAAATCATACAAAAAGATGCCTGCATGTCCAAGAGGTCCAAAACAACAAACATTAAATAAGCATGTGACTTATGTACAAAACACACAACAAATTAGTACATCAATAGAATGTCATTCATAAAAATAAAATCTAGTTTGTGCCTAGATAACAAATGTCCATCTAAGTCGTCGACTAGTCGACCTTATAAGCGGCTAACTATATGGGGGCTGCTTATGTGGCATGTGCAACCTTTTTTTAAAACAAAGGGAAGAATATTAGTTTGAAGATATTATCTACTAAGGCAATAGATGAAGAAGAAGAGAGGCATCTGAGTAACTGTAAAAGCACTAGCACATAACAAGAAACGACAACAACAATTGGCAAAAGCAAAAGCAAAAATGGACAATGATGATACTAACATCATAAGAAAAACAAAACAACAACTGTTGAATGTGATAGGAAGAGGAGGTAAGGAAGACAGAGTAGAGGAAGAGGGACGAGGAGGTTGGTGCACACATGTAGATGGGAATCTTCCAAAGAGTTCAAATCTAATTTTGGAGGGTTCAACAAATCAGGGGTAAGAAGGGAGAGGTGATCCATCTCAAAATAAAGTATGAATGATTACCTAACTACTGCTAGGATTGCAAGTTGATAGGGCATGTTGACAGAGATTGCCCTAGCAACGAGGAAGATGTGGAAAGGAAGTGGGGCGCCTGGTTAAAAGCGTCACCACAAAAAACAAGAATCTTTGTTACGAGGAGTTGTATGGAGAGGGCAATACGAAACATGCATTGGTTTTTCACAAGAAGTCAAAACATGCCTCGTCGGGGAGATGGAGTAGTGAAAAGGCAAGAAGAAAAAACTTAGGCATGAGGAGCGAAGCCGACAAGCTAAGATGGGACATAACAAAGCAATTCATAATATGTAGACAAAGGGAAGGAACGAAAAGCAATACACATGCAACGCTTAAAGAAGTTGAGATGCATTCATGACCAAGTTCGAGACTCTAGCAAATACAAACCCATGCCATATCAAGAACATGGAGAATCTCCTAAGGGAACAAGGAGAGCCCATTACAACTCAAAGACTTAGGGAGGAAGCTATCGCTCCAGAAAGATTATGGAAATGTTACTAATGATCGAGGGAGGAAATGGTGGGGGTACCAAGAAATCAAGGATCATCAAGCACAACCAACATGAATAGTTGGCAATTCATGAAATATGTCTAGCCAAAAACATATTCTAGAGGAACCTAAAGAGGATGATCGCAAAGGAGTCCGCAATATTGAGATACAAGAGACTCAAGAAGGTTTGGCGCAAAGGGAAGCATTGCGTACAGATGAGGAGCATGCTTTGTTTCATGAAGGCGCTACGATCAGGAAAGTTCAAACTCAAGCCCTAAAGAAGAAAAACTCGATGATGAATGGTAAACAAGGAAACAAAGGAGGTGAATTGCAAACAAATAAGAAAATTCTGTTCATTTTTAGGGAATCGAGCCAAGCCTACAAGCTAGGGATGAGAGAGGAAAGATGTTGAGTGGGAATCACTGGCAGGGAAAAGGAATTGGGCTTCTAATCATTGTGAGATGGAAGTTAACTAAGGAGAATCTCAATTAGAGATGACTAAAAACAAATAGAGGGGAGTATGGAGTTCGTGAGACGCTAAGGACAGACACTGCCCAAGTAGCAGTGGTTGGCGAATCCAACCCCGCGAAGAGCCATAAAAAACCTTAGTTGGAATTTTCAGGGCATGGGCCACCCTGACTCCAGAAAGGTTCTTCTATCATGGTGTTGGAGAGAGAGCCCAGACCTTTTTTTTCATATTTGCTAGTGTAAAATTGGAAGATATGAAATGATGTTGTAGTTTTGTGAACGTCATGTCTCTCTAGTGTGGGAGGGGCAGGTGGCATTTATTGTGGTGGAAGAATGCAAAAGTTGATATTCAAAGTTACTCCCAACATCACATGGAGTTAATGTTCAGGAAATCGGTCTAATCGGCCGAATAATCGGTTTGGTGTACCTACCGCCCCGTATATAGCAAATCGGACCCATAATCGGTCCAGGACCGATTAATCGGCCGATCGGGCGTATAATCGGCGATTAATCGGCCGCTTTTTAAAATCCAATAGCTACAGAAAAAAAATTACAGATTTTTTTTAAAAAAAAATTTATACGACCGGGAACCCCCCTAGAAAGCGCCACTTTGTGACCCCCCTGGAAGGGTAAACCCGGGGGCCCACCCAGCCGCATGAATGGGTACCCAAATAGTAGCATCGTTGGCCGGCCGACGCTGCGGCAAATTCACTTCTAGGACATAGCCAGGAGTCGAACCCGTGACCTCTCGCAGAGGCCTTGCGAGTCGCACCGCCTGAGCTACACCCCACCGGCTTTTTTAAACTTATTGTTGGTCATTACATTTACATTCCCTTCACCCTCATTACATATTTGGTCATGTCTCCCTAATTTTTCAATGAGTACATAGTTTAATGATCATTGAATTGCTTCTTATTGTTGATTTTCTCTTCTCAAATATAGCCATTGTTTCTAATTATTTATTCGATGCAAATGGATGCCTCCTCTAATTGCTCCTCCATTTCCCCCTTAAGCCAACTATTAATCTAAGATTGAACTTGCCCCTTATTATTGCCCTATTTTCCATTCATCTCCATTTCAAATATTTCTGTTGCAATTTCATATTAGAAATATATATATGCTATTATTTGTTGTAAGTCATTAGTAATAAGTCACTTAATTGTCTTTTATGTCAGCATATATTTGTTGTTACTATTTGTTCAACCAGTCATGTGCAATAATGTGTAACTATGTGTTCTCTCATATACTATTGCAGTCTTCTGGTCTTGTGTGTGTTTGGCTTGATGTGATTTTATACATTTATAATGGTCAATATATAAATTTTTGTATGTATAATTAATTTATTAAAAAAATGCAAAACCAATTATACTCCTGCTTATACTCCTACATACTGCATATACTCTATTTGGTGCCCCGTCCGCCCGTATACCGATTACCGCTTTTCAAAACACTGCATGGAGTGCAGTGCCACGTCGAACGGTACAAATGTACAGTAGAAAGCTTTTGGGATTTATGGATGGCCTGATAAACAACAGAAGCACAAAATGTGGGAGCTTATGTGAAAATTGACAAAGGAAACTCTTTTGTCAATTTTCTTTTTTGGTGACTTCAATGAGATAATTTCTAGTATTGAAAAAAGCTGACAGGCATTGTTAGAATTATAAGTCATATCATACGTGGGCTAGAGTTTGCAGGCCCATAGAGTCTAGTCAGGCCTAGTCAAGTCTGGAATTCTCTAGAGTCATGTCCACCTTCTCCTGTATAAAGGAGAGAGGTCTCTCTTGTATCAAACACATTGTGAATATATCATCCATTCATTATTCTCAACATCGTAATGTATCAAAGGCATTTTGAATATATTTTTTTTGAGAGAGGCATTTTGAATATATTGTCTATTCATTATTCTTAACATGGTATAGAGATCCCTATCTTTTATATAGGAGAAGGTGGACATGACTTTAGAAACTTCAAGACCAGACTAGACCTAACTAGACTCTATATGGGCCTACAAACTCCAACCCATATATGATATGACTTATACTTCTGACAACCAGGTTGAGAATAATTAATACACGATATATTCACAATATGTTTGATACCAAAGAGACCCCCATCCTATATATAGAAGGTGACATTACGTTCAAGACTACCAAACCTGACTAGACCAGAGTAGACTCTATATGGGTCCACAAACTCCAGCCCATATGTGATATGACACATACTTCTAACACTCCCCCGCAATCTGGAGCATGGGAATCACATGCCCAACTTGGATGATAGACAGAAACAAGACAGAAAAAAAGGGTTATGACTAAAACATGATATCCCCTAGACATTGCATGACATGTGCACTCCCTCACACTTTAATATCTTTGACTTTGACTTCCTTTGAGATTGATAAATACCGGATCTCTAAGAGAGATTGATAAATACCAAGTCTTTAAAACATCTTGAGCTTTGACTAGATTGGAGTTTGTATCTTGGAGTATGTTGAAGGAACATGCAAAGATCATCTGAGTCACAAAACTCAGTTGCTATTGTCATTGAAGTAGTTTCCAGGATACACGCCATAGGAAGATTAGGTTGTAGCAGACGGTCAATGTGCTTGACAAGACAAGGACAAACATCAACGTGCTTGATAGGACATGGACAAACATCAACATGTTGGACATGGCATGGACAAACATCAACATGTTGGACAGGACACGAACGAACATCAACGTGTTTTACAGGGCACGGACAAACATCAACATGCCTGGTAGGGCACGGACAAGCATCAACGTGCTTGACAGGGCACAAACGAACAAGAAGGAAACATTTATGACGTAGCCGACTGAATGACCTTCTGCAAAAGACAGGTGTATCGGACCGGCACAACCAAATGTGCAAATAATCCAAGATACTCCAATACTAGAAGACTGAACTGTTGTTGGAGTACAATGATCAAGACACAACAAATGAAGAAACATATTTGCCTGATGTACAGTGTCAATGACATCCAATTGATCTGGGGAATCATCTTCTTCAGCAGACGATGATGCAAGAAGATGAATTCTAAATGACAAATCAATGTTTGGCAACTCGACAAAGATGGACATTGGCCTTGAACTGGACAGTGAGATCTAGACAACACATTAAGTACACAAAACTCTATATGTAGACATTGTTCTTCTTCCTCTTCCCTCTTCTGAGCTCTGAACTATGCACCTCAACTCTTCTCCTCATCTTCCCCTTCTCATCTCCTCTATCTCTCCCCCCACACCAATCACAAAGAGGTGAGGAAAGTGGTCAGCGTAGACAAAGACAAAGAGAAACTCCCATGTGACATTAGGGGACATGGGGTGGAGAGGGACAAAATGACTAGAGAAGGATTTGCTTCACCTGGCTGGAGAAGTTGTGTGTTAGACTGCTAAACGGGCTTGAGAACTTGACCTCACGCTTAAGAAATCTTGATGTTGTGCTTGAAAGGGATGAATCATCACACATGAGAGAGGTTGATCTTGTTCCTGAGAGTGGACTGCATCCCACATGTGAGTATAGAACTTCATGGTGCTTCAGAGAGGTTGATGGGGAGTTGTAGTAGTAGAATCGATAATTGCATCTGATGCAGTATGCAACCCGATTACGAGATCCAAAGAAGAAGAAAAATGGATCTTTTTCTAACCCGAAAAGGGGGTGTCGGGGTGGAACCCTAGAATATGGATTAGGTCGAATAATAAATCTTTAAAGATCCGATAAAGATAAATCTTTTCTTGCCATGGAGCTTCTGATCTGACCTATAAAGATGCTTAGAGAAGTAATCTGGGACACCCTTTGAAGATGTCGTTGTTGCTGATAGAATTGCAAACCCTAATGCTGACACGTCGTGTTAGACAACAACATTGTGTGTTTGATTGTCGAAGATGTTTGAACAGATTGCTTTAGACATGTTGTGTTTGCCGATGACACGTGTAACTCTTTTGGTCAAAGACGACAAACTTCTATAAAAACGGCGTGTGGAAAACTAACGCGACATGTAGGCGTGAAATAGCCTTCCGTCAACATGTTGTGTTGAATTCTAACACACTGTGTTGACTAGAGTATATGATAAATGACATGGCGTGTAACTGACTTACACGTCATGTTGATTGAGAACTCTACTGCGATTGAAATTACACGTTGTATAACTGACTTACACATCATGTAACTTGGCGCCTGGGCAGTTTTGACTTGTAGATCCAACCAAGATTGATGTAGAAACGCCAGAGGACTTGCGCCCTACCTCCATGAACAAATTTCAGAGGTGGTGGCTGATCTTGGAGATGAAAGGTTGAAAGATATTTAAATTTATGCATGTGCAGTAGATAGAGATGATTGCTAGAGGGTGGAGAAGACGATTTGGATGGTGGAGATTACTTCCACCATGGGGTTGTTGATGTTGAAGAGAACTTTCACTTGTCAGTGTGGCTAGACCTTGATTGATGATGCAAGACGGATGACGTATGAATCTGGACTTCGTGCTCGGGGGAGATGAAAGATGGATTCAGGTGAGGCTAGATCTAGACTTCGTGCTTGGGGAGACAAAAAACAGATACACGAGGATGTTACGATACTTGTCATATAGTAATCTACAATGATGATGGAGACTGAGATGATGATGGCTCTTCAGAGAGAGAAGACAACAGAGATGACCCTGCGGAGAGGGTGATGGAGATGGCCCTGCGAAGAGCCAACCATGACGACGGCGGCGGCCGCCCGTGGGTAGAGACTCATTTCTCTCTAGGGTTAGAATCCCTGGAAAGAAGGCTTTCATACCATGTTGAGAATAATGAATAGACGATATATTTAGACTATGTTTAATACAAAAGAGACCCCTCTCCTTTATATAGGAGAAGGTGGACGTGACACTAGAGACTTTCGGACCTAACTAGACTATATGGGCATACAAACTCCAGCCTATATTTGCATCTCAAAAGTCTTTTACTGCTAGATGCTTCTTGGAATGCTTACTATCTGGAGCTTCATGTCAATTGCTTTATTATTTAAGTTGATGGTCTTCTATTCAGCTAGGTCGACTTTACTTTCTACTTTTTGTCTATGCTTTGCACGTTGACATTGTTCATGCCTTGCGAGCGTTGACTTTCTAAACTCGTAAACCAAGACTCTCTGAACTTGTGAACCAGCACTCCCTGGACTTGTGAACCAACACTCTGTGGACTTTTCTACTATGAACCAACACTCTCTAAATTGTGACGATGGCGACTGTGATGAAGACTCTGACGCCTTCTTGTTGTTGTATACTACTACTCCAGATGTCGTATCTTTTTTATCAAGAACCTTCTGCTACCTATTTGAGACATGCGACATGCTTCACATTCGACCCACTTTGAGTTATCAATTTGAGGGGGAGTATTTGAGTGATGAGTGCATTATTGTAATCTTGAGGGGGAGATATATTCTTGTATGGGTGTGGCTTATCTTTGTTTCTGTTTTTTAAGTCTATCTCTTTGTTTGCAATCTAACTTCGGATTCTCCCAAGCTTCAGCTTGAGGGGGAGTATTAGACTAATTAATTTAGCTTTGTATATGGACTCAAGTGTGTCTTGGTTAATTAAGGTTTCGTCTAAAGTTTGTACGCTTACCCCTTCTCCTGTATAAAGGAGGGGGATTCCTCTTATCAATATATTGCATAGCCTTCTTTTACTTTACAACAATAGAATCTGGAACAAGCTACAAGGATGGAAGGAGAGGTTGTTCTCCAAGCTGGGAAAAGAAGTGTTGATAAAAGTTATTGCTCAGACAATACCGACGGATGTGATGAGCATATTCCAATTACCAACATGGATTTCGGACAAGATTCATAGCTCAATAGAAAGATTTTGGTGGGGAGCAAAAAGAAATGAGAGGAAATATTCTTGGTTGAGTTGGAAAACTTTTGCGTGAGCCAAAAAAAAGCAAGGAATGGGATTTCATGACATGCATACCTTCAACTAAGCTCTTATATTATTCAGATCTCCACTCCGCCTTCTCTCTAAGATCTCCGCTCCGCCTTCTCTCTAGGATCTCCCCGACGGCTGCCGCTGGGGGGAGGGTATGCCGTCTCTATGCGTCCCTCCCCCTGGCCTCCAACGGCTTGGTCGGAGCCTGCAGATGAAGGATGTGGTGGCTACTCTAGAGTTAGGGAGAGGTCTAGCCAAATCGACGGGGCGCTCCTCGAAAGCCCAGGTGGACGAGAGATGGGGGCGTGCGAGGAGTCTAGACCTGGGAATGAGGCGGCATGGCGACCTGGTCGACTTCACACCGTTCAAGAGCGACGGTTGGAGAGGGGTTGTTCCCTCCAGATCTAGGTTCCGAGCTGCCGCCATCACTGGTGAAGAAAGGGGTGATTCACCCCTCCTTTACTGACATCTTGTCTCCTCCTCCCGAGTACCTGGTTGCTAGGGTGATGCAACCCTCGGTTGTGGTTGGATGTTGCTTTGGCACCACGGTGGCGGATCATCGATGGGTGGCTGGGAGTCCCTGATGCTCGACGGAGGTTCCTCCTCCAGGCATAGTGCGGCGTTCACTGTTCGACACTGGACGACTCTGCGGAGCGTAATGGGTCTCCCCGTTGGATTCCTCGACGAGCTCTCTATTCAGGCGGCTTTCGCTGCTTGATTCAGCATGGAGGTTTGCGGCTTGTGGGCGTCCTGTCTTCTTGCTTCTGGGTGCAGGCCAGGTGTTCGACGGCAGGGTGGTTCCAGGCACTTGCCTCGTGTGGTGCAGGGTGTTTAGGGCAGCTCGATCTCCTTCCTCCCCTGCCGATCCGGCGGATGGCCCATGGCCACTTGGTGCTGCGCGGGTTGGGTCAAGGGGGTGGCAGGTCCCTACTGCTCCGGTGTCCACGATAGGGGGGGTTCGCTTAGGGCTCGTTCCCTGAACGTCTTCCGTTTGATGATGTTGCTTGGACGCCTTCGATTGCTCGACGAAATGCTCCTGTGCAAATAGGGGCATCGAGCTCTTGAGTGGTTGGCCCTTGTTGCTGCGAGGTAGAGCACCCTCAAGGCGTTCGACCTTGTGCTCCTCGGAGCTTGCTCCTGGTTTAGTCTACAGCAAGGAGCTGCTGGGATCGGATCCTGAATCCTGAATCCCTTCTTTGCTGGATGTAGGAACACCCCTAAGGTGTTGACGAGCAACCTCTTTGTAAGAAGTTGGTTGTTGTTTCTATTGCCGAACATCAACAGTTTAGTTGTGTGGTTTCGGATGTTAGTTGAATCCTCTAATTGTTGGCATAGGACCACACTTTGTGGGTGTTTCTATTAGACAGTTGGTACCGTGCCAAGAATGATAGGATTGTTTCGAACCTCTTAGGCTCGCAGTTCTCTGTTGATGGAATGTGATGGTTCTGGTGTTCTGTGAAGATCTTGTGACAGAGTCAGGTTTTCCAGAAAGCTCAGGGTTGCACAATGTGTGCACCCTCATATATATAATACTGAGAGATTTACAAAGAGGTCCATAAATAAAGGAAAATAACAAAACAAATAACAGGCTATGTAAAACAGGAAATATATAATGTAACACTCCCCCTCAAGTTGGAGCATAGATGTCAATCATGCCCAACTTGTCCAACAGCGTGCAGAACTGTTTCTTCGCCAAGAGCTTGGTGAAGATATCCGCAACTTGATCTTCAGATCTTGTGAATGGAGTGCATATTTTGCCAGCAAGAATAGATTCTCTGATAAAGTGGCAGTCAACTTCAATGTGTTTGGTGCGTTCATGATAGACTGGATTATTTGCAATGAAGATGGCAGCTTTGTTATCACAATGCATAGGAATGGCAGACGAAGACTCAATCCCAAATTCTTTCAGAAGAGAACGCACCCACAGCAACTCACAGGCAGTATGGGCCATGGCCCTGTACTCAGCTTCAGCACTAGATCTGGCCACGACATTCTGTTTCTTGCTTCTCCAAGTGACAAGATTGCCTCCTACAAAGGTACAGTAACCAGAAGTAGATTTTCTATCAACTTTGCTTCCTGCATAATCAGAATCAGAATACCCTTCAAGAACACAGTGCCCATTCTTTTTATAGTGAAGTCCCTTGCCAGGCGACTTTTTTAAGTATCTCAAAACTTGACATGCAGCATCCCAGTGACACTGTTTGGGTTTGTCGAGGTACCTGCTAAGAAGACCTACTGCAGTAGCAATATCAGGACGAGTAACCGTCAAATAGATCAATTTACCAATCAACCTCCTGAATTTTTTATGATCAGCAAACATAGCAGAGGAATCATCATCCCAATTGACATTGGGATCAAGAGGAGTATCCGCAGGTCTTGCTCCAAGCATACCAGTCTCCTGCAGAATATCAAGAACATACTTTCTCTGCGAAAAAACCAAGGCATTAGAGTTTCTAGAGACCTCTATGCCAAGAAAGTACTGAAGTCTGCCTAGATCTTTGGTAGCAAAGTGCTTGCCCAGATGATCTTTAGTAGCCTGAATACCAAGAGTGTCGTTGCCAGAAATAATAATGTCATCAACATATACAATCAGAACAGTAATACATGTTGAAGTCTTTTTTGTGAATACAGAATGGTCAACTTGTGACCTCAGAAAGCCAAAATCAATCATGATCCTGCTCAACTTATCAAACCAGGCACGAGGACTCTGTTTGAGCCCATAGATAGACTTCTTAAGTCTGCAGACTTTGTGAGACTCCCCCTGAGCAACAAACCCAGGAGGTTGCTCCATATACACCTCTTCCTGTAAGTCACCATACAGAAAAGCATTTTTCACATCAAGCTGCAGGAGAGGCCAGTTTAGATTCACAGCAACAGATAAAAGAATCCTGACAGAGTTAAGACGAGCAACAGGAGAAAAAGTCTCAAAGTAATCAATGCCATATGTCTGAGTATAGCCATTTGCAACTAACTGTGCCTTCAACCTTTCAACCGTACCATCAGGTTGATATTTGACGGCATATACCCACCTGCAGCCTACCCGGCTTACACTGAGGAGGTGGATCCACCAGCTCCCAAGTGTCTCTGTCAGTAAGAGCAACCATCACTTCATTCATAGCAGATGTCCAAGCCGTACTTTTCAAAGCATCCTGAATATTCTTAGGTACAGCCACTGCAGATAAAGCAGATACAAAATTGCTAGAATGAGTATGCAGATGAGCAGTAGACACACACTGAGCAATGCTATGAGAAGTGCAAGAACGAGTACCCTTTCGGAGTGCAATAGGTATGTCAAGATCAGAGTGTACCTCAGGTGCAGCAGAACCTTCTGGAGGAGAAGATTGGTTGTCTTGGGGGGTACTTGTGTAGAAGGTGCTTTATTCCTGCGTTGATAAACAATAAGAGGATCTTGCTTTTCAGTAACCGCAGTATCAGTATTGTCAGGCATACAGTCAGCAATAACAGGTGAAGGAGGAGCCAGAATGTCTGTCTGCAAACTATCTCATGTTGAAGAATAATACGGTGTATCCTCAAAAAAGACAACATCACTACTAGTAAACCATTTCCGGGTGCTGGGATTATAACATCTGTAACCCTTCTGAGTTCGAGAATAACCCAGAAAAATGCATTTAGCAGCTTGAGGAGATAACTTATCAGAAGTGGGTCCAAGCAATCTGACAAAGCAAGTACACCCAAAAATTCTAGGAGGCACAGTAAACAAAGAGGTGTCAGGTTGCAAAACCTGTATGGGAACCTTATTTCCAATAACAGACGATGGCATCCTATTAATCAGAAAACACGCAGTCAAGATAGCCTCAGGCCAATAAGAGCGGGTCACATGAGAATGCATCATTATCGTCCTGGTAACTTCTAATAAGTGTCTATTCTTCCGCTCAGCGACACCGTTTTGTTCTGGGGTATAGGCACACGAAGTTTGGTGAATTGTACCCACAGATTTACAGAAAACAGCCACATCTTGCTTAACAAACTCTAAAGCATTATCAGTGCGAAAAACTTTAATAGGCAAGCCAAACTGCATTTTTATTTCAGCAAAGAAGTGTTTGATAGTAGACAGCACTTCGGACCTACTTTTTAACAGAAACAACCAAGTAGTCCTAGAAAAATCATCAATAAAAAGAATGAAATACTTGTAACCAGACAAACTTGGTACATGGCATGGACCCCATACATCAGAGTGGACTAAATCAAAAATGTTTTTACTGCTCACAGTACTACGTCTAGGATACACAGTACGAGTTTGTTTTCCTAGCTGACAAGATTCACACCGAAAATGACAACTGCCAATATCAGAAACTAAACTACGCAGCTTCTCTGACGAGGGATGGCCCAGCCTGTAGTGCCACTGTAGAGCAGAAACAGAAGCCGATAATGCAGATATCACAGCAGCTTTCTCTGATCGAGGTAATTGGTCCAAGTAAAAGAGTCCATCAGCACCTTCATACCCCCCACCAATCTTCGTCCTCGTGCGAAGGTCCTGAAAAACGGATGAACCAGGAACAAATGTCAGGCTACATTTTAAACTCCGTAAAATTTTGCTAACAGATAATAAGTTCAGAGGAAATCGAGGCACATATAAGACAGATTTGAGGCCAAAGTGAGAAATAATATCACCGACTCCAAGGACCGAAGACTTGGAGCCATCAGCAAGCATAACAGAAGAATGACGGGCAGGTGCAGATATATGTTTAAACAAAGATCTATTTCCAGATATATGTGCAGATGCACCAGAATCTATCACTCATTTGGTATTACCAGAAGTAGAAGGTGAGGAACTCAGGAATGCAGTATCATAACCAGAAAATGCAGCATGTGCTCCGCTAGTAGACGCAGCAGGAGAAGACCCAGCACGCTCAAGAAGAAGACGCTCCACCTCGGCACGAATGTAGTCTGCGGTAGCCCCCGCAGGCTCTGGCGCAGGTGTCTGAGTACCACCCTCAGACGCAGTAGAGGAGGAATCTGCAGCAGCATTGGCCTACGCCGGCTTACCATACTTTTCCCAGCATTTTTCTTCAATATGGTTAGACCGGCCACAGAAAGTACACACGCGTTGTCCTTGCTGAGGACGCGCAGCAGTAGAAGGTGGGGCGGTAGGAGGAGCTCCACGTCCAGTACCAAGTCCAAGTCCCCGGCCTGCACCCAGGGGAGGACGACCATCATTGGAGCGGCCACGGCCACGCCCGCCCCAAGCAGCCAAAGCGGTAGAGTCTCCAGTCTGAGGAGGCGGAGACGATGTCGATGACGGAAGTCGCTGGAGACGCTGGTAGGCAGTCTGTAAGGTAGGAAGTGGATCACTCGTCAAGATCTGATCTACCACACCAGTATAGGACTCAGGTAAACCACTCAGAAACTGAATCAGCTGAAGTTTCGCCCGCTGTTTTTACATAGTCGCTAAATCAGTAGACAGCGGGTGATAAGTTTCCAACTCACCCCACAGGCCAGTGAAGGTAGAGAAGTAGTCTGATATGTCAGATCCCGTAAACTGTAGTCGCCCCAGTTGCTTGGTGATATCAAAGACCTTCTTGGGATTCTGACTATGAGATTAGGTACCGGCGAGCTGATCCCACATCTGCTTCGCCGTAGGCAGCCGAAGAAGAGTGACACTGATCTTCTCAACTGTGCTGTTGAGAATCCATGTCATAACAGTCGAGTCATCACGGACCCAGTCATCAAAAGCTTTGATGTCCTTTGCATCTGCCTCCTCTGCAGGCTGAGTCAGACCAGTGCGAATCAGGTGAGAGTACTTCCCTTGTGATTTGGCAAATATCACAAAGGAGCACACCCAAAGCTGGTAGTTGCGCCCGTCAAGTTTAACAGTAGTGACTTGACGACGCAAGTCTCTCCAGATGTCATCTCCAGAAGACGCCATGAGGACAGGCAGGAAGGCAGGTACAAGCAAGAGTAGTCACAGGCAGAAGACAGACTATGCCGTCAGGCAGGTAGAAGCAGGCACAAGCAAATCACCGCGGACCTCTCACATACAAACTACGCCTAAGCGTAGCAGGAAACCCGGAGGCCGAAGCCTACACGGGCAGGCAGGCACAAACGAACACGAACCGAAGGTTGTCCCTCAGACGAACAACGCGCCGATCTCCCCCTGAAGATGGAACTAGTCCAGATCTACAAGCGGCTCAGTGGTCCCATAGAAGACGGCCACCCGGCAGCACACCTGCTGTGCGAACAACAACCAAGGTTGCTCAAGCACTAGCGGTGCACCAAGCCAGGAGGCTAGACGGAACCACGAGCGGCGAACAACCGGCTGGAAGCCCCTACGTGGGCGGCGGCCCTGCTGCCTCGGGCGGCCTGACCGGCGGCGGCTCCTGCTGCCCTGACGGCGCTAGCCAGCGGCGGCGGCCAGCAGAGCAGCCGGCGGCTGCTGCTGTGTCGCACGCACGGGCGCGGCGCGGACGGCTGGAGAGGAGGGAGGGGTCGGCGGCGGGGGGGCGGCGGTGGAGAGAGAGAGAAAGGGAAGGGAGGGAGGCGGCTAGGTTTCGACCTGCTCTGATACCATGTGACGGAGTCGGTTTTCCAGAAAGCTCAGGGTTGCACAATGTGTGCACCCTCATATATATAATACTGAGAGATTTACAGAGAGGTCCATAAATAAAGGAAAATAACAAAACAAATAACAGGCTATGTAAAACAGGAAATATATAATGTAACAGATCTGAAGCTAGTGATGTTGTTCCAGGCAGGATTACTTGGTGGATGACATATTGTAATTTGTAGTTACTATTTGTGGGTGGGCTTATTGCATGTATCCGCAGGTTGTAATAAATCGTTCTCCTGGTAGGAATGTCTGGTATTTAGTCTTGTTAGTTTTGATTTTCTTCTCAGTGACTGTTATCTTTAGGTCTAGTGTAATACCCCCTGCGTGGGGTATATGATCCTTGGTCGAGCTTTTTAGCTCCTTGTGATGTAATGGGGTACTTTGTGCCCAAAGTTTTTAGTTTTATAGTAACACGCTTTTTGATCGACCAAAAAAAAACTAAGCCCTTCTTGCAAAATAAATCTGGAGGCTGTACACAAAACCAGACACGCTGGTGCACTGAGTTCTAAAGGCCAAGTATATTACAAACTCTATTGTTATTGAAGCAAGACATGGATATAATCCAAGCTTTACATAGAGGAGCATATGGGGGACAAAGGCCCTGTTCTTAGAAGGTATAAGATGGACGGTGGGCAATGGGAGGATGATAAACATTTGATTAGATAAATGGATGCTAAACAACGAATTTACTCCGAAACTATCTTGGAGTGCAGTAGCGGTGACCCCTTTCACTGACAGTTGTTCCGCTAGAAGAAAGTTGTTGTTGTTCTTCCCGTGTTTTGGCAGCAACAGTGCTCCTCGGTTGTTGCTTCTTGGTTTAAGAGGAAAGGGGAGGAAATGGCTGTTATGGGGTTTGAAGAGAGGGGCTTTAGGTTTAGGTTTAAAGCAATTCCGCGATACCATGTAGAAGATTCTTATTAGTAAAAAGAAAGTATTACAAGATCTTTAATATATAGGAGTATGAAGAGTATATGGATATAGTTAAGTGGTACATGAATCCTCACTTAAGTATATCAAGAAGAGAGAGATAAAACAAATACATACTGAGCCTAGGCCCAGATACTAATATGCTAACAAGCATAAAATTCAGTTCATACTAACAGGAAACCTCAACAGATCGAGTATACCTCCAACCATATTCTGTAGCAAGGAACATTGATTCGTGAAGAAACGAGGTGTCCACAAGATAAGTGCAGCAAAAATAAGAATGCTAGGATGGTTGTCACGAAGATCAGATTAGAAATCACTGCATAAGAAATGAAGTGGAAAGGCATACTACAACAAGGTTGCCGAGATGATTTAGACATGTGCAATGCAGCCTGACAACTACACCGGTCGTAGTAATGCTATTGAGTTGATCTGGTTTGCAATATGTAGATTAAATTGAATTGGTGAGCGTGAATGGCATGTCTAACTTCATCGTATCTCTGTGATATATGATCCAAAATGGGGCTATACCGGTTTGGACTCATGATGAGGAGGAAATATCTTTTTGTCAACTCAAATCAATTTTTTTTTCTGTTTGCATGTCACACACAAATAGGACATGCTTTATATGTCCACCACGTTCCGCGTCGTTATTATGTCATTGTAAACTCACTGTTGTGTACTGCATCAAGTTTAAACCAAGAGGGAAACTTAAAACAGCCATATGTGTTGAGTTAATTCCCGTGTTCAATTTGATAGTCCGAAGCACAGAGAGAACCCCAAGAAACTAAGATAACAGAGTTGCTCAAAAAAACAATAATAGATATATAATGCTTGCTAAACTGATATAGTTGATAGCTAGAGGAGCGGCATCTGATTGCATGTTGCCCGTATCTTAGTCACATTAAACTTATTGTTCGTTTTTTTTGTCACAATATAGTGTGATGAACTATAGCGTAATAACATCACGATTGGGCATAAACAACAACAGTAGGAAGGTTAAAGAAACTACCTAGTACGATATCCAGTGAACTAGGAGAAGACAGCGTAATGTTGAAGAAGAACAAGATACTTACCAGGAGGGTTTGGTGTCCCAGACGGAGTCGTACTCGAGGGAAAGATGATTGAGGTATTTATCCATGTCCTTCACAGCCCCGTCATCGTCGAAATAAGCGGAGTCGTCGACCCTGGCATCACGGCCGCCTCGGCCAGAGGCTCTGCTGCAAACAGAGGCGAGCCTGTCGGAGGAGGAGCGGCGGCGACTGCAGGAACATAAGGAAGCGGAAGAAATGGATCCAGGAAGGGGTACACCATGGGCGGTAGAAGTTCCGCCTGCTCTACAGCTGATGCTAGATGCTCGAAATGCAGTTGGCGGTAGTCGAGATAATATCGACGGAGGAAGGAGTGCGACCTCGCCCATCGGGTTTTCTACACGAACGAAAGACGGGTTGAAGCTGTTTATGAGAATCGCTTCTGATTTTGACGTTGATGCCGGAATAATGCGAATCCGAAACCATTTTCTGGACGCCCATTTTCCTGTTGGAGAATCCTGATTGGGCAAAGAAACGGGGGTATCCCATCCGGCTCGAGCTGCCAGCCCTGCCCTTTATCGTTATCTAGATAATAAACATCAAACCGCTACTTTTTCAGAAAATTCCCATTTTGACTGCGTATCGGGCCGAGCAAGCCCACCCCTCCAAATTAAAATCTATGGAGATGCGTATGTTTTTTTTGTGCTGTGTAGGAAGGTGGGATGGAATTTGTAGTCTTAATCTTTAAAATTATTTATAGATCATTTTATTCTATTCTACATATATAAAGTTGTGGAGTTGGAACATTTATGATGTTACTTTTAGAATTACACGTATGTGTTTGTATTCAATAATTAAATATGAAGAGTCGTGAGGTTAGATACATAATGTGAGTATCAGATTAAATCAAATTGATTCGGCTGATGTCCGCATTTATCTAACCTGACTCAAAACTTATTATATTACTTACATAGGCGGGCCGACATATATTTTTGTATGAGTCAGTCATGTGTCAATGTAGATTCAGATCCAAAAACCCTAATACTCAAAATATAATACATACAGCTATATTCAACCATTCACCTATTTAAAAATTATAACAAAGATGTGTCTTTTTTCATATAAACTCTCTGAAAATATCTTTTTATAAGATGTCTTTAATTGAGTTTATTACATTTGAAGTGTTGATACCCCCTTTTTGTAACTCAAACCGGTGATCAAGATTAGATCTTCTCTCTACCTAATGACATAATATTCAGATCATATTTATTCCATATTTGTTAATTTTTTGACCTATTCAATCCACTCATTTTCATCCATTCGTTTGGTGTAGAGGTTCACTCGGGGGAAATCATTTCTTTTGATTTAAGTAGAATTCACCCGTTATTTGAGCTTTTTCCAAATCTTTTTTTACAAAATTACCAATTGAATTATCTATGAATAAATATCTGATTCTAACTCCGGTTGAAATTTTTACTTGTGTTTAATTTTTCTTCACAAATTAATGTCATTATTTTTAATAAAAAAGATAATCAATTCAAATCAATTTGCTTTTGACAAAGAAAGAGGAAAGGTAAGATGTGTCCCCCAAGTAAGATTTGTCCTTCCAGTTTTCATTTCTCCTCTTTTCTTTTCTTTTTTAATTAAATTTATTTCTTTGACTAACACAATCTAATGACAAAAAAAAAGTGAAATATATATTTGAGATTTACTTTGAAACTTTGAGAAAGCCAGAGACTCAGATAAGATAACTCTTGTTTCTTGCCCGAGGACGTCCAAGCAGAATCGAATGTTCTTTTGGTATGCTACTTGGTGGAACACCATGTTTCACTAGTGGTCTCTTCATCATAAACTAGCAATCCACAACACCCCATAGGGTACGAGCCAAGACTTCTTTATCAATGTTGAACCATCAATCCTAACCAATAAGTATAAATACCCTCCAATCCACCATCTTAAACCACCTCTTTTGACTCTCCTGGAACCAAAGAGTGACTACTTTATCTTGTTCAGACTTTAACCACAAGCATCTAGAAGATATTCTTCTAGAATAATCACTTTGGTGCATCAAAAGGCTAAAGAAGTAGCAAGGAGACATCCTCTAGATTTAGTTGAACTATTCTCATTGAACACCTAACTACTAAATATAGATCACATCAACTGCTTATTCATATCACAATAATTGCTTATCTTTTTTGGTCGGCTAAAACCTCTGTTGCTATTGATTCCAAAACTTTAGGTACAAACATAAGCGCACCCCCTAACCCTCAAGGAGGGTTACCAATACAACCAAAAAAAAACAAAGGTCATGTATAGAAGACCCAAAGGAAAGAGGGATGTAGAGAGAAAGACAACAAAGAGACAAAATACAGAAAAACCCAATGATACTCCGCCCAAACAGTAAAGGAGCTCCACTCTCGATATGCACACCCACAAAATATAAAGACTTTACGATTGGAGAGGAGAGCATCAACTGACTTCAGTATTTGAACTCCCATGTTGGCATCAATCCAAAATCACTCAAACTACTATTGCTAAAGAAGAAATTTATCTTCAGCACCGTCCTACTGAATCAATCTGGATCATACAAATGACTTCAGCAGCTGTACATCAGCATCGATAGCTAGAAATAGGGATCTGACTCCCCTTCTCCTTAGCATTAAATTCACTTACTGAATGTAGAAGAAGGAGGAAACCAGATTCAAACCTCCACACCATAAAACGTCAGCACAGAGCCATGGAGACTCACAGTTGCCACTGGCACATAAACTCTGTCACCCACCCAGTTTGATGAGAAGATCTAACCACCAAATCGTGATGACCAAGCTGGTGAATCAGCCCCAATACACTCCTTCTCGCATAGCAATATGTTCACCTTCAGAGTAGCAATCAGGAGGATAAGGGAACTGGTGCACACCGCCAGCCAGCACGGACCAGATCCTAGATGAGCTCAACAAACAGAGCGGGGCAGAGACGGAGCAAAGAACCGGACTGTATGAGAGCAGAGCTCACCTAGTCATATCCTAGCTGAAAAGAGACCACCTCAATGAGAGGACCTCGGCCAGGAACCAAAACCCTTATCCACCGCCTTGATTGCACAGAGGCAAATCACCAAGCGCCTTGGGAATGCTCCATCGCGCAGTAGCAAAAGCCACTACGCAGCCTGAGCTTCATCCCTGTCTCAGCGACAAATCTTCGACGTCTATGTGGTGACCCGACGCCCTGCAGCAGCAGTCCGTCGAGGGAGACCACCGATGCCATCGAGGGTTCCCTTTCCCAGCCAGAGCCAGGCGTTTGATGAGGATACTGGATCGGGAGAAGAAGCCCCCTCATGGTCTGCCGTTAGACATGCAGCCCCCCGCATCTGCAACAAACCCTCTTCCTGGAACGGCCACCACAAGAGACCTGTCCCGCAGCAGAGGATGGCCTGGAGTTAATCCCGTAAGGGCTCTCCACGGCTCGATGAAGACAACCAGGAAGACCATCCATCCAGAGAAGAAAGGTCTCCCGCTGGCAGTGCAAGGCGAGGTGAAGCCGCAGATGACTCATCACCGCCGTTGCGACGGACGCGGCCAGCTCTCAGCATGAGGTGAAGGAACAGGAATGAGAAGGAGATCGAGATCCCTTGCTCTGTCTGTTGCAACGAACCATTTGAGCCAGATCCAGACGAGCGGCTCCCTCCATCCATCCCTATAAACAGACCAGAGTCGACTTGGTCGAGCTGCCACTCGCATTCTAGATCCAGGCATCAGCCGTTCGTCACGCCCTTCCCATAGCCAGGCCAAGATCAGCCACGGACGAGCAACCAGCGAAGCTCCCTTTCTCTACGGACCGCAAGAGCCTACAGACTAGAATCCAAGCAGAAGACGAAGAGCGCCAGGGGGAGGAAGGCACTGAACCAGCGCTCCCTCCCCCCAGCGACGGCCGCCGGGGGATTCTAGAGAGCGGGCGGAGCGGAAGCCCTAGAGAATTATATATCTAGTTGCTTGTTCAACCTAATTATCTTGTTCTTACATAACAATTATATATCTAGTTGCTTGTTCAACCTAATTAAAACACACATGATAAACATTTGAAACATCTTGTTCATGATCAAATCATTCAATTGACTCTGTGATTGCTTGATCTTATTAAAAAGATTGTATCTCACTCATAATTGACTACTCTTCTCTAATGCATCTTAATCAGAACATGTGAACTTGTTCACATTCTTGTATGATCGAGAGAACCCACCTCAGGCGAAGCCGACATGGTAAACTCTCGAGGCATGCGAGGGTGTGGTCCAGTCACCCCCCTCCCACGCCTAATCAGCGTGAGTTGCCATTCGCAAAGTGCCTTCGGTGAGGTTCGAACCCGAGTCCTTCATTGGGACTTACCGAGCTCTTACCACCCGGGCTACTATGGCCGAACGAACTTGTGCAAATTAAGATCACTAAACACACACATCCATATCATGCACATTAAGTGATTTTTTTTCTCTTGTTTCTTTCTATTTTCCACATTTCATCCTCATTGCCCGGAATGAATATGTACTAAGGGAGATCACAAGGAGATTGGGATCCTTTAATAAAAACAAACTCTTTGGGATAATGATTGTAAGTCCACGGTCATTTTATGTCACCAAAGACTCACACACTTTAATCGTATTTTTCTTTTCTTTTTTCTTTAGCAGCCAAACAAAATACTTTTCACAATGTTGAGATTACAATCACAATGTTAATTTTTAGATGACGCATGGTGCATGCCACCTTTCTTGATCATAATAGGATTTGGATACTAATCTTTTGGTCATGTTTACTCATATTATCTACCATTGGATGGAGTCAATTCTGGTCCTTCTATACCTTCCAATTGATTTGAACAATCATATATAGTTTTTTCTATTTTTTTCATAAAATAAAGTGGAAACTTCAAATTCCTTATTTTTTTTGTCTTTATTAGTTTTCTAAAGACCGCTAAGATTATCTTTTCACATATTTTTCTCCATGGATAAAACAATTTGGCGACTCTATTGTTAACTTTTAAAAAATCCAATTTGTTTAATTCTATTTTATCAAGTTTTATTTCTTGTCTTGGTCTATGTATGGTGTTTCCTATATGTTTCTCTTTTTTCCCTCTTTTATGGTTCCATGTGAACCTCCTTTTATAAGTTCCCTTTTAGGGTTTCCCTCATGTTTCCCATTTTGTTTCCTAGTTTGTTTTCTTCAAAAATTTAAAAAAAAATATCTAACAAAAAAGATGCCTTCCATCGTGAGCAATATACTCCCTTTCCTTTCACATCAATTATCATTTCCTCACATTATTGTTTGATATTTGGAAGGTGGGGAATATTATATATCCACTTGGGTTTCCTATTTTCTCTTTACTTTCTTTATCTTCCTATCATGGGATAGCACTTGAAAGTGTTAAAAAATGTACACTTACACTTTATCTTCCTACAAATTCATATGTGTATGGAAAGGGTGTCAACTCTCAAGTTGGATCCACAGATGAGGTGTGTGGAGGTTCTAGTAAAGGTAGTAATGCAACATAATGTTGGACATACAAAGGCCTTGAGGTACCCCCTCTCATGGCACTAGTGACTGATTGCAGCCACTACAGTCACGAGGTGTATGGGGAGTAGTACCCATATCAGAAGAAACTAGGTTACCCCCACACAAGTGCTATCATTCCATACAAAATTTAAGGATCAACTCCTCTTGTTCAATCATACTTGAGAAGGAAGTCAATCACATGTAAACTAATGGTCTAAAATGGGAGGAAGCTTTACCTTCCACAATTGAATGTTGTTTGTTTTACATTCTAAGATTGTTGTTCGCTTCATGCCTTGAAGATTTTTGTTTGAAAACCATGTTTCACATATCATTCATTACTTTCAAAACATTTTCATATTTACAAGACAATCATGCCAAACACTATCAACAATTTCCCAGAAATCCAAAAATATTACTAAAAAAATCTACAACATATCCTACATCGAAAGGATGATTCTTTCTACATGCACACCATGATTACTTTTGGCACTATTTAATATTTTCCTACCATCCTATTTTGTGTCGTGAGGATTTTAAATTTAATCCGAATTATCTCCTACTTTAGCAACCTTTTCTAAGATTTTCTAACATGATCCTTGCCTAAAAGGCTGCCCAATTTTGGTCTCATCGCTTGAGACCATCACTCATATCTAAAACTCTTGGTACACACAAAAAGGCTGCCAAAATTTAGTGGAAGTTTTAAATAATGTTTTCATAGACATCTTCTAAGCTTGACAATCAATTAGACATGTGGAAATGGCTCCCTATGCAAGAAAACTTTTTCAAGAATCCTTATCCATCCAAAAGTCAAATTCCATCTATCATACCTTAGGCCAAAAGGATACCTAAGATTACCCACAAACTATATTTTTTTGGTCTAAGCAAACCACATTCATACCATGAAATGGCACGACTTAACTCCGATCTATACATACTTGTATGTATAGTACTATACACAATGCTTACAAAGGCTAATGTAACGAACTCACTTTTAAGAATCTCCAATTAAGGAAGGCCTTTAAGTTGAGAGTCATTACCTAAAATTTCCCAAAGATCCATTTTTAACCACACAATAAATAATAGCAATTATTTTACATTAATTCAAGTATTGTTTACAAAATGCTCCTCTAAGGAGTTACATGAATTCCTATCATCGGAAATGTATATATAAGACTATATGAGAAGAGGTATCTATCTAATCTTCCTTATAAGTTAACTCTAATGTCTTCAAGTAATTTGATATGTCCATCACATATATTGATATCATCTTATCTAGCATGTACCTAAAACATTGTGAAACAAAAGCACAAATCAACATATCCAAAATATATTGTGTATGTGGGTGTGTGCATAAGTGTGCAAGTACATAACAACATATATTCAATCAATTACTTGAACATAAAACTATCATTTTCTTCACATAATCTTCTTTTATGTGATTGTCATAGTGGCATTATAACTAAACAAAATATAAATAAACATCCAACAATTTAGTTGTTCAATTTTCAAGAAACACTCGACAAACACCAACAAACTATGTGGGTTTTCAAAAGCATAATCATGTATTTGACCGGCCTAAATCACACGTCCAAAAAGTCCGACTGTAATTTCTCTCTAGGAGGGCGAAAGCACTATAGTTTTCAAAATTTAGCAGTATAGGAGACAAGATTCTGAATTCAAAAGGTAGCTTTTACAAAAAAATTATTTTTTTTTAGAATTTTAGAGAGGTAAAAAGATGGTAAATGTACCTCTCTAGCCCGTTTATGACCCCTCCCCCAAACTTATCCTACACCACGTCTCGGGGTGTCAAAATTTGAGTGAGACGGATAAATGGCACTACCAAAAAAGTATGTATTAACTACAATGATTCTAGTTACATGTATTATATATGTAGCTAAAATCACTTTTAAATACAAAATATAAAAAATATAAGTAAATAAGTGTAGCCAGTCCACAATTGAATACAAATAAATCTACTTTTACACACTCTCTCCGTCCAAAACAAAAATTAATTTACTCCCGCTACTCATCTCCCGCACATCTAAATTCATCCTACAATCTTATTTTCACACTCTACAACCCCTGCATATCGGGCTCTCCGCCTGATCCCACAGCCTCTCCCTCTCCCCATTCACCCCCATCCTATTTTTTCTGAAGAAAAACATTGTGCACCATCGTGTTTTCCTCACGATGCCAACTTCTCAGTGCCTCACCACATGATAGGAAATTATCTCTCAGCACCTCCACCTAGAGGGTTCCGCCGGTGGTTCTTCTTCTTATCATCTCGCCCTAGCAGCCCGAGGAATCTGCTGGAAACTCATCTTCTCTGCGGTTCAGCCTAACTGCCTGAGGGTGCTGTAAATTACAACCTTGTCACTCCATCTCACAACCAACCATCTTATACCCCTCACTATGGTTGCTCTATTCATTTCCATCTCAATCAGGTAACTCACTATTTGCCCTTGCTGTGATATATTCAGATTCGTTGCCTTGGGACGTTAGAATTTATGGTGGTTTATGTATAGATTTAGGGCCCGTTCGGATATCTTTTTTGAAACTCCTGGTATTTCAATATGGGAACAATACACAACGTTTGAGGCACCAGCGTCTCAAGCGAGGAAACGCAGCAGTCTGTAGATGTTGGTTGACATGTACAACTGAAGATTCCTGTTCGGAAGTTTGATTTAGAACGTGGTTGCACATGGCCCCTAAGTTCCTTTCACGTTTTTTTGTAGATTTTATTTAACTCAATAAACTAAATGAATTGCTAGCCGAAAAACTTATCAGAGAACATGGCATGATCTCTCTCACTCTCTCCCTCCCTCTCCCTCTTCTCATGAATGGGTGAAGATGACAAGACTCAGTCTGGATAAAAGAAATGAATAGGACTAATTCTACATAATTGGTAGGAAGGTTGGTATCATCTTATTGAGTTAGTAGGGGTCATTCAAAGTGATAGTGGTATTTAGCTTTTTATTCTTTTTCTATAGACCCAAAGTTGCTCGATACATGTTTGGAATGTGTTGCTGGGGAGTTCTAGACTGCCAACATGAGCATATCACTTTTTGGTGTATGCATCTTGCTTTGTTAGTTTTGTGAAAATGCTAATGATTACCAAATATTTGTGTATATCTCTAGTCAGTGTTTTCTATCCTATAGGCAACCGAGGGAGAAGTGAGTTTTTCCCTTCTCATTGTTCTGAGAACGCAAATCAAGCCTTGAGATCCCTCTATGATTTAAAACTTCTTTTATTCAAGAAAAAAACTTGCAGTGTTTGATGCTATTAGAAGGAAAAGCTTTACAAAGAAACCAACGTGTGAATAACTTGATATTTATTTTTTATGGATAGCCTGGTTATATCTTTTGACTGGAAAAAAGGGTATAATTTTATTGATTTCTCTTTTTTGATCCCAACGATGTTGACCACTCATCATAGATTTTGACATCACCCCATCTTAAATCTTGATTGTTTCCTTACTCCTTAGATTTCTTCTTCAGACTAAAATCTGAAACTATGTACTAATCAAACTATATACCGAGCTAATGACATTCGGTAATCATGACCCACCCAAAGTAGCCTATAAAACCAGACTTGCTTCTTTGAGTTTTCAAAAGTGAACCACCTGAATTATTTGAGAATTTTTTCTCTTTATCAACTTATATAGATGCCTTTGTCATAGATAACAAGTTAGTTTTTACAATGCATGCACGGATATCATTCAGACCATGCCTTTTTATAGTGCCAATAGATCATCTAGAACGAATTTCCCTACTAAAAAGGAATGTTTTACACATGGCTAATCTATGTGCATCGTGTGTAGTTTTCTCACCCAATGTAAGAACTTATTATAAAACTACCGGACAGTCTAAATATAGACCTCACATGTATGACTACTAGCTTTTAACGTCTTGAATGCACACTGCAACATAATTATAATATAGCAGAACTTTGTATGCATCATTAACCTAATCACGTAAGCTGATGTCAAGAGTTGATGATCTCTTTACATGAAGAATAACAGAGTACTGATGCATTCATTCAGAAAATAAAAATTTATAATCATCAATTAAATATCTCGAGGAACAGAATACCTCAAAGGACGACATGGAATTTGAATTTTTCTTTAATAAATGTGAACAACAATGTGGGTCCAGAAGCTACATCAATACAACTACCTGAAATTAAGGCCCTATATTTGACATCACCACCTCATGATTACAGCCCCAAACCCCATCAATATCGTAGTCTACTGCAACTAGAGGAGGCAAACGCAATCTACAAACTAGAGGATGAGTGACAATAGCTCCACATCAGAAAAAGAACCTTACATGTTAGAGGAGCGACATGGGTGAGTAAAGACTATGGGTTAAACATACTAGGTTCAGATTAACCGCCTCACCTATTTGTTAAAGAATATGGGCAAATTTGTATACCATATGAGACTAGATATAATATTATTGTATAGGTATAACTATTGAACATTTATTCTTAAACTTTTGGCAATTTAAACCCATGTTACACACATCATGTAGTATGCAACCAATTTGAGTTTCTAAATTGGGAGATATGAACAAAATTTATAAGCAACTACTAGATAAGTCTTGTTCAGGAGTGTAGAAGCCAAATACGAGTTTCTTAATCGACTATAGCTGTGTGCGATATATGTATATTTTATACTAGATCAATGTTATGTTTATGTATGAAGGTTCTGATTATACCGGAACTCCTGTGAATGGTCAGTCATTGATGTAAATGCACTCAGGGTCCAAACTTACAACAGTCATTAACTTTGATTATTCAAGAATCTAGGTGAAGCTCCATTCCAGAGTCAGTTGAACCGAGCCAGCCAAAATAAGCTACAAATCACTATGTTGCATATCATCTAGTATCCACTATCATTGATTCTCAGACCTTAGTAGTTTGGAATTGGAACACTCTAGGGATATATATATAAACTTGTTTCATATCATCGTGACATCACAATGATCAGTCTGTTGATGTCATTTTCATATGTTCACACTAGTAGGGAGCTGGTTAGTACAAAACAAATTCTTATTCTGTCAGAGACACCAAAATTCTTATTTTATGTTCTCAATGCTTATGCATGCATAAAGGATGTCGTAGGTGGGGTTTGTCTTGATATATAATCTTCTACCTGCTTGAATACTTATGGTTATTAATTGAAGGTGCAATTTAAATCCACATTGGCTGATATCGTTAAACTGCAGTTCTCTATTGAAGTGCCTTAATTTTTTTCTCGACTTAGATTTATAAATTCTTGTCTCATTTATGATAATATTTATAAATTTTTAAGCTTCCTCTTTTCATCGATGTTCATTCTTTCTCAAAGATGATCTCCTGAGGGCTTTGATATAGCTACTTCTGGTTGGGAATAAAGATGCCCAAACATCATTCCTATTAAAATTAGCTACACACCTTGCAGCCTTTTGATGTCAAAGCTTAGCTCTTGCTCATCACCTAAGCTGCCAAAACAGTAGGCTAAAATTTCAATCATGTTTGAAGCTCTTGTATTGAAATCTTGTCCTAGTCAACTAAAAGTGTATGCTTTCCTCTCCATATAGTTATGATTGATCAAATGTTTTATAAGAATAATGTTTTTCTTTAGTTGGGGATTTCCCTATTAAATGTGTAACCAGTTAACACTTTTGTTTATGCTATATGTTTATGATTGATCTTGTTTTCATGATTCACATCTAATCTTATCAATGCTACACGTATTTGCAATTTTCAGGGCTCATAATATGGGGATGGTTCAGACTTTGGTAAGTCTTTGTTTTTTTAGTTGTTAATTACATCCAAATCTCTTTGTATTCTGATTACAATGTTGTTGGGAATATTGAAAGTGCTTCCCAACAACACAAAACGTTGCTTTATTAACTATTAGGTTTCTGCTAGCACTATGGTTTGTGTTATTGATGATTCTTGAAGTTAACATGATGCATCTAAGTGAAACCATGATGGATGGGCCAATGCACCAATATTATCAGTATCTAATTTGTGAGTTGTCCTATGAATTGTCTTCTTCTGGGTTGCTCTCTTGTGTTACATTCCTGGAGTTCTACTTTCTCCTGGATCTATGCAACTAAACTATTCTGATCATTCATATATTGGATTCAAAGTCTAGATAGTTGTTTGTGCTCCTTATCTCCATTTGGATAATTTTGATACTTTTTGCTTGACTAAGGTTTTGCTTTTCTGAGAAGTTTGAATAGTTTCCAGATCTTCTGGAAGTAGATTATTTTAATAAATAATTGGATGTCACTTATTCATAGACTTCAGATTTAGTATGTTTATACACTTATCTTGTAGTTGTTAAACCTTCCAAATCATCCTAAAAACTTTCTCTACTACTATCTAACTAAACATAAACTTCCTTTATGTGACATTAAGGATGTTTTCAGATATATCCTATAAACATAATTGATGAATCTTTTTGTGAAATGAGTACTCTATGCAGGGGGTTTCTGTTAGATCTGAAGATGATCATAGCCATATTGTTGGGAATGCTGAGAATGACATCCTGGAATCTCCAACCAACTTCTCCTTATTTCATTACCCAGAGAATTGAAATTACCAAGACAAAGAATAAATTTCACCCTCACAAGGAGTTATTCATTTATGGGATTCATTTTATTTGTCAGTACTACTTTACTATAATTATGTATTATAGCTTATTAATGAGTACCTCTTTCTTTTGGGGAATTTCCTTTTAATGTAAGGGGAGCTTGACATCTTTTGGGGAATTTCCTCTTGGTACCATGTCTATTTTATTGTGGGATATGCGGGAGATATTCCAGGAGTAAATAGAAAAGGATCTTCCCTGTAAAGGTAACTGTTGGTTTCTTGCTGACATGAGTAACACAATTACAGAAGTATGGTTCTCATGAAGCCACCACCTTTTTCTTTAACTCCACAATCATAATTACTTATCTCAGTTACTACGAACTAAATATAACAAGGAATAGCCTAGACTCTGAGAAAACCCACCACTAGAACAAGTCTAATGGGAAACTAACTCTAGTAGCTAGAAATGGCAGTTGTTGCTCATCCAAGATATCAATAGCATGCATTGGAACATAACATCCTTCATTTCTTAGTTACTTTAAATGAGGTGAGCTCGTTGTAGCATGAAACTACTCTAGTGTAGGAACAATATCCAGTACTAATACTAAATCTAAACAAGCTATACCATTAGGGCTCCACAACTTAAGTAATAGTTATCAGTATTATGGCTCAAATAACCTAACAATGGGAAATATATCTCTGTGCACCAAAGAGAAAGGGTATTATGTAACTTATAGAGAAATAGAAATGTAGGGCTCATAAATCTTCATATTTTCTTATCAATTTATTCATCTCCACCAATTTTCCATTGTCAATGCTAGTATGATAGTAAGAATTTGGAATTTTATTTGTTAATGTAATTTATTGTTCCATTTTTGGATGATAGTAAGAATTTGGATTTCCCGTTTCAGTAATACATCTTCTAGTAGTTCTTCATTTTTGGATGGCTAATTCTGAAGTGCTACCCTCTTTGTCATTGGGCATAGGATAATCACATAACAATCTGGTGGCTGTGACCCATGTCAACATCACTGTCTTGGTTGGTATAGTTGTGTTGATCTGGTTTGTCTGACCTAGGAGCTATCTACCCCAGTAGTGGCTTCACCAATAGACCGTGATAGAGACCACCATGTTTGATCAGGTGCACACCGAAGGATCTAGATTGCCATTGATTATGAGAGGGATGGAGTATTCATGATCAATGATATAGATATCAATACATACATCAATCATGGTATGCAATTTATTAACTTGATCAAAGTATATGACTTGCATAAAAAGGTGCATATTCTTTTAGATCTCTTTTCTTATCATTGGTAGCAGAGGCATTATGGATGCTCCAGAGCAACCTTATAGTTCTCCACAATTGGACTGGCAATTTTTGCCTTCCAAAGGACTAAAAGTAGGAGTGGCTGGGTTGAAACTACCCAGACAGATATCCTTCATGTATAATCTGATGCACAATTCATACTCAAAGCCTTACTTCAATGCTCTTGATACACATATCTACAATAACGTAGATCAATTTATTGCATGCAAGTTTTCACATGTGAACACAATAATGCAGAATACATAAACTTTAAGGTTGACATCTGTTTATTTCTTATTGATGATTTTTGTTGTAGCAATACATGCGTAGAATTGGTGTTGTCGATGTTGACAATAACCATGAAGACCCGGAGCTCTGTGCCTCGCTTTCAAGTGACATCTACAAGCAAGCACTTACAGTTAGCTGAGGTTGGCCATTTTCATAAAATTTTAGTGTTCACACATTTTAATTCCTGCTGTGACCTTTTCTTTCATGGGGATGTTCTTTCCTACTGCTATTATTCTGTTCTGGCTGCTCCCCTTTTGTGATGGATGTTTATGGTTCTACTTAGAGGATGTAATTGCCATCTTGATAGCCATGGTATATGTTTGATGTTTATGGCTGGTTGATAAATTTTTTCCTCTATGCTGCTCCTGCTTCTCCCCTCTCACTCTTGGAGTGCTGGTTGAGCTTCTGTGATGGTTGTAGTTTGTCCTGTGCTATGATGCTCGGCTGCTGGCCCGGTCTTCTGGTTTATGTCTTCTTCTCACTAGTGATGATTCTTTGGTTGAGTGGATGGACTCTCCCTATTCTATATCTTTATGGGTTGGCTTTGTTCTTCTGTTTCTGATGCTATGTTCCTTCTCATTCTTGGGGAAGCTCCTTCTTGCTACTTTTGTTTATGTCTGAGTGCTCCCTTTTTGTGTTGGTTGTTAGTGGTTTGTTTGGACATGGAGGATGTAGTTGTTACCTTGATAGTTATGGTCTCTATTCGATGTTCATGGTTGGGTGTTGAGTTGTTGGCTCTATGTTGCTTTGGTGCTCCCCTCTCACTCTTGGAGTGATGGTCGAGTTGGGTTTTGGGTCATCAATGCTCTATTCTATTGAGGTAGCTTTTTGTTGTTGCTCCCCTCTCACTCTTGGAGTGATGGTCGAGCTTCTGTGATGGATGTAGGCTATCTTGGGCTATGATGTTTCATCTATTGGCCTAGTCTTCTAGTTTATGTCTTCTTCTCTCTGGTGATGATTCGTTGGTTGAGTGGATGGACTCTTCCTATGCTATATGTTTGTGGGTTGGTTTTGTTCTTCTGTTCTGCTGTTGTGATCCTTTTCCTTCTTGGGGATATTCCTTCTTGCTGCTGGCTGTTAGTGGTTTGTTTGGACCTGGAGGATGTAGTTGTGATAGTTATGGTCTATTTTTGATGCTTATGGCTGGTTGCTGAGTTGTTTGGCTCTATGCTGCTTATGTTGCTCCCCTCTCACTCTTGGAGTGATGGTCGAAAATGGGTTTTGATGTATGGGTCTTGGGTCTTAAGTGTTCTGTTGAGTTAGCTTTTTGTCCCTTTCTCTTAAGAGCTTGATGATAGTGTTTCTCTTATTCTTTCTCCCCTCTCACCTATGGTGATGGTTGAGTTAGCTTCCTTTCTTTCTGGGTTTTCTCAGGACTGATCTCATAGATACTATACTCTGATGTAAAGATAGTTTTGTTTTTCTAGTTGGTTCTCCGTCTGAGAACCAACAAGCATTGTATACTCTTACAAAAAAATGAAAAAAAGAAACATGAGTTTTGACCGACCAAAAAAAATGTTTCGTTAATTTGGTTAAGTCTTTCTTTTCTAAGATTAGCTTTAAACAATTATATGTGTAGTTAGGCTGTGTGTAGCCTTCTATCATGTAGACAAAGCAAGTAACATTAAGGTATATTACATATGCATATAGGTACTGATAGTATAACAACAAAGAAAATTATTGGTAAGTAGAGATAGAAACTTGCTCCAATAATGAATTCTTGCTGATGAATGTATATAATAGATAGGATAGCAACCTAATTTTGAGATGAATACATAGGAACTTACTTTTGACATGACATGTAGTCTTGAAAAGTACTACACTAGTGTAGTAGAAAAGGGTTTGTGATGTGTAAAGTTTCTGTAATCAAAGTCGTTGAAGTTAGATCATAATAACTCCATAGTCTTTTTCCTATTGATTCATTCTTGTTTATAGTGGTTCTTTCATATTTTTCTGAAGTTGTTTTCTGCAAGCTTTTAATTTTTTGATAGACAAAGAAGAGGCATGTTGTCGATTTCATAGAAGCAACTCAAAAAGATATAAATGCAAGCATGCGTGCTATTTTAGTGGATTGGTTGGTTGAGGTGAATTACTTAACATGATGGGTTTTGCATAAATTAGATTTTTTTTCTGATTTTCATCTAACCTATATCCTCTTTCTATTGGAAGGTTTCTGAAGAATATAGGTTGGTTCCAGACACCTTATACTTGACAATTAATTACATTGATCGCTATCTTTCTGGCAATGAAGTGAATCAGCAGCGTTTGTAATTTCTCGGACTAGCTTGTATGCTAATTGCTTCGTAAGATTGACCTTTGTCTATAATATTTCCTCCTACCCACCATTTCTTCCATATGCTTAAAGAGATGAATTATTATTTTGATGCATAAAATATGAAGAAATATGTGCTCCTCAGGTGGAAGAATTCTGCTATATAACTGATAACACTTACGTTAAGGAGGAGGTGAGAATTGATGTCCTTTATCATGCTCGTCTTCACACTTCTATGCGTACCTAACAATGCCATATACATGTTCTGCAAATGGAAGCCGATGTACTTAGACACCTCAAGTTTGAGATGACTGCTCCAACAGTGAAATGCTTTTTGAGGTATTCTACATTGCATTGATGTATATCACCCATGAACACTTCTTTAAAATTTTCTTAACTTGACCTTGACAAACCTTTTCTTCTTCTTCTATAATTATAGGAGATTCTTCCGTGTAGCTCAACAGTTAGAAGGGGTAAGCGTCTAGTTCTCACTGCTGTCACCTTTTAAATATAGTTCAGGTTTTTAAGTATTTATCCATTTTTTTGTTGCAGGTTCCTTCTCTGCAACTTGAATTCTTAGCTAGTTATATAGCAGAGTTGACACTCTTTGAGTACGGTTTTATTTATTATGCTCCATCATTAATAACTGTCTCAACGGTCTTCCTTAAAAAATTTATACTACAGTCAATGAGGAAACCTCGGGTAAACAGTGAAAATAGGTCCAGCCATCAGCTTGGTAGCATTCTGCAGATCAATGAGAATGACAAAATGTAATATAGAGGTCATCATGTATAGGTAGGAGCTTATTCTTAAATGCACTGGGAGAAGAAAGCTTATGGAATAGGTAAGTTATGAGTAGGAGAAACTATGTTTTATTATTTCTTTCGGGAGCTATATCTCAAAACTTGTATGTTTCTTTGTAGGTATCCATGGTGGTTCGCACAAAGTGGATGCTACCATCAACTTGATGGCTCTTGATCCAAAAATACAAAAGTACAGAATGTATAGATTATGAGAAGAAATGCCAATATGTTCTGATCCAGGGGATTCGCCAACCAAAACTAACCATACATGAACCTCTACATGAGTTGCCAACAGGAAAGGCTGCAACTCAAGCTCTGGGAGTTGATGAGGACATGGCACATACCTCTATCATGTTTGGGATTGGAAGATTCACCACTAAAGCTGAGATTCATAGGGTTGTTAAACTCACTGTGAATTAGGTGGAGGAACTAAGGGAGATGAGCCCTCTTTATATTGTGCTTTGTAGTCTGCAGTGGATAGATGTAGTCAGAAGAAGATATTGTATACATGTGTCTTTTTTCCATGCATATTGTAAAACATGGGCCAGGTTAATGTCCTTCCCATGTGTACTCATTCTTCAAATATAAATAAAAGTATCATTGGTGACATTGTAAGCACAACTCGATCTTGAATAACATTCATCTATTTTTTTATTGAAAATCACTCTATATTGGCAAGCGACTGTCTGGATACATAATGTCTCTCACTACATATGTATGTATAGTACATGGGTTCTTTCACTACACACTAGCTATAATTACATTTGTAGCAAGTGCTAATTTTTGCTATACATGAACTACAAATACAAATTGTAACTAATGCCATCTCTCCCTACATATCATAGGTACAAATTGAATTGTAGTCATACATTTGGCTACAATTGAAACTACATGTTTATGTGTAAGGACATTTTTACCTACAATTAGGGTTACATATGAATTTGTAGAGAGAGGAATAACTAACTACAACTTTAAAAATTGTAGCCTAAACAATTAGCTACACGAGTATTAGCTATATATTATAAATGTAAGGATAAATGTAGCCAAAGATTTTAGCTACAAATTTTGGGGTTTTCGCTACAAATTTTTTTGTAGTTAAAGACCATATTTTTCATAGTGTGGGCTTTCTTTATTCGTTCTTGTTGTTGGTGGAGGCCCACTCAGACTCGAGAAGCATGCTTGCATATACTCCTCATAGTGTGTGATACTTTTCGTATTGCATGTCCTCCACCTTGGTGTCCATACTGGATAGGGCCACCATCCAGGCTAGACAGAAGAAGCCACAGTCATTTGATAGGGGCACCTGCTGGGGGATCCTATAGCAGAACTGCGTCTTCTTAAAGTCTTTACTTTTTGTACTCTTATACCCTTTGCCATAGATTTTTATCATATTAACAATTGCCTCAGTGCATGTGTTTGATTTTTCTTCAATCAGAGTCTTTGCGGTCATCATGTTAGTCTTTTTATTAAGTGTAAAGGTTGCATCTAAGCTGTTGTAGAGGATTGCAGTCCTTTTAACGACATTGACGACCAGCAAAGTCTAGTGATTGTCGTGAAGAATTGATAAGAAGATGTAGTATGGTAGGGATGTCTCCATGTGTTGTTGTAGGTACAATTTTTTGCCTGATCGTGTGTCCTTCAAGATGTCATCTACCAGCAGGAAGTATGCCATGTGAGCATTAGGCATGTTGTCGCCTAGTAACGCCCGATAAGCTGACATCGTGCTTACTAAAATGTATCCTCCTATTTTCAGCGTTTCTCGAAGGTCATCTTTTAGCACACAAATTCCATCTCTCTCGAAGATGAAATCTCGTGACGAATCATCTTCTTTCAAGGACCTCATAATTATATTCAGTTCTTCTAAATATAGGCTAAGGCAGCTCCATCTGTCAAAGCCCTTGAAAGAAGGTGTAACTTCTCCCACTGACCCGTCTGGATTTACATTGACTGGGTCTTCTTCTTCAACCTCTCCCTCCTCAGGTTGTTCTTTTTGAGGCTGTTCTTCTGTGATTTCTACCACTGGAGGTTGTTTTGGTTAGTTTACTAATGCGTGTTTTACATCTTCTCCAATGCTTTCATTCCAACCTTCTTTCCAAGCCGCAGCCCTGGCTGGCTCTATTGGATCGACCCATATGGTCTTCAGTTGTTCCCTCCAAGTCACCTTTTCAGGAAGAGGGATATCCTTGTGAAGCCTCTGAGGTACATCTTCTGAAGGCATTGCCAGGTCACTGAAGAAGAAACGATCGTATATGACCTCCATGGCATACACACCTCAAAATCCATGCAAGTCCTCATTGTCTAGATCTTCCAGGGGGATGCCCTTGTTGATGGCTTCCATCATTCTCAGGACTATGAAGGCACAATCCCCTGAACCAGCCTCTTCTTGAGGGACCTTCTTATTTATGGAGAAGAACTTCCAGAAGCCCTAGAATCTGTCATATACTTCTTTGATTGCTCGTTGCAGACGCAATGGTATCTTTAGGGCATCTCTGGCATCCTTCCTTTTGTATATGAGTGAAGTGTTGTCCAGTTCGGTTGCACAACAGTTGAGCACCATTGTCTTCCGCTCGTACAGGTCCATGACGATTAGTGCCCAATGTCTTACATTCCTTATGGACAGTACTACATATCTTGTTCCTCTTCTGCAAACTGCTACCTTCAGTTCAGTGACATTTTCTGCCTTGTAGTCTTCTTTGTAGAGGAGGCTAGCCAGATGTGTCATTCCATTAAAGACTGGTTGCGGCTTGTCTAGGTGTAGAAACTCTTTCAGGAGGGTAGCACAGAGCACCTTGAACAATCGTTTATGTACTCACGCTTTTTGCAGGAAGATCCCCCGAAAGTGATCTCTAGTCAGACCTCTACCCTTGTTGTTATATAGTATGTCTGACCCGGGTAGATCGTCATTGAGGATATCTGCTAAAATGTGGACGTCTCTACATGTGATCCGTGATACTACAGACATGCCCATCTCTTTCATTTTGCATGGTAGGGGGGAGCCACTCCAAGTGTTTCTTGTTTAGTTGCATACTCTGCTCCCTGGCGGGCTTGTTTGCAAAGAAAGTTGCTAGTTCGTCGTCCTCGTCGTCAGATGTTCCTTCGTGTGTAGAAGGTGTTGAGGTTTCGTCGATAGTCAACATAGCTGTGGTAATTTGTTCAGCTTCTTTGACTGAAGATTGTGTTGTGACCACTTATTCTGCTACTTTTGAGGAAGCTTCTGTAGCTACGTTGTCTCTGATATTACTTTCCTCAGAAGTTTGGCCCAATTTGGCAGCTACTAGCATTGTTAGAGTTGCCTCTATCTTTCCATCATAGAGGTAGTTGTTATGCTCATTGTGCCTTTAGAATATGAGGAACTCGTTTCTCTCTTTGAGACTGGTGCCTAGCTCAGCTAGCATCTTAATCGAGCACCACGGCCCCTGTCGTGCTGAAGTCTGGTATTGATGTCGTGACTTCCTCTTGATGAGCTATAGCAAGCTATTTTTCTCACGTCAGATTACTTGTAGGCAGGTTTGATTGTTGTTCTACTTGTCTACCACTGCCTTCAATTGTTTCTTCCTTTCCTTCTACATGGCTTCTATTTAGATCAAGCTCCCTCAATAATACCTTAGTTTTTGTTGTGTCTTTATCAGTGGGGGAGCTCGGCTGTTGGGGAGTTTCCTTTATTTTCTACTCAGCCGCTGGTGTCGTCTTTATATTGGCACTTTCTTCCCTTGACGCCTCTGCCCCCATTTCGATTCCTCCCACGTTGTCATCATCATTATCGTCGTGGCTAGATGGGCTCGATGAGGAGTGCGTTGGGCTTGCTGAGTGCGTTTCTTGCTTTTTTCCGCCGACTCTCGATTTATTCGTGTTCCTTTTCAAGCTTTTGACGGTCCTCTTTGAGGCATTAGTGTTCTTCCTTGAGGCTGGCCATCACTATGTTGTAGCCACAATGCATATGCTCATTGTTGGCTCGGATGGCGTGCCTCTCCTTCTTCAAGTCCTCCATTTCATCTTTCATTTCCTTCAACACTTCCATCATTATCCATTGATTGCTTAAAGCTTCTTGGATGAGGTCAGGGAGTGCTCGAGTTCTTTCGTCAAGGACCTATACCTGTGTTGTTAGCACAGATAAAAAATAAGAAATATTTGTATTTATCGTAGTGGTTTGATGTATGTGTTTCCACATGGCATCAAACCTTGTAACTAATACACCCTCAAAGGAGGGTGTATGTTGTTGCTGTTGGTGCAGCTGGTTCTCCATGTGCATTGTTGACGTGCTTGGCATGGTTGATTGTGGAGGTGCTGGAAGTGGGCCTTGTTCTTTCTCCTTCTGCTTGTCCTATGGATCCATGTTGACTCCATAGACTTTTAGTCTCGGTACGGCTTGGGAACCTTATCCTTCAGGCTCAGCCTCTGGTTCTATGTCGGGTTGTAGGTTGGCTGTTGTGCCTTCCTCTTTCTCCACCTCTGGCTCTACTGTAGGCGCTTCCTCGTGTGGCTCTACAGGTGTGGGTTCTTCATTCACCACTGTTTCTTTTGGAAGGGGAGCCGTGGAGGTTGGTGGTTCTGCAGCTTCTGGCATTACAACTGGTGTAGCCGGCGCATCTGATGTCTTCTTTTTGTTTTGCACTCCCAACTTCTTCCGCTGCTCTGTGCTCTTCTTCTCATTTATTTTAGCTTGGGCACTATTCTCACTGACTGTAATTGCTGGTTTCATGTTGGCTCGCAATGCCTCTGAGCACATCTTCTCAATGTCATCTTGGGTCGGCCACAATTTGTGGGTGTCGTAAAATGTCATCTCTAGAAGGGGAAGGAGCCTCTTTGAGCCGATCTGCTTGAAATATAGTTTCTCCCCCTTCTGTGCCAAAATTCTCATACTTACGAGGGATTTAATATCTATTTTTAGTTGTCCCTCCATCTCCTTATACTTTAGGATCTCTCCTGCATCCATGAAGTATTGTGCAATTTTTGTTACTTGATCGCCCATGCAGTATGCAAAGTTCCTCTTTGCTTCCCCTCCTACTACCATTGATAAACGTTCAATCAATATTTTTCCGATATTTACCAGCTTTCTGTTTATCATCGACCATATTAGGAACAAGTCCCCTTTTATCGCCGTCCCTGTCGCATGCCTCGTGTAAATGGTGTAAGCCATTATTTTATGGATTGTGTGAATGAAGCACAAGGTGATCAGGGGGCATTCGAGTTCTTCGAGTTGTGTTATTCTTCTTCAGTCAGCTGTTCCCACATGTGATGGCCATAGTAGGTGGTTGCTTCCTTCTCTCCTGGGGCGGTAGAGTAGGCTTTGGCTTCTTCATTTGTCTTCGTGAATATTTTATTCAGCGTTGCCTCAGAGATCATGTAAGGCTTACCTCCTAGCCTTACCTCCAGTTTGTAATCTCTGCCGCCCGCTTCCCTTGTTTCTCTACTTGTGGGGATTTTCCTTAGGGAAGACAGGAACTATGTAGTTAACTTCTTGTAGGTCTTCGCCTCTGATGTGCATAAGGTACATAAATTTGCACCTTCTAGGGATTTGACTACCCCGTCATAGATTCCCATCTTCTTGAAATCCTCTACGTCCATGTACCTAGTCGGGCTGAAGTCCTTATATTGACACATCCAGTCATAGGTAGACTGGTGTATTGGGTTTCTCGGCATGAACGGGGGTTCCTTGGACTCTGTTGACATCTCTCCAGTGGCTTCTTTTTCTTGGTTGGTTTTCATCTCCTCCCTTCTTGGCTTCTTAGTTACTAATTATTTTGCCTTCTTGCTGGCCTTGGTTTCCTTAGGTGTAGCTTTCCTTTTCTTCCCCTGTACTCGGGTCTCTGATTCTCCTGGTTGGTACTCGGAGGTTTCTGTTTGCTCGATTTGTTCTATTTCTTGTGGAGAGTCCTCTGGTGTCAGGTGACCTAGGATTCTTTGATACTATTCAAGTTTCAGCTGCAACTCAACCCGTTTGGCCATTGGCAGAGAGGCATTCTTCTTTAGTACTGCTGTCAGGATTTCCACTATCTTCTTTGCCTCCTTCAAGGATGTTGTCTGTCTGTAGATGGGGTCACTAGTTGAGGGGGAAGACATTCTGTAATTTTTTTATAATTGATTAGTTTATATTTGATTTAGTAGTGATTAATTGTTTCATGATTATTTTATGAAAATTTGTTAAGTTCAAAAATGTGTATAGTGATCGTGGTCGCGATCTCTGAAGGAGGTCACGGTCGCGGTGAATTGAGCAGGAGATAGCGGTTACAGTCATGTTAGCAGTCGCGGTCTTATGCTGCAAATTGGGTAGGTTGCGATCGAGGGGACCACGACTTCAAGCAACGACCTCTAACAACGTGACCTGAAACTTAATGTGTTGAATGAGCATCACGACCAGGTTAAGATCGATGATTACACCGCGGTCGTAGCTGTAGTTGAAGCAGACCGCGACTCGCGGTCTACTTGGTCCAAGGTTCCACTTCATTTCTTCGACTGTCGATGGTTGGCAGAAGTTGATCGTTCTTGATTGTAGACACGCTCGTCGGCGGATGGTTGTGCCAGTTATTGTATTTTTAGGTTTTTAATATTGTTTAAGAATGTCGCCTTAGGGCGGGTAGGATTTTTGGCTGGCGAGAACAACCTAAGTGGTGTGATGAAAGGCGAGCAATCCAAATGAGTTGGAAAATGGATAGGGCACGAGGAGAAACTAGTATTGACATGACGGTGGCAGAGAGTCAAGGAAATAATGGTAAGAAAGGTGAAAATAGGGTTTGTCTGTTACCTTGCTTGTCGGATGAGATGGAAAAATGGAGAAGGTCGATGCAGCGTTGAGTCAGCTACGTCGGCAGATTGTCAGTCACAGTTGAGTGATTCTTCAAAGATGTAGGGTTTAACTCAGGCTCGAGAAAGCAAGAAGCAAAAAGAATTCGAGAAACTAGGGTTTTAGACAAATATATAGGAGAGTGAATGTGACCTATCGATTAGAGAAAGAGTGACTGTGACCGCAGTGTACTCAAAACATGACCGCGATTGTGGTCTCTTCTGCCATGGGAAACATCAGGTCGCGGTCGACGTCACTAAACGTCGGCACTGCGGGTCGCAGTATGCTTGAAGCATGATAAACACTGCGATCGTGGTCTAGACCGCGGTCAGAGTACTTGATCAAACTATTCATCTTTTTAAAGGGGAATAGATATGTACAAAACTTAAAAGGGAAGGAAACTTAATCAAACTAAAAGGTAGAGAAAAAAAAAGCTTAAATAAACAACAAAAGCTTGGGTTGCCTCCCAAAAAGTGCTTGTTTTAAAATCTCTAGCTCAACTTCATAATCATTCATTCCTTGGGTTTCTCAACTGGATGTAGAAAAACTCATTCCTTCCCTCAGGTGACTGATTTGGTTCCTCCAAACTGATTTCAAATCTTCAGACAAAAGATTCGTCTTCGTAAAATCTTTTTACTTTGTGGCCATTAACCTTAAAAGTTTCTATTTTATCCCCTTGAATCTCCATCATTCCTGATTGGTATATCTTCACAACAGAAAAGGGGCCCGACCATCTTGTTCTGAGTTTTCCTAGGAAAAGTCGGATGCTCGAATTGAAGAGAAGCACTTTATCACCTTCACAGACATCTTTGTTCTTTAGGTGGGCATCATGCCACACCTTAGTCCTTTGTTTGTATATTTTTGCATTCTTGTAAGCATGCAATCTCACCTCTTCAAGCTCTTGTAGCCGTAGGAATCTCTTCTGGCCTACTTTCTCCACGTCCATGTTCATGAACTTGATCGCCCAAAGGGCTTTATGTTCGAGCTCAAGTGGTAGATGGTAGGATTTTTGTATATAAGTTTGTACGGAGTTGTTCCTATAGGTGTCTTATAAGAAGTCCTATAAGCCCAGAGAGCATCAAAGAGATTCATAAACTAGTCCTTCCTAGTACGACTGACTGCCTTTTCTAATATTTGTTTTATCTGCCTGTTGGACACTTCCACTTGTCCTGAGGTCTGAGGATGATAAGGTGTAGCAACCTTGTGCTTTACCCCATATTTCTTCAATAGCGCCTCGAATTGTTTTTCTCCGAAGTGTGATCCTCCATCACTTATGACGATGTGTGGCACTCCAAAGCATAGGAAAATGGTCTTCTCAAACAACTTGATCACCGATTTAGAATCACAAGTCTGAGTTGCTACTACCTCGACCCACTTGGATACATAGTCGATGGCTACAAGGATGTATTGGTATCCTTTTGATGACGGGAAAGGACCCATATAGTCGATTCCCCAAACATCAAAGATCTCTACTTCTACCCATTCATCCATATGCACTTCACTTCTTTTACCTATATTTCTAGTGAGTTGGCATTCCTTACATGCCTTGACAAAAGACGTTGCATCTTTAAATAGGTTGGGCCAGTAAAATCCTGATTAGAGTACCTTCACAATAGTTCTTTCTCCACTGTGGTGCCCTCCATAAGGCGAGGAGTGACATTCTTTCAGGATTGAAGAAACTTCTTCCTTGAGTATACATCTACGATACAGATTATCAGAACACCTTTTAAACAGTAGTGGATCATCCCAGTAATAGTTCTTGACGTCAGAGAAAAGCTTTTTCTTCTGGTTATATGTTATGTCAGGTGGCAGCTGGCCACAAGCCCGATAGTTACAAATATCTACGAACCATGGTAATCTATGTTCCTCCAATTTAGCCATCAGCAGGGCTTCATCAACATAGTTATCATCAATCGGCAATTGATTTTCCTCATCATCAATGATTCTGGATAAGTGGTCGGCTACCACATTCTCCTTTCCTTTCTTGTCTATTATTTCATGATCAAATTCCTACAACAGCAGAGCCCATCTTAGCAGTCTTGGCTTGGTGTCTTTCTTCTGCACGAGGTAATGTATAATGTCGTGGTCAATATAAACTTTCACCTTGGCCCCTATAAGGTATGACCAAAATTTGTCAAACACAAAAATGATCACCAACATTTTCTTCTCAGTGGTGGTATAGTTCACTTGGGCTTCATCTAATGTGCGACTAGCGTAACATATGACATGTTGCTTTTTGTCTTTCTTTTATCCTAGGACTGCACCTATGGCGTAGTCACTAGTGTCACACATTATCTCAAATGGCAGTTCCCCCTCTGGGACTTGTAGTATAGGTCCAGAAGTCAAAGCCTTTTTTAGGGTCTTGAAATCTTTTAAGCATTCATCGTCGAATTTGAAAACTACATCCTTGCTTAGCAAATTTGAAAGGGGCTTTGAGATTTTTGAGAAATCCTTGATGAACCTCTTATAGTATCCAATATGGCCTAGAAAACTTCTTACCCCAGTCACAGACTTTGGTGGTAGGAGTTTAGAGATGGCTTCAATCTTTCTTAGATCCACTTCGATGCCCTTCTTGAAAATCTTATGTCCTAGGACAATACCACTCTAGACCATAAAATGGCACTTTTCCCAGTTTAGGATCAAGTGTTTCTCCTCGCACCTTTGTAATACTAAGGATAAATTTCTTAGGTAGGCATCAAAGTCTATTCCATAAACTGAAAAGTCATCCATAAACACCTCAACTATATCTTTTAAGAAGTCAGAGAACATAGAAATCATGCAACGTTGGAAAGTTGCAGGAGCATTGCATAAGCCAAAGGGCATTCTTCTAAAGGCATACATGCCATAGATGCACGCAAATTCCATTTTCTCTTTATCATCAGGATGGATTGGAACCTGATAAAATCCAGAATATCCATCCAAGAAACAGAAATAGTCATGGTGGGCAAGTCTTTCCAAGACTTGGTCAATGAATGGTAGGGGAAAATGATCTTTCCTCGGGGATGAATTCAGTTTTCTGTAATCTATACACATCCTCCAGCCCGTAACCATTCTTGTAGCTACTTCATCACCTTTATCTCCTTTCACTACAATCATCCCTCATTTCTTAGGCACTACATGAATGGGGCTTACCCAGTTGCTGTCTCTTATTGGGTATATAATCCCTGCATCCCGTAGTTTCAATATTTCCTTCTTGACTACTTCTTTTAGCATCTGGTTCAATATTCTTTTAGGTTGAACCAGTGCTTTGTAGATTCTTATAAATTTATCATGTTCATGCAAAGGGTCAGGTTAAGTCCCTTGATGTCTTCAAAAGAGTATCTGATTGCCTTTTTGTGCTTCCTCAACTTTTTCAGGAGTCTTCCCCTTTATTCTTCTGTTAGGTTCACATTAATGATTATGGGATTTCTTCCTTCATTGTCTAGGAATTCGTAATTCAGTCCTTCAAGGAGTGGTTTCAGTTCTAGATTTGGCTTGGGAGCCTCTTGCTCTTCACTTGACTGTTCCAAAGAAGCATATTTTATAGTCTCAATTAATTCTTCATCCTCACTGAGATTTTCTTCGCCTTGGTTAAGATTATCCAGAATTTCAACCACTTTTGGGTCTTCCACCAGAGGATCTGGGTTGTTCAGGGCCCTCATCAGGGGGTCTACTATGGCCTTTTCCGCTTGAACCTCTTCACAATATTAGTTGTAGCTATCCATGAAGTAGACCGATTCGAAAAGAGACGGTCCCTTCATGGCTTCCTTCACCTTGAAGTCTATGTGATCGTTTCCAACCCAGAGAGTAATGATTCCTTCAGTGACATATATCAAAGCTCTTTCAGTTGCCAAAAATGGTCGTCTGAATATCATAAGACACTTCGGGTCCTCGACAGTGTCTATCACAACAATGTCACAAGGGATGAAGAATCGTCCCACATAGATAGGGACATCTTCTACTATACCAACAGGTCTCTTGAACGTGTGATGCACCAGTTCAATCCTCATGTTTGTCTTAACCATGTCAGTCAGTCCCAACCTTTGAGCTAAACTTAGGGGCATGAGGTTAATGTTCGATCCCAAGTCTGCTAGACCTTTTCTTTCAAGGTTGTCCCCAACACAAAAAGGGATGTTAAAAGCTCCGAGATCTTTCTTCTTAGTTGGCAATTCAACTTGTACAAAGGCACTAGACATGTTTTCTAGATGTACGGTTTTGACATGGTTTCCCCTCCTTCTCTTTGTGATGAGATCTTTGAAAAACTTTGCATATGTAGGCATTTCCTCCAAGGCATTAAAAAATGGAACATCTATGTGCAACTTCTTTACTGCTTCCATAATTTTTTTGTATCTTTTCTTTAAGTGTGCCTTGATGAGCTTGTACAGGAATGGGACCCTTGGTGCATACAAATTTTTCTTTGTGAAGATTTCCTCAATAGGATCTGGATCTATAACTTCTCCACCTATCTTTCTGCTTTCTTCAACAGACTTTCCTTTGTCAGTAGACTTCTCAAAATAAACTTCTTTTTCAGGTTGTGGTTCCTCATCTTTTTCTTCCTCGTAGTCATTCCTTGTTCCAGAATTGTTTAATGTCCTCCCGGATCAGAGTGTAGCCATTTTTGCAGTCTCCGTATTCGATGGAATTTTTCCCGAGGGATTCTTTACCCGTTCCGCCAACTGCGCAAGCTATTGGTCAATTTGACGTTAATGTGTCTGCATATCCGCCATCTGAACTTGCATGGTTGTCAGGATGCCAGAATTAGCTAGAGCACTTTGGGCTAGTTGATCATTCATTGTGTCTTGTCTTTTAGTGAAATCAAACAATTGGGCGACTAAGTCTGGTTGGCTGTTGTCTTTTCCTTGACCTAATCCTTGGCCTTGGCTCGGTCCTTGGTTCTGTGTTGATCCTTGACGATTCTGATTCTTACCTTGTCCTCAGTAGTTGTTCTTGTTGGTTTGATAGTTGGTTGTTCGAGTATACTGAGTTTGTACGCTTCTCTTTTCAAAACCTGGCGGTAGTTTTTTTGGGTTGCTCAGTTGGTGTGAATTCTCGACTGCATCCTTATTTCCGTAGCTGAAACCAGGGTGGTCTGGCCTCTTAAAGTTGGCACAGAAAACATTATGTGTCTCTTCTTCACTTTCACTTTTGTCACTTTCCTATTGCTTGGTGTAGATACAATTATCAACCCCATGTCCACCTTCTCCACAGGTGACACACTTCATGACCTTCTTAGTATGCTTCTTGCCCTTAACTCCAGTATCTTTCAGGTGTTTTACATCAGTTGCTATTTTCTGAATTTGCGTTGTTATGGTTTCTAAAGCCTTGGCTTCCATAGATGGTCCCTCATCCCCTACTCTCTTCATTGAGCCTCTCTCATTCCTATCGTAGTCTATTCCTGCTTACAACGCAACCATGTTTTCTATTATCTTCATGGTTCTGCTTGGCTTCTTCCCAAGGAAATCACTATCAGCAGATGCATTTGACGAAGTCCTTTCCGTATGAGTTAGCCCATTATAGAAAGTGGTCACTAGGAACCCCTTATGATAATTGTGGTGTGCGCAATCCCTAAGGTACTCCTAGAAACGTTCCCATGCTTCGTGCAAGTTCTCTCCCAGCTTCTGTGCAAAAATGGTAATCTTCTGAATGTTGCGGATTGTCCTTTCTATAGGATAAAATTTAGTAACAAAAGCATCCGCCAGGGGTCTCCACCCATCTATAGATTGGTGGGGGAGATTTAGGTACCAAGATAGAGCCTTGTCTTCCAAAGAGAAGTTGAAACATTTGTAGTATATCACCTCTTGCGGGACTCCACTCATCTTGATAGTATCACAAATATTTTTAAAAGCATCGAGATGATGATATGGGTTTTCCCTCGAGTTCCCTTGAAAAGGTTTGTTCTGGTTCATAGATATGACCACTGGTTTTAGCTCAAAATTTGCGGCATTGAAGTTTGGTATGATGATTGGACACATAGATTGGTTGGCTCTTGTTGCTACCAACTCACGAAGAGTCTTCCCTTCTTCGTCGTCCTGGCTATCGCTATTCCTGCGGTTGTGATTTCCTTCGCCATTTCGCTCACGATCGTCATGGTTCCTTCTATGACTACGACGATGGCGATAGTCATACTCACAACGGTCATCTTCACGTCGCTGTTCATGTTCTTCCTGTGTTCTTCATGTTGGTGACCGTCATTGTAACGACCATCTTTGTCTTCATCCGAGCCTGATGGTGGTGGGTTGTGTTGATTTCTCACACCTCACTCATCTCCTGAGAGAGTAACAACCATGCGAGGCGGCATGGTAAAAGGAGTAAAGTCGGATGAGTCTGCTTCTTCCTGGGTGCTTGAATAGACTGCATAGTCGAGTTAGTTAACTGGACGTGTAAAAATAAACTATTCTACGCAAACTCAGGGTAGCAGACTTAAAGTAATTGTGTTGTCAAACTTAATGCTAAACTTGAGGCACGGGAGTACAATGATTGGACTTAAGTTCTTAAGAATGTCGTTTTTCCTTGTCCCCAACAACGACGCCAAAAAGTCGACCGACCTAAATCACACGTTCAAAAGGAGCGGATTCAGAGTAGTCAGACTTTTAAAGAAATAACCCGACTCTCAGACCCCCACAACGATAAATAGGGTTTGATGTAGCGATCAGGGTCAAACACAGGGATAAGGTTGGCAGTGTTAAGCTCAAAAAATCTAACACTCTCTTGTTCTTCTTACTTCTCACATCATGAGCGAGTAGTCACTCTTTGTTGGGGTGCGAGGACTAGCCCCACTGCCTATGCTTTCATGTCTTTTTATTTAACATTCCAAGGCAATGTATATAACTTTCCATTTTTTTGTTAATTGATAATGTTTGTAGCTTGATTACCTGCTTGCTTTCATCTTGTTCTTCCCTATATTATGAGAACTTCTGTATGTAGGGTGGAATGTCAATTAATGAGGTAGACTCTCAAACTAGAAATAGAATGAGATTCCTTGACGTCGTAAGTGATAACCTCCAACTTTGATGATTATCTTAGTCTTTTTCTTTAGTTTTCCGTACTCTTTTTAAATTAAATATATCATAATCCCTAAATTTTCCCTCTTATTATAAATATACTATCAGACTAACTTTTCCCGTTTATATATGAAAAAAACACAAAAAAATATCATAAAAGACTAACACGGTCTCAAGACCGCATGAATCCAAACGGTCATGAGGTCCAAACGGTCATGAGGTCCAAACGGTCCCAAGACCGCATGAAGCCAATCGGTCCCGAGACCGCATGGAGTCAAACGGTCCCAAGACCACATGAAGCCAAACGATCCCAAGACCGCATGAAGCCAATCGGTCCCGAGACCGCATGGAGTCAAACGGTCCCAAGACCGCATGAAGCCAATCGGTCCTGAGACCGCATGGAGTCAAATGGTCCCGAGACCGTTTGAAGTCACACGGTCTCAAGACCGCATGAAGCCAACCGGTCCCCAGACCGCATGAAGCCAACCGGTCCCAAGACCGCATGAAGCCAACCGGTCCCGAGACCGCATGGAGTCACACGGTCTCAAGACCGCATGGAGTCACACGGTCTCAAGACCGCATGAATCCAAACGATCCTGAGGTCCAAACGGTCCTGAGGTCCAAACGGTCTTTGAGTTCCAAATGGTCTTGAGGTCCAAACAGTCTCCAAATCGTTTGGACTTCACTCAAGGCCTATAAATAAGACCCCAAAGGTCCTCAACTAAGGGGAGTTTTTTCAGACGTCAAAAGGCTGCCTCAATCACTCCAGAGCAAATCCGACTTCCATCTTCTGCCCAGGGGCTGCCGGTCTAAGACCCACACTACATCTCGAAGCTGCTTTCTCTCTCTTTGCCAAAGAAGGTGGGAAGAGGGAGATCTCGTCATCAAGCAACCTGTGAAGCTGGTGGATCGTTTCTCTCTCTCCAAGGGGTTGAATTTCCTCTTTCCTTTGTGGGGATGATGCTCTCTCTCTCTCTTCTTGCCTCCTTCTTTGTCCTAGTCATGAGCGAGTAGTCTCTCTCACTATGGTGCGGGGAGTAGCCCCGCTACCCATGCTTTCATATCATGTAAATGTAATCCATAGTTTGCAATATATAGTTTTTATCTTCTCAGTTCAACATCAAACATTTAATGAATGCTTGTTGCTTGATCACCAACTTGTGTTATCTTTTATCTTTTAGTATGAATTGTCTACGTTTGTACTATTAGATTTGAAACTCGTTTGTATGTTGGTTCTTGGTGCATGTATCCACCATGCATCTGTTTCGGTATCTAGAAGTGTATCTCAAGGAGTGGAGTAAACTCACTATCATTTGTTGTACTTTCATACTATGAAATGGAATTAGTTGACATATGGAAGTGCAACCTTGGTAAGTCAAGGAACACACTCCGCGAGGGGAATGATGCAAAGTAAGTGACCATTTGTTCGGGAATGGCTGGCATTGCAACGTTCCCACACTTCTCGTAGTTAGCTCTCCGAAAGGAAGCTAAGTCTACAAAGATACTAACTGACTAGACTCTTTTTGCAGGCTATGTTTTGCTTTGCATGTATTGATCCGTGTGTAGTGGCGGTGAAAAACTGATCACACCCTAGTGACTTTTATCATAGTTTAAATCCTTAGATTTGCTTGCTTTCTTTACTTTGCATGTTCTTAGTTTAAAACAACAAAACCAAACTTTCGATTTAAGTGCCTGCTATTAAGTAACTAAGTGAAATTCCAACGTTTTCCATCTTATTGCTTGCAACAAGACCGTTGTCCTGAGGATTTGACCCTTAACTATACTACGATAAGACTTCCACGTATCCTAGCATACGTGGGTGGAGTTCTCTATCGAGTATATGCAAGGCTAAACCTAAAGGCTTACTATCTTTAGGATTTTTAGTTGGTGCACGCAATTCCACATAAGTGGAAGCTCCATCAAAAATTGGCACCGTTGCCGGGGACAACAGAATGTTTTAATTTCATTTAGTATCTTGCTAGTTGGTTAGGGTTTTACACTTTCTTTTAATCATTAAACCATATCTTCTTAAATTCATTATATCTCCGCCATCATCTAAAAGGGTGTTTTCTTCTCTCTACTCAGGTAGAAAACATGTATGCAACCAGTATGTAACCTCAGATTCTCCCCTGATCCAGAGTATGACTCTGAGGTAGAGAGAAGCTTCCACCGTCGCATTCGACTCAATCGCCAAAGGGATAGGCAAATGGCTGAAGATCAACGCCAGGCTGCTTTGGCGATGGAGAGGGTCAACGCCGCCATCGCCGCTCAAAGGGCACAACTCATCGCTGATACTCGTGCCCAGATTCAAGCGGAGATTCGTGCGGAAGAACAGGCCCGCATTAGAGCTGAAAATGAAGCAGCAACCCAAGCTGCTCAGTTGGAATTAAGGAACAAGCAGCTGAGGGACTACGTTGTCCCAAAGAACTACGGGGACAACCATCCGGTCCAACCTCTGATCATCAACATCCCCAACTTTGAGATTCGGACCCAATGGATCCAGATCATGCAGGGCATCTCATTCTCTGGAGGCTCTGGAGATGACTGCATGGATCATCTGAAGAGGTTTAAGGCACTTTGCCGCCTGGTCCTGCAAGCCGGAGTTGCTTTTGATGCAATAATGCTTCATCTGTTTCACTTCACCCTGTCTGGGAGAGCTATGAGTTGGTATAACTCATTGACAGGGAACCTATAATAACCACTTGGGCTCCCCTAGAGGAAAAGTTCTTAGAGAAGTTCTTTCCCCCTTCACTGACTTATGAGATCAGGGGGCAGATCAATCACTTCTCTCAGCTACCTAGGGAATCCCTTGCTGAAGCATGGGAAAGGTTTAAAGAACTTTTGCGCAAGTGCCCGCATCATGGAATCTCCCAGAACAAATTGATATAAACCTTCTATCGGGGAGTGAGTGATGATATCAAACAGTTTTTGGATTCTTCATCTGGAGGAAACTTCATGAGAAAGAATTACGAAGACGCCTGGAAAATTGTTACGCTCGGATCTGAAAACCAGTCTAAATGGGGACGGTCAACCGGTAAAGGTGTCCTCAAGGCCTACAAAGCTGAAGAATCAATGGAGATGAAGGACATAGCTGAAGCCCTGAAAGCCATAGTTCATAAACAACAAGCTCTTGAGACTTCTCTCGGAGAATTTGATAAGAAGAAAATTCCTCTAGTTCAACAAGTCAAGGCTGCCACAGGGACCTGTGAGGCCTGTCATGCTTCTGACCATCCGACCCTTTCCTGCAGTATGCTGTATAATGTGATGATGGATCTGCATCCACCACCACAACCATATGAACCTATCACTGACCATACAGAAGAACAACTACCGGAACAAGTCAACTCTATCCACTCTATCCCTAGACAAGACTATTACAACCCTAATCAGCCAAGGAATCATCCAGGATTTCAGTATTGAAACCCTACTGGGACCGCTAATCCACCGCATCAAACGCAGGGAGGATCCTCTAGTAGGTTACCACCTGGATTCTCAAACAATTTCAACCAAAATCAAGGGAATTCCAGGAATAACTTCCCTAGGGCTAACTTCCCTAGGAACCAATCGGCCTACTATCAGTACACCCATCCCCCGCTCCATTCATAGCTGCATACTCAGCAACCTCAGCTGGCGTTGCCACCACAACAATCTCAACAAGCCCAACAACAAAACCCTCTGAAAAATACTTCTCAACCAGAAGATGAAATATCCTTGATAAGGCAGATGCTGTAATCTCAACAGACTATGCTCGCTAACCAGCAAGCACAGCAAAAAGCAGTAGAAGCCCAGCTTGCCCAGATTGCTGCACAATTGAAGCCTCCGACATGCACATTTGCAGGGCAGCCCGAATCGAATCCTAAGCATGGACAGAACAGACATGAACAATTGAATGCTGTCACCACGAGATCGGGACGCACTCTTCATGAGACTACCAAGATCATCCCGGATAATGATGATACCCCCTCTTGTATGACGAATGAGAGCCCACAACAAGGAATAGAGAAGCCCGCAGAGGGCACAAAGGGCAAAGATAAAGACCAAGTGTCTGCAGAACATGAAGTTTTGCAATATAAACCAAGAATCCCGTATCCAGGTAGACTGCGAGAAACGAAGATGGACACCAGGTTTCAAAAGTTCAAAGAGGCGATGAAGAAACTGTACATCGATACTCCGCTCCTTGACGCTCTTTCCGAGGTGCCAGCATGGGCAAAATATCTCAAAACCTTGCTATCAAGAAAGTATATCACCGAGGAGCAAGAAACTGTCAAGCTTGCTCAGGCCACTTCTGACATCATCCTAAACAAAATGCCAAAAAAGAAGAAGGACCCAGGTTCCTTCAGAATCCAATGTTGCATTGGAAATGCATCTACAAAGAAAGGATTAGCTGACCTTGGAGCCAGCATATCCATTATGCCTTACTCAATGTGTAAATGTCTGGGTTTCACCGAATTGCTGCCTACGGCAATGACTATTCAACTAGCTGACTCCACCATAACCGCACCTTTGGGAATCATTGAAGACATTCCAGTAAGGATAGGCAAGGATGCCTACGTTCCATGTGATTTCGTTATCATGGATATTAAAGAAGACTTGAGATACCCGATCATTTTCGGCAGACCTTTCCTCGCTACCGCCAGGGCGCTGATCGACGTCGAAGCTGGCACCATCATTCTTAGGATCGGAAAAGAAGCAATTCAATTCCGAGTCCTTAATAGCATGAAAGGCCCTAGTATCCAAGAGGAGGTTTTTCTTCTTGACGCAATACAACAAATGTCTCAGTTAGAAATATCCAAGCCTGTTGACGAACTTGGAAATGTCCTAATCAATCCGGATGTTGAATTCTCTATGAACGAACTAGTTCAACAATGTCTGCAACATTTAGAAAAGGTAGAAGAAGCATCAACGTCCACTTTTGAAGAACTTAAAACTGTTACCATTATAGAAGCAGCTGAGCCACCACAAGCCCCTGAAATGATGGCTTTACCCACAAGACTTAAACATGTTTTCTTAGATAAGGAAAAACTATGCCCGGTCATCATCAGATCTACCCTTACAGAAGATCAGGAAGAAAAGCTTATGGATGAGCTGAAGAAGCATAAAAAGGTCATTGGATATAAGATAACTGACCTAACAGGCATAAATCCAGCCCTGTGTATGCACAAACTTCCAATGGTTGAAGAATTCAAGCCATCCCACGAACATCAAAGAAAACTGAATCCTAATCTCAAGGAGGTGGTTCACCTGAAGGTCCTCAAATTACTAAAAGCTGGCATAATCTACCCTATCTCTGACTCCCAGTGGGTCAGCCCTGTCCAGGTTGTTCCAAAAAAAGGAGGTACTACCGTAGTGCTTAATGACAAAAATGAGTTAGTGCCCACCAGGACTGTAACAGGGTGGCGGATGTGTATTGACTATAGGAAGATGAACAATGCCACGAGGAAAGACCACTACCCTCTACCCTTCCTTGATGAAGTCCTAGAACGCCTAGCTCATCAGAAATATTTTTGCTATCTCAATGGTTATTCCGGGTTTTACCAAATACCCATACACCCGGAAGACCAGGAAAAAACTACCTTCACCTGTCCTTTTGGGACATATGCCTTTAGAAGAATGTCGTTCGGGTTGTGTAACACACCCACCACTTTCCAATGCTGTATGTTTGTCATCTTCTCCGATTTAACTGAATCCGTCATGGAAGTGTTTATGGACGATTTCTCAGTCTACGGAGATTCCTTCGATAACTGTTTAATCAATCTTGGACAAGTTCTGCAACGCTGCGAGGAAACGAACCTCGTCCTGAATTGGGAGAAATGTCATTTCATGGTAACAGAAGGTGTCGTCCTCGGGCACAGGGTGAACGACAGGGGGATCGAGGTGGATAAAGCAAAAATCGATGTTATTTCAAAACTATCACCACCGAAAGATATAAAAGGAGTAAGAGCTTTCTTGGGTCATGCGGGGTTCTACAGAAGATTCATCAAAGATTTTTCGAAGATAGCAAAGTCCATGACCCATCTTCTAACTAAAGATACTGACTTCATATTCAATCAAGAATGTATGCAAAGCTTCTCCACCCTCAAGAATGCTTTAATCTCCGCGCCTATTCTAAGAGCCCCGGATTGGTTGTAGCCTTTTGAAATCATGTGCGACGCAAGTGATTACGCTATAGGGGCTGTTTTAGGACAGCGAATTAGTAAGAAACCTTACGTCATCTACTACGCATCCAAAACGCTAGATGAAGCACAGAAAAATTATACTACAATGGAGAAAGAATTTTTGGCTGTCATCTATGCGTTCGAAAAATTTCGCTCATATCTGATTGGTTCTAAGGTCATTGTTTATACCGAACACTCCACCATTCGATATCTGATTCAAAAGCAAGATGCCAAACCCAGGCTCATCTGTTGGGTGCTGATGCTTCAGGAATTCGACCTGGAAATTAAGGATAAAAGTGGAGTGGAGAACGTTGTAGCTGACCATCTCAGTCGTATTGAGGTTGAAGAAGAAGACAAAATCCCTATCCGGGATTCTCTTCCAGATGACCAGCTTATGAAGGCCACCCATGGATTCCCTTGGTATGCGGATATCGTCAATTATCTAGCCATAGGGATTATCCACCCCTCTGCTTCCTATCATGACAAAAGGAAGTTCCTTCATGACATAAAACAATATTATTGGGATGAACCCTACCTGTTTCACCTTTGTGCTGACGGACTTTTCCATCGTTGTTTGCCAGAAGAAGAAATAACCCCAGTCCTAGAGTATTGCCATTCAGGACCCACGGGGGGGCACATGAGTGCTAAGAAAATAGCTATAAAAGTCTTACAATCTGGTTTCTTCTGGCCCACCATATCAAAGGATTCATATGATTTTGTGAAAGCTTGCAACAAATGCCAATTTTCTGGTAACATATCTAAAAGAGATGAAATGCCCCTCACTATGTGGCAGGAAATCGAGCTTTTCGATGTGTGGGGGGTAGACTACATGGGCCCTTTCCCTTCATCCTATGGCTTCTCTTACATCTTGGTTGCAGTGGACTATGTCTCAAAGTGGGTCGAAGCTATACCCACTGTGTCCAGCGATTCCAAGCCTGTTATTAAATTGTTCAAAGATATTATTTTCCCAAGATTTGGAGTTCCAAGAACTGTCATATCAGATGGCGGGACCCATTTCTTGGAACGAAGTTTTGAAGCCTTACTGAAAAAGTATGGAGTCAATCACAAAGTCGCCATGCCCTACCATACACAGACTAGTGGATAGGTTGAGATATCAAATAGACAATTAAAGGCAATTCTTGAAAAAACGGTGAATAGAAACCGCACTGATTGGTCCACCAAACTTCCTGATGCCCTTTGGGCATATCGAACTGCATATAAAACACCAATCGGAATGACCCCGTTCCGTTTGGTGTACGAGAAGTCATGTCATCTTCTAGTAGAGCTGGAATTCAAAGCCTGGTGGGCCATCAAACAATTAAATTTCGATCTCAAAAGTGCAGGAGAGAATAGACAACTCCAATTGTAGGAGCTAGAAGAGCTCCGAATGACTGCCTATCAGAACGCCATAATATATAAGGAGCAGACAAAAATGTGGCACGACGGTCATCTCAAAAGGAAAGACATCGCCGTCGGCGACAACGTACTCCTTTTCAACTCCAAGCTCAAGTTGTTCCCCGGAAAACTTTGAACAAAATGGTCCAGACCCTTCACCATAAAGCATATTTATCCAACTGGAGCTGTGATAATTATCGACAATAACGGAGGAGAAAGGACAGTCAACGGTCATAGTTTGAAAAGATACTACTCTCCAACAGATAAAATGCCAAGACAAACCATAGAAATCAAAGACGCCACGCCGTCAGCATAACAACGTCTCAGCTTCGTCGAGCCAGCAACGTAAAACCCAGGCGCTACTTGGGAGGCAACCCAAGATTTCAGTTTCTTTCTTTTTTTCCCATTTTCTTTACTTTAGGTTTATCTTATAAAAATACAAAAAAATCTTATACAACCAAAATAAATATAAAAATAGCAAAATGAAAATATACAAAAAAATTCACATAACTAAAACAAACATAAAAAAAATATACCCTTACCCTACCAAACGGTCTCGAAATCGTTTGGAACCAAACGGTCTTGAAACCGTTTGGAACCAAACGGTCTCGACACCGTTTGGAACCAAACGGTCTTGATACCGTTTGGAACCAAACAGTCCTGAAATCGTTTGGGACCAAACGGTCTTCAAACCGTTTGGGACCAAACAGTCTCGAAACCGTTTGAGAATCCAAACGGTCTCTAAACCGTTTGACCTAGGGTTTTTTTCAAGTCAACCCCCCGTTTCCTATAAATATAAACCCTACCCCTTCACTTTTCTCTCTTCGATTGTCGAACCTCTTCGTGCTTCTGTGCAAGAACTATTCTATTGCTTTTGCATTCCCCTATTCCCACGCGTTTCTCCTCCGGCGACTTGGTTCTCGTGCTTCTACACGGCAACCAAACCTCCTCACCACCGCCCTTCCCTTCCTCGCCGTCGACGTTACCACCGACTGCAAGGTAACCCAGCAACCGCGGTAGTAAGGCCAACCTTTTCCTCTTCCGCAAACCTTCCTCATCGCCATCATTGTCTTCGGAACTGCCGCGGCGCTTTCGCTTCTCCCCCGACGAAGCTACCTCATCGTCTTCACCGTCGCTTTTATCACCGATGTTTACCGCCGTTTTCGCCGTCGTTGCCAACGCATCCGCCGTCTCTGCACCATTCGCCTTTGTCTTCGCCTTCACCGACTGGTTATCTGTCGTTCCGCCTTCCAAACGGTTCCCAAACCGTTTGGGACCAAATGGTCTTGAAACCGTTTGGGACCAAACAGTCTTAAAACCATTTGGAACCAAACGGTCTCCAAACCGTTTGGCCTTCCACATTCCTTTAATTACCATAAAATCACAAAAACACATAAAATATAATTTGTTTCTAAACATATTGTTCTAACTCATGATTTCACACTTTGCATCTATGGCATCACCAGCAAAGAAGGTCATCGGATTCGAAGACCTTGCAATCTGGACAATAGAGCAACTGATGGAAGAACAAGCTAAGCTCCAGAAGATAAGAGATGAATTCAACAAGACCGGGAAGGCACCACCACATGTAAAGATGATGCAAGTCCTATGCGACCTTGATCGCCTGAACAAGTGCCTGGGCGAGACACCTGAAGAAGAAATTGACATTTCTTCTTCTAATGATGAAGGCTCGGAGTACACACCAAATCCCGAGGAGGATTCCCCAGCCGAGGAACAAAAGGGGAAATGCAAGGTCCTGGAGACTGCAACTGGACAGCCCTCCAAGAAAAGGGCAAGAAAGCTAGTTCGCCCTGCCTCTGCTATGGACCAACACCTTGCAACACCTACCACCACCATCCCTGTTACCACCACCACCTTCCCTCCTGTCACCACCACAACACCACCACCAAAAAACCTTTACATCCAGACCATCCAATCCATCGATAAAATCCTCAAACCCACTAAGTACGTTTGCTCCACCGTACTAATTAAGATGGGGATCAATGACCGAATTTTCAACACACTAGACAAGGCCAACCTCGCAAGGCTATGTTTAGTACATGAGATCTCATACTCTGAGACCACCACTGAATTCTTCACCTTTCTTACAAAAGAACCCGTTGATATCATGGATAGATCACGGGATGGAGGTGACAGAAGGCTAGTCACCCAAAATTTTGGCAACAAGGTGGTCTTAACGGAAAATATGCTAAATGAAGTTTTTATTTACAATCAGCAGCAGTTGCAAAAAGCCAAGGTGGTGGGAACCGAGCACCCTGAGTTCAACATACACATATTCTGGATATCTCTAACTGGGCTCCCCACCTATGATGCTAAGACATGCAAAGCATCGAACATACACTCTGGTTTGTGCGCACCCTATACAAAATTCTTGCTGGCGCACTCTTCCCCAGGACAGAAGGGGGGAACGTTACAATCTCGTATCTTTTTGTTCTCTGGTCCATTCTTAATGAAAAGCCAGTTAACATTGGACGACAAATGATCCAGAAATTATCAGCCTTCGCCCTGGGGAAGGAAATCTGCATGGGGGGTCATGTCACATCCATTATCAAATACCTCAAGATGGACAAACCCCTACCTCGCTGCACGCAACTAAAGGGCGACATCCTTACCAATGAATAAACTCTAAAGAACTCCGTCATCATGAAGGAAAAGGATGGGAAACTACATTATGTCTTCTGCCCTACAGTCAAGTCTTCCAGAACACTCCTCCTGCTTCCGGAGCTAGCAAACTATGACACAGAAAAGCTCCTCTTCTCTGACGAGGAGCTTACACAACTCCTAGTTTCGGTTAAAACAACCGAAAAGAAAGCAACAACGGGACAGACAGAGTTGAGCATCACAGCCCCGACAGCTCGTCCATCCAAAATACCTGTCAAACGACCTTCCAGAAGGCAGTTGCAGGCACAACAGCTGTCGGGGACACCAACATCAAAGCCAAATCCAGAGGCTGAGACCCTCCATGAATATGTCTTAACCACCTCATCAATCGACTCTTTCATTCAGAGTCTGCATGACCAGCTAACCGCCACCACCACCCCACCTTCCACCTTTCCAATATCTACCACTCCTCCTTTCTTCACCACATCCACGCAACCATTCACATCCGCTTCTTCACCCCTTTTTCCTTCGGGCTCTCCCTTCTCCACCCCTATGCCCGAATTTACCACTTTCCTATTCCCCTCCACAGTTTCTACCCCATCTCTATCACTCCCACCGCTTTCACCTGAGATACCACCACCCTTCACATCCACCACCACCCCGACACCGCTAGTGACTCCATCCACAGTCGCCATGCAGTTCGGGGCATCATCCATGTCTCTTTCTCAAGGCACTACCACCCTCCCACATAGACCCCAGCCACCCCACCCTTACGCCTCTGGGGTCCCTTTTGCCAATATTGGTGAGGAATTCGGCCGTCAATTCGACGCTGTCCGAAACCTCCTCACCGATCCTTCTAACATTTTACATTCTATTTTTTCTTATGTGCAGGGTTTATCACGTCAGGTGGCCACGATCGATGAACAACACCGAGCCTTTCCCACCATCCTCCAAGGCTTCCAACAATGACAAGATGAGGTGGCTAAGCAAGCTGAGCACATCAACAGCCACTACAACAACTTGCCAAACCTGGTCCTCAGAGCGAAGCGCCAGCAAGAAGCAACGGCAAAACAAGTCGATGAGATCTCTACACAGACTCAACCTCTGCCAGAGACTCTCCACGAGCTCCAGCATCAACAAGCAGTCCTGAGCACGCGCTTGGACACAACACCCTCACACATCTACATAATCGCCAAGAGGAATCAACTAACAATGACATCCAGCAGCTGGATGCTCAAGTTACAGATCTAACAACACGTCTCCTCTCCGCCGAGGGCCGACATAATGACCTCAAAGAATCCCACGATGCACTGCTCGAAACACATGAGCATCTGCAGGTGGCTTACGATGAGTTGCAAGCCACCCATCGGCGGTGCAGCAAGACCGCACGCAAAAAGCCAACAGACAAGGTGGCGGACGACAAGGATGGTGATAGTGACGAAGATGAAGATGAAGACTCCGACTCATCTGCGGATTCGAACAACAATGCCACCTCTTCTGGTGACAAATCAGATGACGGAGAAGACCCTGGCAATGCAGCTGAACCTTCTCACAAGGGCTCTGACAAAGATCAGCATGACAATGAACATCATCCCAAGTCCCCTCACAATGATAATGTTAACATGTCATATGGGGATCAATTCATTGATTATTACGCTTTAGGGTCAATCGGGGAAACCGCTAAAGATGCGGCTTTCACTGAGCTCCAACAATGTCTATTAGGAACCAGCGTCAGCCCACCCACAACATCCGCCCCACCTCTCTCCGCACCTGGCACATCTGTGCCCTCCCCCCATGACCAGGACGAGGCAGAGCGAGTGAGTTTAGATACTGATGAAGAACTCGACTCTGCCTCCGATTCCGATGACGATCTGCAGACCTTTACTGAAGTCCTGGATCACCCTTCTTCCCCCACTCCTCATGAACTTCCCCCGCCACCACCTCTACCGCATAAAATGCATGACCTGGACATGGCAACCATCTCCACACTAGATGCTCAAGACATTTTTATACTGAACACTATTGTGGATGATGCGAAGGCAGGGGATGACATCATCTATAACAACACCAAAACTAGACACAAGATGACACGAGAAGATTTCCGTACCATCCTGCGACCTCGGTCCACAATACCTATGGCGATCTTCCGTGTCCTTCTTGCCAATAGCATCGAAATATATAAAAGTCATAAGAGGCAACAACCGGTTTTCAATGCCTCGCCTGCTCTGTCTATTGGCCTTTTATACAAAGACATAAGAGCAAAGTCAATCGAGAGGCTGCGTGCTGGTTTCGCACGTCGGGCACGTTTCCTTACCGTGCCCTTCCAAGTTTCAGACCACTGACTTTTTATGATCGTGGATACCGAGGCTCGGGATGCCAAGGTGTATAATTTCTGTGGCACCGAGCTACCAGCCGACATAATAAACTTCGTTGGTGAAGCAGCATGAGAAGCAAGGTGTATACCCTTCCAGCTGCTTAAGTTGATTTGGGCTGCACGCCCATCTCTCCGCCAGGATTGGAGCCAACCTTGGTTCAAAATCATAAACCCTCAAGTTCAAGCCGCCGAGGGATCTGGGGATTGTGCTTTCTGCACCATACGTCACATCCAAGCACTGAACCAGGAAATCCCATTTACTGATCTGGTTGCTGAAGATTTTCATTCCTTGCGCGGGCGTTATGCCATGGAGCTCATATGTGATAGACGTTTCTTCAATGACCCAACTATGGCACCAGATGACGTCCCTCACTACCTCTTCTCAGCTATCCAGCGACCGCAGAGGCGACCCTTCCGACAAACTCTAAAGGAGTCGGAAAAAACCACAGTACCAGTCACAGCTACCGAGCAAAGTAAAGGAGACGTCGATCCTTTGTCTGCCATTGAACCAACTTTTCCTGACTTCGATCACAGTGCTTGCAAAGGTCTCTCCGACATCGAACTACGTCTCATCATGTCGCGGCTCTCAGCCGAGAAGGATGAACTCGTATTCATGTCTCGAGACATTTTAGTTATGGCAGACACGCTCCGAGAGACTTTACAGGTTAAAGGATCCCTCTCTGTAAGCCTTATGGCCGCTTACCAGTTCCTACTCAGCCAAAATAACCCCACTACATATATGGCATCCCCATACATGAAGGATGATCTTCTAAAGCTCAAGAACTTTGGTACAACTGACGCGCTGATCTCCTATCTACAGCACACAATGCCGACGTTCATCATGTTACCCTTCCTCTATCATGAGCACTGGATGCTCCTGGCCACAAATCTCCCAGAAGGAACAACTACAATATATGAAATCTCCGATAGCCAGTACAATCCACGACAGAAGAACTATGTCGTGACACCAAGGACGCCAACAGAGGTAGTGGCAAAGGAGTGCACCGATAAGTTAATCACTTTTCTAAGTCAGCATACAAGGGCGTACGATAAAGAGCATTTTCACCGCCCTTCCTTCTGCCACAAATGCCCCCAACAAATCTGGGAATCAAATGACTGCGGCTTCCACGTCCTCTACTGGATGTATACCATCATCGTTCTCCAAAGACCAGTAGAAGAAATGACTAACATGGATTACCACGCGCTACGAGGACAGTTCGCAGCAAATCTACTTCATTCCCCGGGGGCGAATGAAGAATTAACTTAGCCTGCAGCCCTTGTCCTAATTACTTATCAACCTATCACTTTGACACTCTGGGGATAGAGTGAGTGATAAGTTAGGGGGGTACATTAGACAAGGGCGAGGTACCATTTTCTCCATCCCCTTTTCCCCCTTCTCTGTTTGTACATATTTTCCTTTCTTCTTTAACTTTCTTTTTAAAATAACCCTCTCAACTTTAGAATCATGTTAGTCCCCAAAAGTAAATAGCACTTAGACATTTTATGGCGATTTAATAATATCCCGCCACTATTGATTTTCATGCTTTTGCTTCACTTCTTCATCTGACTCTCCACAGGTCAATATCAAGGCAGAAATAAGCCAGGCTCTCAAGGTACACTCAAACCGGGAGATTTTCTCATCCAGATAAGTCATGGGAAAGTATATACTGACAAACTCACATGAGAACTCCTCCCATCCGACCTCAACACCCGGTCTTTTCTCTTCTTCAATGGCCCACCAATGGAAATGCTTCCTTTTAAAAGATACACAACATGCCTAATTTTTCAATTTTGGGAATGCTAAGGATTCTAAAGGCTTTTTCCAGCTCAGTGAGCCATAAATCTGCGTATGTTGGGTCAACTGTACTGGCATATTTGGTGGCTCCTACCCAAGATAACTACTCAAAGGTCTTACCAGACCCATGTCCCTCATTGAGAACTGGTGCCTTAGGTGCTGGCATCCAGTCTTCCATATGCATTATTGTGGTCATGAACTGCCCGAAAAGAGCATAAAAGGTTGGTTTTTCTAGCATGGCTTGATCAAGATGGGGATTCTCAGGCACTGATTCCTCTCTAGCATGTTTCCTTGCACCTCCTCCTGGTGCTGCAATACTACTCTCAGTAGCATATTCTTCATGTGCTCAAGCCATCTTTCAGCTTCACTTCTTCTCTTATATGAGAAGAAGTCATTATAAGATAAATTGGAGGACACTAGAACAAACTCAACAACCTTAATCCTATGTCTCTGTAGACTCAGAGAACCTTAGGCTCTTATACTAAAACTTGTGATTACCGCTATCAAATCGACAGACAAATTGTCATAGTAATTATGCAGAATAACTATTAGCAGCAGATTAATGAAGATCACTAAGTATTAAAACCATTTTGTAAAGAGATCCATTTCTAGGAAACTCTTAAGGAAAGAACCAAAGCAATATATACATCATGGTTCACATTGTAAATACATTGTACCATATCATCCTGAGGATATCATATACCAGTTGCTTTGCCCAAATATATATATAAGCAACATAAAACCTCAAGGAATACAAGCCAAAATCTTAGATTGTTTATAAAACCATTACATACTAACTCCCAAGGACCTGAGAGTACAGAGACGACACATAGGACTTCTATCTACAAGACATGACAACCAACACACTCAACCTAAGCTGTTACTACTGTCCCTATTACTGTTGTCCTCCCTCTGTAATACGATCTCTACCTCCTCATCCACATCCACTTAAAAATGTTGAGACCAACAAGGTGAGACAAAAGTCCCTGCGAGAGATATAACTCTCTGCTAACAACATTATTATTACAGGTAAATAGTATAAAACTGAGCAGATGATCTTTTATATTAATAATCAAGATAAACCACTATTTATAAGAAGAATAGAGAAATATCATATTTTATAGCAATGCATAAATCTATGATAAAGCATTAAATCATCTATTCACTTTATAAGAAATACAAAGAACACATATAACATCTATCCATTTAATATGTATACAAGTAGTGTAACATCAACCAATGTTTCTATATTCAATCCTTAATCAAATTTGCTACACGGCTGATTACATATTTACAATCACACTTATGTCCTAAGGAGATGAGGTATACCGCTCATGCTCCAACCGACCACAACTACGTAAAGCATGGATACCATACAAGGTAAAAGGAAGAGCTGACTTCCAAGACCTCACCTGTCTCAGTCAGTACGAGACCACTGGCAGTGACATCACGTGTCAAACTGCAATTAGCTTGCCAGGGTATAGTGGCATCTTCGTTATTGAGTTACAACCATAGCATGCACTCTCTTTAGGGAGATGACACAATAATCCTCGATATATTAATATTGAGTCATGGCATATAGCCATACTCTTATGATGATGAGGGAGATCACACATCAATCCCTATTTGGATGTAAGGATATTTTTGCCCATTACCCCACATATTCAAAAATATGCTCTCTAAGTTAAACTCATTTAACCATTCAACAAATTCTGACATTGAATGGATGTATGGCCAGGGCAACTATATGATAAGGTTCCACTTGATTAATTAGGTGCATTACAATATCTTTTATCATCAACCAAGTTACAAGCATGAATTATAATAGATGCTACAAAGAAAGGTGTAATACATTTATCAAATACTTTCATAATCTTTAGAACACATTGAATGCATAACACTCGGGCAGTCCCTTATCACATTACTGAGGATTCTCATCCCTTAACATTATCATCATCATGATTGCTAGATCTGGGTATTCAAACCCTTAGTTTAGCATTGAACATTGTCACCTCTTATCAGGTAACTATTACCTCTAGGTCCTCAGACCCATGTATACATTATACTTGTTGCACAAGTATTTCACATGGCTTACAAGGCCCATTTAATCTATATCATATGAAACATCATAGCTCATACCTGGCTATGCTCATCATCTCATGATACCTGCAAAGTTAATATTTCATGATAAAAAACAATATCAAGTACATATCATCACCATGCAATACACGAGAATAGGGTTAGGGTTTTCCTTTTTCAGCCGATTAGGGTTTCAAGTTCATATTATCAAGAATCAAAACCCTAATTCATATCTCCACACATATTAGGAGCATACATTGATATCATAAGTATTCAATCATACTTGTTTATTCTCATCATTTATCATTAAATGATTATAACACAAAGTATGAGTTTCTCTCTCATCCTCACTACAATATTGATTACACCATACTTTATTAAGTTGGCTTAACCCTTTTCTCAAGGTACATTGGCCTACACTTATCAAAATTCATTAAACTCTTTCCATATTAATGTATCATTTGACATAACACACTTCATGTGTTACTCAATCAAGTATATTGGATTTGAGGTGCTTACCTCCATATTGGTTTTGAGGTGCTTCCACCATATCAGACTAGAGGTGTATGTTTACTACCATATCATCCAAGAGGTGTGTGCTTACCACCATATAGTCCAAGAGGTGTGTGCTTACCACCATATCGACCAAGAGGTGTGTGCTTATCACCATATCGTCCAAGAGGTGTGTGCTTATCACCATATCTTCCAAGAGGTGTGTGCTTATCACCATATCGTTCAAGAGGTGTGTGCCTACCACCATATCGTCCAAGAGGTGTGTGCTTATCAACATATCATCAAAGAGGTGTGTGCTTATCCCCATATCATCTAAGAGGTGTGTGTATGTGTCACTTATATCAGTTTACTCAAGTGTAGGGTTTTGCATATTGGGTTAGACCCTTATGCTCATACCTTTTCAAACCTTCAAAGTATCAACCTACCATGTTTTGAGTGACAACCTAGACAACTGGTTAGTCCTTTTTCAACCAAACCAAATGTACAAAATGATAGGGGTGTGGGGTTCCAAGGTATAACAGATTTGATATTACCATATTGGGTTTCATTACCATATCGGGTTAGAGGTGCTTAAACCCGATATCGATTTGTGCCATGATGATGTCATCATCATAAAGCTCTAGACTTTCATCCCTTACTATTCTAGTTCATGGAAAAAAAATCCTATGAAACTATTATATCTCTTAGAATCATCAATCATTCAAGAAAAATCAAAATTGAAAGTAGATCAACAAGTATAGAAAGATTGAAGGTGAATAATAACATGATTGGGTTCAAGTTATATAACCCGCCTCAAGAACAAATTCAAAGCTCCAAGCTCCAACGATTAACATTCCACATGTAGAATATGAACTTATCAAAGATCCAAGACTTGTTCACAACTCCTCTATATTCAAAGAATCACCATAGATAAGAACTTGGTGAAGAAGAAAAGAAAGGAAGTATCACAACCCGAGATTCATGCTTCAACCAAGGTTGAAGATGACCATAGCTTCACCTTAAAATTAAGGCTCGAGCTCCTCCTTGCTCCTCAACTACTATGCACGATATCTAAGAGAAAGAGAGTTGTAGGATTCGAAAAGTTTCACTAGTAGGTGAAAGGAGTAGTATATATATTTGAGGCTCATGAGAGAGTGTATATAAGAGGTATCATCACCTAATACTACTAGGTGACACATGTCCATGCATGGGTTGACACGTGTCCATGCATGCAAAAATATTTATCTTGACATGCAAAACTCTTGGGGATAATCTAGGGATAAGATTTAGGCCATTAGTTATCTTGTTGAAAAGATATTTCAACCCAACACCACTTTATTCACAAACCAATACAACTTTTCCAAGGAAAGTTGTAAACCAATATCCATCACCTTATTAAGGTGATTAACTCATCATGGCCTTTTCCAAGAGTTTAAAAAATGATATGGGACCTCCTGTATGGCTTCTTGGCTGATAGGCACTCCCATATAAGCTCTACAACTCAATACAACTCATTTTAGGGTTTCAACTATACAACTCTTCTTGGTCTTTTCATCACCAAGAATACCATCACTCAAATATGATTTAAACATGGTGCCTATTTATTTCTATCTCATCTAGGTGATGATAAGATAGAGTAGGGACACTCTAGAGGTGGTAATTTGCATATCAACCCTACATTTTGGTAAATTGCAATTTGCACCAAAATTGGTACACAAGGCACAAGCATTATTCAAACAAGCTCCAACTTGGAACTTAGGCTTTCCACAAGCCACCCCTTAGCATAATTCTCTCTCTTATAATGATAAAGCACTTGAGGCACATTAAACATGTTACATATTGCAATGTAATCCCTCATCTTGGGTAAATTGCAATTTACACCCAAACTATCATATAATGCACAAATAGTTTGCAAATATTCTCAAACTTGAAAATTGAACTCTCCTTGAGTCTTAATTACTTTTTAAAAGATTTAAACAAGTTTATAAATAATTTACTTAAGAAAAACTTCGACGGTTATGGCATAACCCAAGTTAGGGATGTCACACTATATCCCCACTATCATGGCTATGTTCATTGACTCTTTAAGAGAGGTAGTGGAATGAACTTTGTCCTCATCGTCCTTAGCAAGATTGTCAATATTTTTCACAAAGTCCTACTCTCCATTATCACTAGAAAGAACTACAATGGCGCAATCATCAGGCAGAGGAACATATGGGATGATGCCTAGCCTAGCTAGTGTCAAGTTCGCCTTAAGGTGGGCATGCACCTCTTTTTCTGGGATATGAGAAAAGATTTCTACTTCATTCATGTTCTTCTACCTTTTTTCTCTCAGGTTCTCATGTGTCGCAGAAGTTGAAGTTGTCTCCTTTCTCTTTTAATGGTTAGAGGCATGCATAATGTTGTTTTATTTTTGTAACTCCTCATGATCCTTCCTTAATGTGGCAATCTCCTTGGATATTTTGGCCACAATCTCTATAATTTGTTGTTGATGTCTACCATAACTTGCATTTGTTGGGACAAGATCACTGGACACTAGATATGCATTGTAATATCCTTCACCTACGTTGTTAGTGATTGTACATAGAAATCTAATTAGAGATATTAAATACAAATGTAGAAATGATCTTACGTATGTTGTCAATGTCTTTCTTGATCTCCATAATTTTCTTGTTGTAGGAGTTTGCTTGCTTGTGAAAGTTGGATGACTTGATCTCACTCCTTTCCTAGGCATCTCCATTGGAGATGAGTGCAGATCATTTCCCCCCACATTGTGGTGTGCATCCCCAGTTGAAGCCTTTTTTTATGGAGGGGGTTCATTAATATAAGGTTCCTTATCAGCCTTCTCTCCCCCTCATATTGTGGTTTGCTCAGCTACATACTTTTCTAGTGTTTGCTTAGGCTATGGTGAGGTTTCATTAAGAACACTTCCATTCTTCACCTCTGATGTTGCATTGGTTGACACCAAGAATGTGGTCATTGAGGGCATAGGAGTCATCTCCTTTTTGGGTTGAGATTTTATTGAAATAATTGTTGATTCTTCAAGAAGGGTGATGATTGGTGTAGTCATTGCTTGTTCTTCTTCTACCTTTTTTTGGGGTGGTTGTGTAGAGATTTTTTCTTTTTGGAGTCTTATTGTCATTTTCTTAGGGAACCATACTACAAGTATTGGTTTCTTGTGGGTCTTGTAGGTTTATCTACTATAGTATAGGTGTTGTCCTCTACATGGTGTTCACTAGATTGGGGAAGAGGAATTGACCCTTATATCATCTTCAAAATATCCCCCGCTAAGAAGATGTCTTATCATAGCCATATGTTCTCATCTCTAGCATGGGTAGAAGATCTTTTGACATTTTGTATTAGTAGAACAACCTATTCCTCTTCCTTGCCAGGACTTCTATTCAAGTTAGGTATTTTATATCCACAAACCTATCCCCACTTTATTAGGTGAAATGTTTGAGGATCTTCAAATATCCTAGTATAAACGTGATATATGTTACTAGGTCCCCCATATAGAATTCTTTGGGACCCTTGGGACCATTTGTTGTCATGAGCACGTCGATTAGAAACTTTCCACTATTTACCTACTTCTTTTATAGAATGCTCCACATGATGTTTGAAGTCCACTCACGTCATGTTACCAGTGTCTGGTCATGTAAAGACCAAGTTAGCAACAATCTTGTGAATTATTTGCATTAGACTATAGTGCATCTGTGAAGCCTTGGATTGCCCTTAGTTGTGTTCTTCCACCCTTGTTAGTCTCACTCATGTTTTGTCAGTAGAGAAACCGCTGACCTATCTATATGACCTTGCTTTGTTGAAAAGTTTAAATTGGTCCTCATTATTAGTAAATATGTAGTTTATCCATTTCTCTGTTAGAATATAGTCCTTCTTGGTCACCCAGACAAGTAGTTTATACCCTCCACATTTTGTAGTTTCTTCTTTGGCAACTGGAAGCTTCTTCACACATGACATGAACTGCAATAGAAGTTCTTTGCAAGAATGTTAGCCATTGAAACATATCTGATACATGTTTTTGCCTCCAGATATTTATTCACCCTATCATATATGGCTAGTTGGGTTAGGGTGTCAACACAACCAAACCTTGTTGATTTTAGAGATTTCTTGCTTATCATGTCTGCCCAACTCCTTTAATGCTCATCATCTCTAGGTGCAAAGTAGCTATCTAGCTAGAGGTGGGGTTCAATTGTTGATTCGAGTAGTGTGCTGGATACAACCTGAGATAGTTAATCCTCAGTCTTACCCCCAATGGTTCCAGCATGTCTTTCTTTTCCTTCTTGTCCTCCAACCTTGTCTATTCTGTGCACCTTCTTCCTTCCACCACCTGGGAAGGGACATATCACCATGTCTTTCTTTAGTCATATAGTATCCTTAGAAGGTATGTATTCAAAGGCTTTAGTATCCCCTGAATTTTTTGAGTTTAAGTACTCTTCTAGAATAGGTTCATGTAGCCACTTCATCTTGTTTGACTCATACATTGCTCTTATGGTTTTAGGGGCAGGGTCTCCATGAATCTTTAAATATCTTGCAACTTCGTCTTTCAATCTTTCCATTTTATTCATCTATTTTTTGTAGTTTTTCCTTTTGTACATCTACCTCCCTCATTATCTGAGCTAAGCCTAGTGTTATATGCGACTCTGGGTGATCCAAATTACCTACCATTCTAACTCAATTCTATGTAGATATAGTCTATATCTTACGGATCAAATGATAATATTGGTAGTCATCATAAACTAATGAAAAAGAGGAAATTGATGGTTGTATATAGTTAGGGACAAGGCTTGACAACCGATGGAAATGATATTCAACAAATGATGGAAACTATGCTATTGAAAATTAATGATTTTCAAAGAACGCCTTCTGATGGTTTGTCGAGCAAGTGATGACAATCGATGGAAACCTTGTATAGAAACCAAAGGAAAGCTTGGCATTGGAAATTGATGGTTTCCACCTGATGCCTTCTAATGAATTGTCTGTGTGAAAATTGATAAAAAAAGGTGTTGTGCGTTAGGGTGTCAGAAAAGTTGTATAAGGCGGGAACTAGTGGAAAATTGATGGGATTAAAAATGTCACAAAATGGTGAAAATTGCTTGTTACACAAATTTATGGAACTTACTAAAGGTAAAAAAATAATCTATTGGCATCCAGTCAGTTTATTTCATCAGATCAGAGCTTGACAATGATCAAGATCAAAGGTATAATGAGAAAAATAGCAAAGGAGAGAGATAAATCACTTCATCAAGTAGATTTTATGTGGTTTATGTCAACATTAGTGGGTCCTTGCGCCCCCTATCATCCATGACATCTGACCCTTGTTCTGGTTAGAGAACACGATAGCTTCAACTCCTCATTGATAGGTCATGTTATTCACAAAGCAGAGAACTTGTGATGGCTAGCTAGATAGAAAGGTGATCATGTGCAATTAGTGAGTGATTGGGCATCATATGTGGAGGTTAATGTCACATCATCAGAGAGATGGCTGATGAATGCATGTTCATCACCTTTCATTGTGATCTTTAGATTAGTTTTACTCATTTTATTTGTTAATTGTAATGAGTTTTACTTCATCAAATTTATTCTTATCGCAAAATACTAAAATTTAGACTAGTATTCTTTCTCTTATGTAGATGAAGGATCACATCATCTCAAGAGTAACCCAGGCTCATGTTCAAGAATTGAGAACAAATTCACAAAATATTGGAGCTAAACAACACAACTCTGGCACACTGATGCAATCAAGTCTCCCAGTCGGCTGACCAACCTGTCCGTTCTAGGCATTTCCCAAATGAGCTATGGATTGGGCGATCATAATCACAAATCTGATAAATAGTGGGTCTTCCAAACTAATGTTAAGTTTTATGTAATTTTCAAGATTGAATAATCAACCACTTCACTCCATTTTTCAACTGACCCACTTGTATAAGACTCCCTCAACAATATTGCGGATCGGACAATCCACCATGTTGATTGACCGACCAGCCAAAATGGCTCTAAAGTTAGAGCTTCACAAAAACCTCAATTTCCACCAGATCAAGCAATATCCTCTTGGGAATGAATGAACAATAAATTCTCCAAAATACTTATCAGTACAGAGATCGACTGATTAGTCTCAGTACTTGGAGGACCAAATGTACACCATTTGTGCTGCCAAGAGGGTGATCAGCCTACCAGATCACCTAGTCACATGATCAACATTGTGGGCATAATACAATTATGTACCCATTGGTAGATACTAATTTTAGAACATAAGGGAAGCTTGACCTAATATTTAATGGATTTCATTCACTCTGAGTTTAGAGCACAGTGGGGATCAAGGAGAAAGAGGAGAAAAGAAGGAATATGATCGTTCTAGAAGAGTTCTTTAGACTTGTCGTGTCCAGAGAGGATTGTGGAAGTTGGAGAGCTCTAGATACTTCTTTCTTCTCCATCAATGACATTATCTCTTCTCTTTCTTCTTGAATCTATGTTCTTGCCATGACAATCCACAAGTAGAATTTCTTACTGGGGCACTGAGAGTAGCCCCATCACCCATACTCTATCTTAGTTGTTAAGAAACTCAATTTCCTCATATGATTAAAGTGTTCTTCATATGAATTATGCTTGCTTCTTGAAATCATCTCTCATTTAGTGTGCTTGATATAATATTGAGCATAGAAACAAAAAAACTTAGGACTAGATCTCTAAATGCATGTGTAGGGTTTTTTATGCGATCACGGAAGGGATCCTACAATATGACTGCATTGTCAATCATGGGTAACAAGACCTCAAGCCCATGGGGAATTTAGTCCTTGTGCAATTTACATTCTGCAAGGAAGAAAATTCACTTGGTCCTAGTTTGATTCTTGAGGTATTCGAGTTCTGATGATTTCGATAGGTACATAGGTGGTGGCATGAAACCTAGACACCCAATGTTCCTTTAGTATTGATTAAAGCCTAACATAATTTCTAATTTTCCCTAAAATCTTTAAATTGATCATTAGTTCTTAATTATTCTCAAACAAACAAATTTCAATATTGTTCTTAATGATTGGATCCCAAGTCATTTTCTTAAAATTTTTGTCTTTTGGGTTTGACCCTTTACTATACTGCAATTGATCTGTCCACTTGTAGGTGAGTTAGTTGTGAATATGATTCTTAAAACCTAGGATAATTCTTCTTAGGCTATTTGTGTAAGCAATAAACCCACACTAAAATTTAACACTGTTATTGGGGACAATGGAATAGGCTTCAAACCCCGTTGTTTTAGCAAATAAGAATTTTCTTTTCCAATTGATATTCATTCTTATCTACTTGAAATTCACCATCACCAATTATTGACATTGTAAATTCTCTTTTCAGGTACTAAAGGTGTATGTGATGCTCACAAAATATTGACTCCATACCTTTGAGACCGATCGAGAAATTGATAGAACCTTTCACTGCCTGAATCAAGCTTTCTAGAACATGATCGATGCAAAAGAGATAAACCACAGGGTGGATCAGGATCTAGTTGCCCAAAGAGAAGCTCTTATCCAAGAACCAAGAGTAGCCATGGCCATTGAGAACAAAGATAGAGAGGAAGAAACACTTGAAGAGAGACAGAAGCATTTTAAGGACTCCTCAGTCCCTAAGCTTATTGATTCACACCATCAAGTAGTTCCTCCTACCATCACTGCCACTTAGTTTGATATCCACAGTTATTCAATCACCATGCTACAGAGAAACACCTTACATGACAATAGAGGTAATGATTTCCAAGATCAACTACATCAACTTGCTAACTTTTGTACTTTAAATAAGCAAGCCAACATTTTTTAAGACACCTTTAAGATCTAGTTGTTTAAAAAATTATTGATGTATGGGGTGAGGAGTTGATACTATGGCATGGAGCAGACCACATCACCACCTGGGAGGTCCTTCAGTCCAAATTTCTAGAGAAGTACTACCCATCATCCCTCACCTAGCAGATCACTCAATTCAGCATGGTCCCTAGAGAGTCCCTAGTTGAGGCTTGGGAAAGGTTTAAGGAGATTCTTTGTTGATCCACATTATGTCATCTCACAAGTCCAACTGATAAAGACATTCTATAGAGGTGTCAGAAAAAAAGTAAGGAGTTTCTCAATTCCTCATCTGGAGAAAATTACATGTTTCAAAACTTTGACAATGCATAGGGGTTTCTAGAAGAGGTTTACAAATCAATCTAGGTCTCTTTCCAACCATGGACAAGGTGGTGACCTCAAGGTGTCCAAGTTTGAAGACATATCTAAGCTCAAATCCATAGCACAATCCCTTAAGAAGCTAGCCTTAAACCAAGACAACCTTGAGAATTTGTTCAATGCATATGAAAGAAGAGGAAAACCACAACAATTCCCTCAACAAGGAAAGTATGTGGATCTATTTTGTGAGGCTTCTACGGGCCATGACCATTCCACTCTTAGTTTCTAACTGCTATCCAATGTCATGGTAAATAACACACCCGTGCAAGACGATGATGAACAGATGGAAGATTTGAATTCCACCTACAACATACTCAGCTGGGGGTACTACAACCCCAACCAAACTAGAAAGCACCTTGATTTCTAGTGTGTCAATCTAGTAAGAGAATAGAATACATCACATCAATGGCCAAACCAAACAAACAACCAAGGTGGTGGTCCTCCTAGGTTCCAATATAATCAACAACAACATTCCAGGAACCAAGGCAATTATGGGGGCAATTTCCAAAATTATGGGTACAACCAAGAGCAATGATTTCAGAATATGAATCAAGCACCATAGATAATGCAACCACTCCTTCTGTAGATGACAAGATTTTTGGCATTGAAAATATGCCCATATCTCATAAGATAATGTTATCCAATCAGTAAAGCTACCAAAAGTCAACTGACTCTCAGTTGGCCCAACTCTCATGATTTACTCCCTCCTACATGTATGTTTACTATACAACCTAAGAACAATTCAAAGCACCCTGAGTAGTTAAATATCATCTCCACATGCTCAAGATGTGTATGCACCTCCCACTCTAGTGAAACCCACCACTATTCATATAGAATTTTATGAAAATGATGTTTTGATGGTTGAGAAAGAACAAGTGCAAGACACATTTGTTGATATTGATGTAGGTAAATATATTAGTTTGAAAGACCTCAAGGTGATTCTATTGAGCCTCGATGTTCCAGTTTACAAGCCAATGCCTCCCTATCAAGCACAACTCAAGCAAATAATAATATATGCTAGATTCGTGAGATTCAATGAAGCTATGAAAAAGATTCACGTCTTGGATACCCTTTCTAAAATTCAAGTATGGTCTAAAAATCTGAAAAATTCACATGGACATCCCATTCTTAGATGCTAGATTCATGAGATTCAAGGAATCTATGAAAAAGCTTCACACGGACATCCCCTTCTTGGAATCCCTTTCTAAAATTGTGACTTGGTATTATATATCTAAAAAATATGTTGACCAGATAGTACACCACTGAATAGTACGAGACAATGAAATTAGCAAGAACAACTTCTGACATCATCCTCAATAAAATGCATATGAAGAAAAAGGATCGAGGCTCCTTTGGTATTGGTTGCTAACTTGGTGACAACACTTGCAGGAAGGGACTTGCTGATTTAGGAGCTCTCATTTCCATCATGCCGTACAACTTATGCATGTGATTAGGATTCACCAAGATGCTTCCTACCTCCATGACTATTCATCTAGAAGATAATTCCATAATGAATCCTATGGGTATCATAGAAGATGTTACATTGAAGGTGGGCAAGGATTCCTTTGTCCCTTGCAACTTTGTGATCATGTACATCAAGGAGGATCTCAAGTATCCTTTCATTTTTGATTGAACTCCTAGCTATAGATCTAGCCTTTATTGATGTAGAGACAAGACCCATTATGTTGAGGTTAGGAAGAGAAACACTCCACTTTGAGTGTTTGAAAGCATGAAGGGCCCAAACATTCATGAAGAGGTTTTCTTGATTTAGTGTATTAATAAGTTATCTCATCTTATAAAGGATTGTGAAGTGACAAAGGACCCTTTGCAAACAGCCCTCCCAATTCCACACAAGTCTGATTTTGATGATGAGTAGGTCCATCCATGTATTTTTCATTTGGACTCTTCTCAAGAAGAGCTCGAGGCAACATTTGAACAACTAAAAATCATATATGCCATTGAGGAGAAACTAGAATAACCAAAGGCTCTAGAGATGAAGGACCTACTTGTGGAGTTGAGGTATGTTTTTTTTATGAGAAAGAAGTTTGCATGGTTATCATAAATTGAGATACACAAGATCAAGTAGACAAGTTGATGATCAAGCTAAAGAAGAGAAAGGTGATCTTGGATTATAAAATGACTAATATAACATGCATTGGTTAATATATGTGTATGCATAAGATTCCCATGGTAGAAGACTACAAGATATCTAGAGAACCTCAACACAAACTAAATCCAAACATCAAGAAGGTGGTATGTTCAGAGGTTATCAAACTGCTCACTGAAGGAATTATCTACCCCATTTCATGTTCTCTTGGGTCATCCCCATGCAAGTTGTTCCCCAGAAAGGTGGTACGACTGTGGCCAAGAATGACAATAATTAATTCATTCCCACCCACAATATCAATGTGTAAAGAGCACATCCAGTGTTGAATAGGGAGAAATGCCACTTCATGGTGAAGGAGGGCACTTTACTTGGCCATTTGGTGCGAAATAGAGGGATAGAAGTCGATAAAGAAAAAATTGAGGTCATTGCAAAGCTTGCACCACACTCAAATGTTAGAGAATTTTGTGTCTAATATCTTGGGACATGTTGGGTTCTACCATCATTTCATCAAGTACTTCTCAAAAATTGCAAAGTCAATGACCAATATTCTTCTATAAGAAGCTCTTTTGTCTTCTGGTGATGCTTACATGGACAGCTTCACGACCATGAAGACTGTGCTCACCACCATGTAGGGATGGCAAAACCTGACCCGACCTGACCCGACCCGACCCGACTAAAGTGGGTTCGGGTCTTGATTTTTTCGACCTGATCTGAAATGACCCAAACCCGAAAAACCCAAAATTATTTGCGGGTCAGGTCCATGTTTGCAATTCTCGACCCGCAAAACCCGCTCGACCCGAAATTATATCTTTGTATGTATATATAGTTTTCCATATTCTAGTCATATAAATTTTTAACACATACAAATATAAATTTGTGATAGTTTATATAAGTCTTTTCTTGCAAAACAATAATTCATTAGCAAATTCTGCAGCAATTTCGGGTTTAGCGGGTTTGAATTTTTAGATTTTTCGGGTTTCTATTTTTGGGTTTTTTAGGTTTGCATTTTTGGGTTTTTTGGGATTGCATATTATGTAATATTTTTGGGTCCATCGGGTTCATCGGGTCAGACCCGCAAATATGAATTTTGGGTTCGGGTCAAGCAGGTATGACCCGTAATTATTTTCGAGTCGGGTTCGGGTCGAGTATATTTGATCTGACCCGAGTTGACCCGAAATAGGACCCGCTCAACCCGGACCCAATTGCCAGCCCTACCACCATGCCCATCATCTGAGCACCAGACTGATTTCAATCTTTTGAGATCATGAGTAATGCTAGCGAATACACTGTGGGAGCATTCTTAGGACAACAAACTGACAAGAAGCGTCATGTCATCTACTATGCCTCCAAGATGCTTGATGAGGCATAATGGAATTATGCAACAAATGAGAAAGAGATTCTTGCCATTGTGTATGCCTTTGACAAGTTCTGATCTTATGTTGTTGGTTCAAATGTGATTATCTACACCAACCACACCATCATCATCTACTTATGAAGAAGAAGGATGCCAAGGCTAGATTTATTCGGTGGGTCATCTTCTTTAAAGAATTTGATCTGGAGATTTTTGATAAGAAAGGAAATGAAAATGTGGTGGTCGATCATAGACATATCCATTTCCCTAATAATTACAGAGGCCCAATCGATGATTCCCTTCCTACTAATTATCTCATGAGGGATTCTTCTAATATTCTGTGGTTTGCGAACTTTGTGAATTGCATTGCTACATAAGTTTTACACCCTGAATACACTGACCACTTCAAGAAGATTTTTTTTCATGATATTAAGCACTACTAGTGGGATGATCCAAATCTCTTCTGAATTGGTAGTGATGTCCTATACCAAAGATGTGTAGATGAAGAAGAAGGGTATGCAATCCTTGAGCAATTCTATTCATGTTCAATGGGTGGACACATGAGTGCTAAGAAAGTTTCCCTAAATGTCCTTTAGTGGAGATTCTATTGGCCTACTAACTTCAAAGATGCTTGTGAGTGCATTCTTTCTTGACATAGATGTCAAAGACCCTACAACATTTAAAAGCATGATGAGATGCCTTTGACATCTTGGTAGGAAGTACATATATTCAATGTTTGGGGAGTGGACTATATGGGTCCATTCCCCCCTTCTTGTGACTACTCCTACATTCTTGTTGTGGTGGAGTATGTATCTAAGTGGGTTGAGGCAATCCCCAATGTCAAAAGTGACTCCAAGCCTATTATGGAGCTCTCCATGGATATTATCTTTCCTAGGTTCGGGGTACCACATATGGTCATCTTTAATAGAGGGTCACATGTTCTAGAGAAGACATTTCAACTCTTGCTAAAAAGATATGGCGTTCATCACTGACTAGCTATGCCATACCATCCTCAAACTAGCAGCCAAGTCAAGATGACTAGACAAAAAATCAAGGCCACACTTGAGAATAAGGTTGGAAGAATTAAAAAAGATTGGGCACTAAAGCTCACTGGTTTGTGTTCAAAATGCCATTGGGTAACACTCTGTTCAGATTGATCTAGGGAAAGTCTATCCATCTCCCAATCAAGATAGAACACAAAGCTAGATGGTGATCCGATTTATAAATTTTGATTGGTTTGTCATTGGAGAGAAGTACTTACTTTGACTATAGGAACTAGACTGCCTATGAGAACACACATATCTACAAATAGCGGATCAATATGTGGCACGGTGGTCACCTCAAGAGGAAGTACATCCAAGTGGGAGATAATTTTTGCTCTACAACTCCCGCTTGAGATTGTTTCCCGAAAAACTATGATTATGATGGCATGGATCATACCTTGTGAAGAAGATCTATCCACACAGTGCATTTTTCTTATGGGACAAGATCAAGGGTGAATTTATTGTGAGCGACCATCGATTGAAAAGATATATCACACATGATGATCTTGCAACAAAGGAAGTGACCCCACTCCCTCTTGCTAAGCAAATCACAATCTAAGAATACATGTGTCGAGCCACAATGTCAAATAATGTGCTTGTAGGGAGGCAATTCGATGGTTATCAAGTTAAATTTGATTTTTTTGATCAAGTTAGATTTCATTTCCATTATGTTAGTTCATTTTCTTAGTTTAATTTCATAGTTTAAAGTTCATTAATTCCAATTTTTTTTATTGAAATTTGATTGTACTATGTCCCTAAATAAGAGAGATCCTACTAAATCCTAATCGATTGATGAAACTCATCAATCGGCCGAGTACGGGGGTCCAATTTTGAATAGGGACTTAGCTACTCTCGATCGCCCAACCAGCCCCTCCGGTGGCTGATTTGGCTTGTAGCAGGAGACTCCATTCACCACTTGGATCACCAAACCACTCTTGCAAATTGGGAGTCCACATGGTACCCAAAATTGTCAGTAGACAATGGATGCAAGGAACTAATTTAGGTAGTTTGATAAAGCACGTTGATCGACCAACCAAACCAAGACACAAAAACATTAGTAACTCTTGATCCTTGTTTGATTGGCAACCAACTTCGTTGATCAACTAACCAACCAGGGGAAATTTCAAGCTTCCAAATCCTGATCCGTCAACTGGAATCTAGTTGGTAGCTCAACCAAAGCCCTTTTGGTTGGTCAATCCAAGTTGGTAGGATCACCCACACAACACTTGAACTTCTTTGTGATGTAGGACCTTAATTGCCAGACCGAAAAGCCCTAAATCGCCTGACCATTGTCCCTACATATTTATAACTAGGGTTTGGGCAAGGAGATCAACATCATGCCCCACAATCCCCTCCTTGCCCTACCCATCATCCCCCTTTTTCCTTACAACTTCTCACCCAACCATGAGATTACACCACTTCTAATAACTAGTTCAGTTGAGCCCTCACCCATTAGCCATCTAACTGATGATGCCCCAAATCACTCAACCTCAGCACACACAATCAGTTCAACCAACAACGAACCATCTAGCCCGACCGCGCACTACCTCTCACCTTAGCCTTAAACCTTCCCCACCTTAATATTTCTAGATCTATTCAAATGGACTGGCACCACTTGCACCTACACTAGCTCTTGCTTGGTCAACCACTCTCTGGTGATTTCCCGATCACACATCCACAACTGCCGACCATCCTTCCCTGTTATTTCCCAACTACATCCCATGGTTTCACGGTCTTATAGTGTCAAAGGCCCCTAACCTGGAGAAAATCATATGCAGTTGATTTCTCGATCAACAGTTTCATAGGGAGCGGAAGCATAAATCTGACCATATGATAAGTTCTACCATATTTCTCGACCAGTCAGGATCATGATGCACTATTCTTCATCTAATTTCCCCAGTCACTTCCAATGATCACCCAACTAAAAGCCCAATAGCTGGATCGCATACATGAGGCGGTAGATTAGATCATCCCTCAGACAGATCCATCTATAGGCTTCTACAAAAGCTAAACTTTGCCAACTCAAACAAGGGAAAATCCAAGGCTATAACAGTGTCTCTCGACCTCTCTTGCTCACCCTCCACTTGAACCGCAATCAACATTCACATCTAAGAGAAGGGTGAGACAAACATTCAACAAACTTTTGATGATATGGAGGGTGACTAATTCACGACCGAGAAGACGATGGAGGCCGATACAACTCTCATTGAGTAGCTGATTGATGGACATAGACACTTAGTGAGATCCATTGCCTAAAATGTGGCCACTTCTTCTACTCCTCCCCCAATGCACTCATCGCAAGACAAGAGCAAGCATCAGACATATCCCTTGGTTGTTCCACTTGCATTGCTCTGCTTCCAACCAGGCATAAGGCCCTAATCAATGGTGAGAACTAGAAGTAGCACTAAGCCATGTAAGAAATTGGGGTGCAACTAACCTGATGGGAATGCCTGAAGACGCTCAAAATCTTGGGCATATATAAACCCTTGATTCTCATCCTCCACTGCACATGCATCTCCACCTTCTTTTTTTGCATACAACCTATCTTCAAGGAGCTCAGTTTGGAGTTCCTTGCCTCCTTTACGAATCACTTCAGCAACAATTGTAATTATAGCTACTTCTTCCACATGTTCGAGGAGAAACAATCCTTGGAAAATGATAATGACCTCACAACCCTCATCATCAATTTCTATAAGGAGTGGCAAAAGAAATGTGTTGTGGAGAATCACAACTACCTATCCTTGAAGTATGTCACTGAGATATCCCGGGAAGAGATCACTAGGTTTCTCCCTTCTTTCTCACATGGTGCCAAGGCATCATTCATTCACAACCCCATGGTCTACTATCTGGTGCATTCAATGTCATCACCACATCTGACCTCTATTGTTTGTGGCACATGCTGAAGGATGAACCATACAATTAGGGGAGTGAACTCATTGAGCATCTACACAACTAGCAACATCAAAACAAGGCCTCCTAGTTCTACCAAGGAGGAGTCATCACCAACATCTCTACCTACCTCAGCTACATCAACATCCCCTTCACAACCATTATGAAGCAAAAGCCATCACACTTGATCGACATCCAATACATGGTGACTTTTATAAATCAGAGGATTGCCAAGGAGGATGGCATCTACCACTGGTTGTTCAGAGACAATGGGCCATTCTTACACTACTCACCCACACTTGCTTCATAGAAATGAAACTGAACTTCAACAATAATGACCCAAGTGCTCACATGTAGCATTACATGATGGAGCATCCACTCGTTAAGGGTGAAGTTCCTGAGAAGATGTCTAGAAGATGAATTACCTCCTTGGAGGCAAATGATGACTACTACCCTCCCCTTTCTACCCATAACACAAAGCAATGTGGCCTCAACTGTGATACCAACACCACACAAAGTGAGATTACTCAAAACAAAACAAGCAATCAGTTACTAAACATCCATATTACCGAAAACTAGGGTTAATTAAAGCCAATTTAAACATTACTAACAAGTACAGAACTATTTACATAATGGTCCATAAACTTTGTATAACAACATATACTATATCAGATAATTACACACCCGTCTGGTGGCCTAAGCCATAACCTGTATACAAAAGTTGTGCTTCATATTTACATTCCATATACAAGATCAACATATACCAAAAACTCAAGCAGTTACATATATCATCTATAAGACATCCCCTGCCTAGACCTGAAAGTACAAGGATGACTCTAAGACTCTACAACTACTAAACAACTAGCCAAACTTCAACAACTACTACTCTCCAAGCTGCTCCTCTTCAACATCTCAAAACTGCCCACATCACTTGAGACTACCTAAAAATATGTGGTGACCAACAAGAGTGAGACCCATGTCTCACAGAGAAATATAACTCTCAACGATAGTTATTGTTTATAGTAGGTTATATTATTTAAATAGGATAAGTAGATTTAGGCAGTTTAAGCAGATAAATAGATTAAGAAATTATAGCAGATTAAGCAGATAACATAACAATAGGCTTGATCAACAAGATGTTTACTAGAACAGGTAAATCAATCATTTATCTGAGCAATTTTACAATATAATAACTAAGAATCATACTAAATAAGGGTAAACAACCAATGTCACTCGTATTTAAACCTAAATAAATATACTACACGACTGGATTATGTCTTTTATTAAGCCCTAGAGAATTTGAGGTATACCACTCAAATCCCAACTGACCACCGCTTGGTCACAATCAGTTCCATACAAGATCTAGGAGTACCATCATCATAATTTCTCTTCCCCTCAGTCGGTACGAGTGAAAAGATAGTGACATAATATTCAAGCTACTAAACACTACCCCATCCTTGGTATAAAGGTCACGACGCCTGAAGTCGGGGTACATACCACCCTATCATCTAAGGTAAAACCGCAGTTGTCCTCAATCACATATGCACAAGTATCAAATATTTCTCAAACTGAGGCATGACCCCAACCATCCTCCATAACCTTGGGATGAGGATGTCAAGGATGTACAATCCCTGCACCCACTCCTACTCAACATGTTATGTATGCGACTCCAAGTTTTCTGTAGGAATACTCATTTCCCCATCCAGCAAGTTCTGACATTGAATGGTGCTATGTCACATGGAACTGCATGATTTAGGTTTCACTAGTTAGTGAAGTTGGTTGGGTGAATTAAGGCAGCCTCAAACAAGTGGACATTCAAACCCTATTTCATTTTTTAGCAAGCATGAATTAGGGAAACTCCAAAAGATATAAAGCATATGAGGTATAAATCTTATCACCATTGCATGAGACCAATCCTATCACATAAGCAAGAGGATCACACCTCCAATAGGGCTCAACCATGCCCAAGGGTCATAAAGACCATCACATGATAAATCACCTACAAGAACATTATTATCTTTCCATGCCTTAGCAAAGGCCCAACAAACCATCACCATACTTGTGATATACATGTTTATCACAAAATTGTATTAAGATGTTCACATAACACCACATTAGGGTTACAACCACATTGAGAGAACATTCCATTACCATATTAGTCATATAAGAGAGCTAAGTATGATCATTCACTATCATTGGATTATATTGGGGTTAGGTTCAACAAGCTAAATTAAGTATGGTCAACTATCACCACTTAATTGTATCAGGGTTTGGTGTATCTAGGTAAGATAGATTGATATTACACATCATCTCATTATGGTGATCATAAGTTTACATTCATACGAGGGAAAAGGTAAAACCACAGGATTAAGAGAAAATCACCTTCGGTTCTACATCATTAAAATCAAAACATCATACCATGCTCATCACTAAAAAACCATCAGACGTTGAGGGTAAGCATCTAGCAAACATGTTGCACAACCATCTAAAGAAATGATTGAGTTGTGACCAAGAAAGAGTCACCAACTTAACCTAGTCAAGCCATTATTCGGTAACATATAAAGCACCATCGGTTGAAGGCATAAGAAGCATCATTGGATGTGGGCATAAAACCCACCATCGGTTGTCACACCATATATCACCATCGGTTGTGGTGTGTAGGACCATGATCAGATCATGGAGTCAGAACCTCCCTTGGTTAACACCATCAAGTGTTGAACCCATAGAACCATCAGTTGGTGATCATAGGCCATTGGATCATCGAGTTTAGGAGTCAGAATAACCATTGATTGATAGGAAAGAAGTGCCATTGGTTGTCAGACATAGTACTCCCATCAATTGTCAACAACATGTGGTAAAACAAGACAAAACACTAGGGAAAACCATTATTTGGTATAGGATAGAAAAACTAATGATTGAAACCACTAAGGCATTAGGACCATTGATTCTTGAGCACAATGAGAATCAAAATAGAACTATAGATAGGATCATAAGTTAATATGAGAAACACAAGCAAGATAGCACTAAAAGAAAGTCCATTGGTTCTGGCAAGAAGGCAAACCATCGAGTTATGCACAAGGTGGAAAACAGCTCAAAAACCCTAAGTAAACCCATCATTTAAGAGATACCAAGGACCATTGTTTGACATGAAAGCAAACCCTAAAGCATAATCTACCAAAGGAAGGTATTACACAACGTTTAGAGCACAAAAAAGAAGATCAACCGCCAATGAACTAGCATCTAAGCTCAAACACTAGGCAAAGGTGGGATCTTTAAACTTAGAACTTAGTTTTAGAGCAAGATCTAGCACATGTGAGCTATAAGTAGGCTATATACATGGAGAAAGTTATATAACTCACCTCTAGGAAGAAGAAGTTCCAAGCAGAAATGTATCTCAAGCAAAGGAGGTAGAAACCATAGCTTAAGCACTCCACACGGCCAAGCAAGCTTCTTCTCCAAGAAAGAGAGTAAACCCTAGGTCAAAGAAGCAAGAAAGATGGGTTCTTCAAGCTTCTAGAGAAAAATCTACCATGGAACGAACACCATGGAAACAAATAAGAAAAAGGAGGAAGGAGGTAGGGAAAAAATGAAAACAAAGGAAAGAGGTGATAGGTTACCTACTTAGGTCAAGAGCAAGCAAGGAAAGCTCCATAAGCTTCAAGAGAGGGTAGATTTGAACCCTAGTTGCACATGCACGGAGATCGACCACCTTCTTCTACCTTGGTCACCTTCTTATCCACCTAGACAAGGAGGAAGAAGATCTAGACAGTAAGGAAGAGAAGGGAGTCTAGAAGGTTCGATTCCATTGGAGGTAGGAGGTTTAGATAGCTATGGGTGTGAGAGAAGAGAAGGTTTAGGTGTCCTAACATGTTTTCCAAGTGTCGATGGCCAAGGGACATCATGTGCATGCAAGAAGCAAATAAATAAGTTGTGGAGTTTTCTAAGACATCAGATCTTAGTCCTCCTAGGGTGTCCATAGAGCTTCATCACTTGGTGACCAGCAGTTCTTGAAACCCCAGGTCACTATGTGAAAAACCATAGATTGATCACTCCTTCCAAGCAAACCATTAGTCCAAGGGACCCCATGAGAGAAGACCATAAACCTACCACATCTAGGGATCACCATCATTTGTACCTACCTATTGATGACCATTGTTTGTCATCCATCTAGGGGAACCATCGGTTGATGGCCTCTCAAGGTAGCTCATCTATGAGAGCCAAAAACCCTACTTACCTTAGAGAGATGTCCCCCTCATGCCAAGGTGCATCTAGGTACCCCAAGACAACCAACTCAATCATGATATGAAAACATGTAAGGAAAAAAAAATCACGTGACAAATTACAAGAAAAATCTCAGATGTGGGTAAATTGCAAAAAGTCCAAAATAAGCATATAATTGCATAACTTGCTCAAACAATGTCCAAATTGGACCCAACTTGAAACTTAAGCCTGTCACATGATACTAAAACATATATTAAGGTTAGATTAAGGTTTAAAGTAGTTAATTACAGTAAGAAAGCATGTTCACCCATAAATCAAGGTCAGTGGCCTTACAACCATAAACCCCTAATAAGGATTTCACCCCCAAAATCCTACAAGAATAAAGATAGGTAATTCCTACACATATCATCCTATAACTCCCAGGTGGCCTCCTACACACCACAGTGATGCCACAAAACCTTCACTTAAACTATATCCTTCTTCTTCATATTCTTCACCCTCCTATCCAGGATCAATATAGGACCCTCAATCCTCTTCCAATTCAACATCCACTGGTTACAACACCTACTTTATATCTGGATGACACTTCCTCAATTAGAAAACATGGAAGACATGGTGCAACCTATGCAAATCTGGCAATATCTTGATCTTGTACGCCACCTTCCCAAAACATGCCACTATAGGGTAAGGTCACATATACATAGGTGCCAGTTTACCCTTCTTACCAAACCTCAAAATAGACTGGAGGAAAGAAAGGGCGGTAGATGATTATGAGAAAGGGTGCCATGTCTGGATGGGCTTTCCATGGGGAAACCTTGAGGTACACACAATCTCCAACTTGGAACTCCAACAACCTATGATGGTTGTTGGCATACAAATTCTTTCTATCTTGGATTGGTTTCAACTGTTGATATATCATCTTAATCTTCTCTTTAGTTTGGTGCACTACTCAAGACCCAAAAATCAATATTAACCTATCTCATACCAACAAAGTGGTGACCGAAAACACCTCCCATAAAAATCTTCATAGGGTGCCATATCTGTACTCCTTTGATAGTTGTTGTTGTAGGCAAACTCTCTCCGACTCAGGTGAATGTCCCAACTGCTAAGAAACTGCAAGACATAAGGCCCCAAAAGATCTTCCAAAGTCTGAATGGTCCTCTCTGACTGTCCATCTATTTGTGGGTGGAAAACGGTGTTGAACCTCAACTATGTCTCCATGAATATATGCATTTGTCCCAAAAAATGACTGGTGAACTGTGGACCTCTGTTAGACACTGTGGTAATTGGGATACCATGCATATTGACTATCTCATCCACATAGATATGTGCCAACTTCTTAGCTGTATACATTGTCTTAACTGGCAAGAAGTGAGCTGACTTGGTCAACCTTTCAACTATCACCCAGATGGAATCATGACCTTTGTCTATCCTAGGAAGACCAACCACAAAGTTCATAGTGATATGATCCAATTTCCACTGTGCTCTTGGCAAAGGTTGCAAAGTTCTTTCCATCTTCTGATGCTCAGACTTGACCTGCTACAGAGTGGACATCTAGCCACGAACTCTACCACATCATGCTTCAAGCATGGCCACCAATACAAATCCTTCAAGTTATGGTACATCTTGGTACTACTAGGGTGCATCGCATACATTGAGGAATGAACTTCCTCAAGAACTATCTTCCTCAAGCCATCAACATATGGAACCACGTCCTTTCATGGAAACACAATGTTCCATCCCCTATCTCATGGAAGTCATCATGCTTCCTACTGCCAAACTTTGACCTCATCTTCTATATCACGGTATCATTCCGTTGGGCATCTCTGATCTACTGCATCAAGATAGGCTTAACCTGCAACTAAGACAACAACCTTTCCAATAAGGAAACCTCCAACTTCATGTTCATATGGTGAAGTGACACTAGCATGTCTCATTTGCGACACACCAAAGCTGATAACTGTGCCATGTCCACAGATGACGATGAAGATGACTTCCTGGTCAACACATATGCCACCACATTTTCCTTGCCTAGATGGTAGTATATTGTGCAATTATAGTCTTTGATAAGCTCCATTTATCACCTCTACCTCATGTTCAGTTCTTGCTTCGAGAATATGTAATGAAGGTTCTTGTGGTCGATGAAGATCTAACACTTATATCCATATAGATAGTGCCTCCATATCTTTAAGGCATGGACCACTTTTTTAAGCCTCATATCGTGCGTTGGGTAGTTCTCCTCATGTTTCTTAAGCTATCACGAAGTGAAAGAAATCACATTCTTGTCCTACATCAACACACATCCAAGTCGTTCTTTGATGCATCACAAAAGATGATATAACCCTTCCCTTGCTCTAGTATAACTAACACAGGTGCACTGGTCAACTTCTCCTTCAAACAAAACACCATCACTTGTCATCCCAGACAAATAGAGCACCTTTCCTCATTAACTTCATCGGGGTAGCACCACATAACTAAGTTCTTGATGAACCCCATGTAGCAACCTGGTAAGCATAGGAAGCTTCAAACTTCTGTCAGTGTCTTGGGTTGTTCACACTCTAGCACTGACTGAACCTTCTTTGGGTCTACACAAATGCCCTTAGAAGATATGATATGCCCAAGGAAGGACACCTCCATCAACCAAAACTCGCATTTACCAAACTTGGCATACAACTTTTGCTGTCTCAACATTGTCAATGCTTGGTGAAGGTGTTGCTCGTGCTGTTGAGTGTCTCTAGAGTATATCAAGATATCATCGATGAACAGCACCACAAACTGATCAAAGTACAGTTGGAATACTCTATTCATTATATCCATAAAAGCTATTGGTGCATTGGTCAACTCTACGGCATAACCACAAACTAGTGATGACCATACGTAGTCTTGAAAGCTGACTTGGGTATGTCATTTGTCTTGATCCTCAATTGGTGGTAACCTGATCTCATATCTATCTTGGGGAACACTGTGGAACCTCTCAATAGATCAAATAGACCATCTATCCTCGACAACAAGTACTTGTTCTTGATCTTGACCTTGTTCAACTATATGTAGTATATACACAACCTCATAGAACCTTCCTTCTTCTTTACGAACAACACGGGAGAACCCCAAGGGGAAGTTCTTGATCTGATGAATCCCTTCTATAATAGTTCTTACAACTATTTTTTTAATTCCTACATCTCCGTCGGTGCCATACTGTACGGTGTTTATGCTATGGGCTGTGTTTGAGGAACCAAATTGATCTCAAATAAATCTCTCTAGGAGGGGGAACATCGGGAAACTCCTCGGGAAAAAAATCCTCAAACTCTAGAACCACTGGTAACTCTTGGATACTAGGACCTTTCACTTTGGTATCCCCAACATGAGCTAGAAAAGCTTCACAACCCTACCTCACCAACCTCTCTGCTGTCATAGCTTACACCAAACATGTGGGAAGAATCTTCCTATCACCTTGGAAGATCCAACAAACACCTCCCTCATTGAACATCACCACTTTGGAACTTGTCATGAACCAAAACCTATCCTCTTGATCCTAATCATATGCCTTAGAGGATTGAAAGTTTGCCTCTTTGGACTTAGCCAAACAAGGTTGAAGTTGAACCTAAAAGTAGTTAATTGTAACCCTAATAGGTTAATACACGATTAAATCACCCTGACGTATATTCATGAAAATAATTATGACCTAATGATCTCATATTAATATTTAGACCAATAAAGGATACACAAAATATGTCACATACGATAATGCTGATTAAGGTGTGATGATAAGAGAGATAATATGCATAGGAGAACTATTATCCAAATATATATAGAATCAATAAACTTAATGAGATAAAAGAAAAATATAAAATATTTCGTGCAAAAAGTGATATATATCCCTTTTGGTTGTAATGTGAAGGTATGAGACACAATTGGAATAATGGTAATAATAATGATAAAATAATATGTTAACTAAAATAATATTGGGCCACAAATCTTGATTATGTAAAACTCATAAAAGGAAGACTAATTGGATAAGAATAACTTCATATTTGTTCTCTTTGGATATGTTTTGGCTTGGAGGCCAAGTTTCATAATTTTTGGATGATAATAACTATATCTATTATATTTAGAAAAGAAAAGGGTGATTTCCTCCAAAATAAGAAATAAAACATTTAATGACTCCAAAAGAGAAAAATAATCCTAGATTGAAATCTATTTCCAAAATAGGTCTATGGGTAAATTTTTATGTAATTTAACTAATATACATGTATAGATTAGGAGAGATAAAATATGTAAAAGCCCAAAATATTGAATAAATGTGATAAATAATCTTAAAGGGAAAAATTAATGGCCACTTCATGTACCACATGGATTAGTTTGCTTAAGGGTGAAGTTTCACATTAATTGATGGTTTCTAGACGCCTCTAATTCATTAAAAGGATAAAATAAGTTGTAAGATTTAAATATATTAAATAATATATAAAAGTTTTCAAAAAAATGTAATAATAAAAATTCGGATTTCTCACCCTAAAATTAGCTAATCTACAAAGTTTAGATTTATTTGGACTTTGTTTGCATCCTCAAATAAATATAGAAAGTTTTGTACATTTAATGCATCAAAAGACCAAAGTTGGAAGGTTGTATTAAATGTGATCCGCTAGTCATCTCCTACCTATGGTCCATATGAATTGTGATTTCATGGATGTGTGATTTTCAAAATGTAATAATTCGCTCGTTTCCCCATCCTTTTGCATGATTCTTTCACCTACGAGTTGCAAATCGAAATCCACACCTTTCTAGTCCTAAATTTCATCCTAGCATGGAGTATCCGAGTTTTGCCCAAATCTTCTCTGAAGCTTCTCAAAGGGACTACATGTTTAAACCCTTATAAACCCACCGTATAAATAGAGGACCACATTACCAGTTCTGCCACACCTACAGTAGTCGAACCCTAGAGTCAATTTTAACTTTGGACGTGTCATTTCTTGCCACCAAGCACTTCTTCCTCCTTTACTTCTCAAGGTCATTTCCAGTTCTTCTTCTGACCTTGGTGAAATTCCTTCAAAGTTGAGGTTTCCCATGTTACTCTTGTTGCTCGTGGCACAATATTTTGATGAGAAATTGTTTCGATCAAAATCCCCCAAAAATGGCCACCAACGCTACTATGTGCCAGCGACCGTGGTTGGGTCAACCATTGGGTAATGTTTTACCAGAAGGGTGTTGGCCTTGATTTTTTTGAATTTGTCCCCATTGTAGCATTGGGTAATGTTTTACCGGAAGGGTGTTATAGTTTTTTAATGAAATATGATTTTATGTGTCACACTTGAGCAAGGATATCACGCACGACTAATTTACCCCATCATGTTATAAAGATTTGATTTCTGATCTAGGGGTATTGTGGCCCTTTAAAAACTTAATTTCTCGAATAAATCAGTTATTATTATGAATCTAGTAAAAATCATATATTTTACTCTTCTTGCCCAAAAAAATTAGTAAAAATATGTTTTGGAATAGGGAAAATGTGATCTTTCTAATAGAAATAGTTTGAGAGTAACACCCTCCATGTTTACCATTATGTGCCAGCGACCGTGGTTGGGTCAACCATTGGGTAATGTTTTACCAGAAGGGTGTTGGCCTTGATTTTTTTGAATTTGTCCCCATTGTAGCATTGGGTAATGTTTTACCGGAAGGGTGTTATAGTCTTTTAATGAAATATGATTTTATGTGTCACACTTGAGCAAGGATATCACGCACGACTAATTTACCCCATCATGTTATAAAGATTTGATTTCTGATCTAGGGGTATTGTGGCCCTTTAAAAACTTAATTTCTCGAATAAATCAGTTATTATTATGAATCTAGTAAAAATCATATATTTTACTCTTCTTGCCCAAAAAAATTAGTAAAAATATGTTTTGGAATAGGGAAAATGTGATCTTTTTGTAAAATTGATTGTAGTCATTACTTTCATTCCACTGTTATACTTAGTCTTTTGTTTACCATTATATAAGATTTGAAAATTTTACACACGTTCCAGCATACCTTTTGAGTATGTTTGGAATGGATGTTTTATTCTTCAAATTTTAGTAGGGAGTGGATCTCCTCTAGGTCCCACTCCTTACAAAACTATGGTAAAAAACAACCTTGTACTTCTCCAAGGTATCCATCCCTAGGATTACATCGAATCCATGCATGCCAAGTGGAATAAGATCTACTTGAATGTTGTGTCTTGAGAAAGAAAGAACACAAGATGGACACACCTCCCACAGCTCGGCAGAACCAACAAGAGGGGTTTCTAACTGAAGACTATCAACTCTATGACTAACATGCATATTACAACTTCTTATCACCTCTCTAGTGATACAAGAGTGCATCACACCCGGGTCAACCAAAATAGATACAAAATAAGAAGTAGACAAATAAGAATGAAAGAGTTCCATCTGACCTATCACGACCTGTGTATTGACCACTCCCTCCAGCTAACTCATAGCATAGAATCGTATCGTCTCATGTTGTCGTCCATGTCCTCTTTCGATTTGACCAGAAGATCCTACCTATGATGCCTAACTGCATCCTCTACCACTGCCACTACTGTATTGTTACTGTTGAGAACCCCTTTGATTCTGCCTTGGTTGTTGGGTCACTTCCTCATCCTTCATAGGGCAAAACCACTTGATATGTCCTATTTGCCAACACTTGTAGTAAGTTGTAACCTTGTTTCATGGCCTTGATGGCCCTGTCACTGAAACTGATGCTACACTACATGCTCCAGATAGAGGAAATCTACGACCTCTACCCTTGCTCAGGGACCACTACGACTATACATGTGATCTAGGTTTAGAAAAAGTCAACCTCTGCTGCAATTGCGATGACGAAAACCTCAGCTTCTTGAAGCCACCTAAAGTCTGTCCCTGGAATTGAGCTAACATCTTCTTAGCATTAGCTTCAGACTTCTCTATGGAAGACAGCTCGATCCTCCTCACTGGCTCCACGAAGGTAGCAAAACTCTCTCTGTTCTCTAGAACAGACAGTTTTCGTCAACTCCATACTCATGCCCTTCTTAAACCTATAGATCATCTCCTTATCCATTACCTCCATGTGAGGATGGAACCTCAGAAGCTCCATAAACTTAGCTTCATACTCATTGGTGGTCATGGATCCTTGGCATAACTTCTCGAAATACACTATCTTCTCATCTAGATACGTCTCCAGGGAGTATTGGCTCACATACCCTTGCTAAAATTCCTCCAAATAGATCACAACTCCCGAACTCTTCTCCTCGTCTATGGCCCACCAATGGCCAACACTGCCCTTCAATAGGTACACAACATGCTTCACATTGCCCTCATCGGGAATGCTGAGGATCTTGAACACCCTCTCAAGCTCCATCATCCACATGTCAACATCTGCCAGGTTTGCTGTATCTACATACTCGACCACTCTGACACGTCTCAACCACTTGAACATCTTACCAGAACCCCAGGATTCCACATTTGGGATGACTTCTTTATGGTGAGATACTGGCTCGATCTGCTAAATGCGTAATCGTGACCATAATCTATCCAAACATGAACTGGAAAGTTGGATTGGCCATGGTTTCCAGGTCAAACTGGGACATAGCGGGCTGCTTTGGCCTCATCTCAAGCACTCTATCATCATGTGACCACCTCTTGATGTGACAAAACTACTCTCAACATGTTATTTGTGTCCTTAGACATATCTACATAAGTAGAAGCTATGATAAAATATCTTGGACAATGTAATAAAAAACACAAACCTAAGTCCTATGTCCCTATAGACTTAGCGAACCTAAAACTCTAATACCAACTAAATTGTGATGCCCAATGCCACACAGAGAGATTACGCAAAACAAAACAAGGGATCAGATACTAAACATCCATATTACTAGAAACTAGGGTAAATTAAAATTGATTTAAACATTACTAACAATAGCAAAAATAATTACATAAAGGTCCATAAACTTTCTATAACATCTTATCATATATCAGGTATTTACACATCTATCTTGTGGCCTCAGTCACAACCTATATACAAAATCTGTGTTCCATATTTACATGCCATATATAACATCAACATATACCAAAAATTGAATCTGTTACATATATCATCTACAAAACATTTGTTGTCAGGACCTAAGAGTACATGGATGACTCTAGGACTCTACAACTACTAAAACAACTAGCTAACCTTCAACAACTACTTCTCTCCAAGCTACTCCTCTTCAAAACCTCAAAACTGCCCACATCACTGGAGACCGCCTAAAAAGATGTGGTAACCCATGTGAGTGAGACCCATATCCTAGTGAGATATATAACTCCCAACAACAATTATTGTTTACAACAAGTTATATTATTTAAACATGATATAGGCAGTTTAAGTAGATAAACAGATTAAGCAATTATAGCAGATGAAATAGATAACGTAACAGCAAGCTTGATCAACAAGATGTCTACTAGAATAGGTAAAGCAATCACTTATCTTAGCAATTGGACAATATAATAACTAAGAAGCATACTAAATAAGACAAGGGTAAACAACCAATGTGAGTCGTGTTTAACCCTAAATAGATATACTACACAACTGGATTATGTATTTTATTAAGCCTTGGGAATTTGAGGTATACCACTCAAATCCCAACTAACCATCACTTGGTCGCAATAAGCTTCGTACAAGATCTAAGAGTACTGACATCCTAAGATCTCTTCCCCTCAATTAGTAGAAGTGAAAAGATAGTGACATAATAGTTAAGCTTCCTGTAGTGACATATAATCAAGCTACTAAACACCTGTCCATCCTTGATATAAGGGTCACAGTTCCCAAAACTAGGGTATATACCATCCTATCATATGAGGTACAACCACAGTTGTCCTCAATCACATATGCACAAGTATTAACTGTTTCTTAAACTGAGGCATGACCGCAACAAACTTCCATAACCTTGGGATGATGATGTCAAGTACATACACTCCCTACACTAGCACATACTCAACATGTTATGTATGTGACTCTGAGTTTTCCATAGGAATATTCGTTTCCCCATCCAATAAGTTCTGACACTGAATGGTGATATGACACATGGTACTACATGATTAAGGTTTCCCTAATTAGTGAACTTGATTGTGTAAGACCCCTGACATGGGTTTTGGGATGACCCTATTTGTTTTTTCTTGATTAAGTTCTTATAGACTTAATCTAATCCTTTGGTATGTATTTAGAACTTGTGGAGAGCTTATGTTTCTAGTTTGAGATTATTTGGATGATGTTTGTGCTTTTTGTGCTTATTTTGGGTGAAATTGCAATTTACCCATTTGAGAGGGTTATCTTGCAATTTTCCTCCTCTAGAGTGTTACTTCTCTCTCTCGACTTCATGAGAGAGAGTGTGGTACTTTTTGGTGCTACGGTTTGGCCTTGGTTAGGTTGTGACACCCTAGTGGTGATTAGGGTTTGCTTGGTTTTGACCATGTGTATCCTATTGAAGGTGGTGACCTTTGTCTCAACCTTGAGAGGGTGTCTTGTGAGTGTCTTGAATGAGACACCTTCTTTAGGTTTTTCCGTATCAATCTTGATGGTCTGGGTTTGTCTTGGGTTGAGACAGTTGTCTTCTAGTGAAGTGTCTCGACCTAGTGTTTGTGGTGATCCTTTTGTCTCGATCAGGTGATGTTTTAGTGCTTTGTCTTGACCATGTGGTGTGTCCTTAAGGTATGGTGACGTAAACCATATGTTAGGGACCAAAGGTGTTCAATTCCTAACATAGATTGTATCACCATCTCTTCCATGTGTGTTTTAAGTGGTTGCGTATTGGTTTCTTGGGTGGACAAGTGCCCCTTGGGTGTTTTTAGGTGTTGACACATCATCCCTCACCCTACTTCTCTCCTCCATTGCTATATAAACCCTCTTCTCTCCATGCAAGTGGCCCTTTTCCGGCCTTCCTTCTTCCTCCCTCTATTTTTCTCATCCTTGGAGCTTGGTGGAGCAAGGAGAGTTGATCCGTGGAGCCTCAGTGATCAAGATCCCTTGCATGTGGTGATTCTTGCTCATCTTCAACCTTGGTAAGTGTATGCCTTTCCTTGATGGCATTTATTTTGATATTCTACCTTCTTCTCCTTTTGTGTTCTCGACCTTAGACCATGGATCATCCATGGTGGTTGTTTTGGAGAGGAACTCCTCATCACAAGGGTCATAGGACATCTTTTGACAAGGTGGACCCAAGTGTGAGGAAGTTTCCTTCTCTTTAAGTCCCTCCTTTTGGATCGGCCTAGAGTTTTTGCTCTCTTTTCTTGAGCAATCTTTGACCTTGGCATCTTGTTCTTCTTCTTGAGGTGATCTTGTGGCAGTGGAGCCTTTGGTGGAGCTTCATCATCCTTGGTGATCGTGTGCTTGGAGCTTGTGATCCTTAGAGTTGGTCTTCCTCAAGGTGGATTAATAACTCTCTACCTCCCTCTATTACTTACACTATATTATTGCTTGCATGTTGTTTTTTCTCTCACTATGGCATAATCCTAATATGCTAGTAGATGATACTATTTGTTAGAACTTGAATGAGGGCGAGAATCATGCTTGGTTGGCTTAACTTGTGGTAATCAATTTTGGAAATGATGGTGTGATGGTGGTTTTCCCCTATCTTTGGACCTTGGTTCTTAGCACATGCATGATGCTCATGCACCTTGTTGTTCCTTAGAGTTTCGGTTGTGTGAAATGTGGTTTAACACTCTTTCCTAAACCCTAATTTCTATGTGCATGTTTTCTAAGTGATCTTTAGAGGATGTCTCACATGCATCTTGAGCTTTGGTTTTGTCACCATGTTTTAAGCTCGGCCTTTATGTTTTCCTTGGAGCTTTGGATGTTTTCCTCATGTGTTGGGGTTTGAATTTCACTCTCCGAATTGGTTTTGATTGACGATCTTCATGGTGATGATTATAGGGTTTGATGATCTTGAAATCCCTAAGTTTTAGGCTTTGTGACTCTTGGTATTCTTTTTGTTTGGCCTTTGTCTTGGTCGAGGCATCATGTTCTAGTTCTGCTCTAGTTGCAACGCCTTGTCTACTTTCAGTTGTGATGCCCTATCGTGGCTAGTTGCGATACTGTAATTCTTGTGATGGTCACAACACGATGCTTTGTCACGGGTGATACTCTATGTTAGTTGGTGGTTGTGACGCTGTGATGGTAGGTGGATAAGATGTTATGATGGTTGCAGTCAAGTTAGTTGGTTTTGGTGTGGTCAAAATGCCTGTTGTTTTAGTAGGTCGCAGCATGTGGTTGACCTTGTCAATACATGCTTTCTTTTGGTCGAGATGCCTAGATGTGGTGTGTCGCGGTTGTGATGGTGCAATTCTATCACGACCTTGTGTGGGTGTGTGAGGTTGAGACGTGTGTTTTGAAGGTGGTTAAAACCCTAACCTATGGGTGGTCGTGACACATGGATGATGGATGATTGAGACATATACTTGGATGCATATTCAACCTATATATATATATATATATGTATGAGTAATGAATAATCCATGCATACTGGTATAGTGATAATTTTTTAATCAACCCTAATCATGACCTTTAACCCTAACATGTTCTAAGAAAGTGGGAAGTGGCGTACTTAGGTTTGGTGATTGAGTATAGCTACAAAACCCTAATCGGATATACAATGAGAACCTAACCCTAATTGTAGGGCCATGTGATATGTTTGAATCTCTCTCTTGGTGTAGTTATCATGTATGATATTTCTCTCTCTCATTTATAAATCCCTAAAATTACAGGTGATATGAACTTGAATGACATAGCTATGTGGATGTTATGGTGAATCCTATATTATATAGGATGGTGTTTATGAGATATGTTGAGGCATAATAAGATGTGGTATATGTAGGGATTGTGTGTTTGGGTCTGATGACCAGGAAGATGCTTTGTTCATGATTTGAGGTGATAACCTCTAGAGATGTGATTGAGGGATTTATATACCACAATGATGAGACATTGGTGATAGCCTTGTATGGTTGTGTAATAGTGATGATGGCCTTGTGAATGGTAGTGCTACAGTGCTATGTGATGATGTGACAATTTTACACCTTATACATTTTATATCTTCTAAAGTTGTATTATGCCCTTATTCTTGTAGAATTTGTTTTGACTTTGTATGTTGTAACTTGATTGATTCTAAAAGATACCTAATCATATAGTTGTCATGTCCATAGATCCATTCCACTTTTAGTCTTAATGTTGGATGGTGAAATGAGTTTTACCCTTAGTGGAAGCTCGAAGTCATGCACTGTTGAGTATACACATTCACAGGATTGGCTGCGGGCCATACCCTGACAGGAGTGCGGCTATGGGCCATAGCTCAGTGATGTGAATTAGTATATAATTATGATATTTTCACAAGATTGGCTATGGGCCATACCCTGGCAGGAGTGCGACTATGGGTTATAGCTCAATTTCACTAGTGTTGTTCCTATATACCAAGGCATGCTAGGCTATTTTGCAGACAACTCTTATGTTATGTCACTACGGTGTTCTAATGTACTGACTACCAGGTGTTTGGGAGGTCATGGATTCTGACTCTTCCATTGACCTTTTATTGCACTAATTTCAACTTAGCAGTGGTCAATTGGAGCATGAGTGGTATACCTCATCTCCGCAGGGCATAATCATAATAAAATGTGTAATACAACTGTATAGTATATCTGCATAGGGACAAAATGCAAAGAACATTGGTTGAATCTTTTCCTTACCTTGTTTTTGTATTGTTTTATTGATAGAAAATATACATGCTCTTCATATACATTCTTAGAATATTAATTGTTAACTATTCAGTGAAAATTGCCTAGTATTGCTTAACATGCTTTACATGTTGGATACATATTGTTTAGTTGAATCTGCTTAGTTAGTAATTATATTACTTATAAGCTTCAGTTATCTGTGTATTAATAGACATTGGCAGAGATTTATATTCCATGTCGGGACATTTTGTATCACTCTGTGGGTTTCCACGTCTTTTAGGGTGGTCGTGTACGATGTGGTGGAGATCATATAGCTGAGGAAGAGCAACAACAAGAGTAGTAGCCAATATAGTTGGATGTGCTTCTAGTCTTTTGCTGTTAGAGTCCTAGAGTCGTCCCTATAAACTCAGTTCTTGGGGGTGTTTTCGATGTATTTTGTAGATATGTCACTGATATGGGTTTTTTTGGCTTGTGTGCCTTTTCTTGTATAGATATGGTGTGACGACCATCACCACAATAATCGAGATTACTCAAAAATACAATCGCGGAATTATTACTAACCACAAACTTAAAAAAAATCATGGTAAATTAAAACCAATTGAAATTTAATATTTCAAGAATAAGTATTTTGTAAAGCCTTCAACATAGACCATATGTATTTTACATATACCAAAATATGTTACATATTAAGTTCATAGGCTATCAAGCCATATACATTACATGTTGCAACTTGTTCATATGTACATACCATTTATATACAAACATGGCACATGCCAAAATCTATGAGTCAATATACAAAACACAAAATCTCCCCAAATACCTGAGAGTACAGGGACAAAACATAGGACTTCTACTAGAGAACTCTAACTAGTAGTATGTCCAACCTTCAACATCTACTGTTCACTATGGTTGCTCTGCACCTGCACCATGACCTCGACCTCCTCATCCACGATCACCAAAAAAGTTGTAGAGCCCACAGAGTGAGACCTAACATCCCAATGAGAGTTATAACTCTTCACCAACATCTACTATAAGCATTATACAATAGAAGAACATTAAATAGAATAGGTATAACTATTTGAGAAACTTAAACAAAAACAAATGAATGTAGAATATTTTGTACTTTTAAAAGGAATATAAAGAACATGTATAATAGTTGATTTCTCTTATCACATCATAATTCAAGATATCAGTATAAAGTTAAATCACGAGAATTGGACAGCGCACTTTGCACTACTTGGTTATTGATGGTATCTTGTTTCTTAATGAAATCAAACAACTGGCCAATCACATCAGATTGGCTTGCTCCTTTGTCCTGTTCTCGGTTTGGGCCTTGGTACTTTCCCGGTGCTTGGAAATTGCCTTTTGCTGGTTGGAATTGGCTGTTCTTGGTATATTGACCGGATCCTCCTCTCTTCTCAAAAGTTTGTGCTGGCTTGGCCGAGGTGTGCAACTGATGTGAATTTTCGGTTGCATCCTTGTTACCGTAATTAAATCCAGGGTGATCTGGCCTCTTGAAGTTCATGTAGGAGACATTCTCTGTCCTTTCATCTTCTAAGTCGGAGTTGATGTATGCTTCTGGTTGGGTGTAGACATAGTTGTCCACCCCGTGACCTCCTTCTCCGCACGTAACACATTTCATCACTTTTTCAACTGGCTTCTTACCTTTACTGCCAGCTTCTTACAATTGTTTAACATCAGTAGCAATTCTCTGAATCTGCGAAGTGATTGACTCCAGTGCCTTAGACTCAAGGGCAGACCCTTCACCTACCTTCTTTGCTTTTCCTCTATCAGATTGATCAAACTCAACACCGGCCATTATCTCGACCATGTTCTTGATAATCATCTCGGACTTCTTTGGCTTCTTCCCTAGGAAGTCACTGCCCGCTGCCGCGTTCAGTGACACCCTCTCATCGGGAGTCAAGCCATTGTAGAAGGTGGTGACAAGGAAGCCCTTCTTCTAATGATGATGGGGGAAATCCCTCTGGTATTCCTAGAATCTCTCCCAGGCATCATGGAGGCTTTCATTCGGCTTTTGCATAAAAGAGGTTATTTTCTACCTATTTCTGACAGTTCTTTCAATGGGGTAGAATTTGTTCACGAATGTGTCAGCCAGTGCTCCCCATCCGTTTAGAGATTGGTTAGGAAACCCAAGATACCATGATAGAGCTTTGTCTTCCAAGGAGAAAATGAAGCCCTTGCAGTATATGACCTCTTGGGGGACCCCCTCATTTTTATGGTATCACATATATTTTTGAAAGCGTCCAGATGGTGGTACGGGTTGTCATTCTTAGAACTTCCCCTAAAGCTCTTATTCTGGATCATTGAGATGACTGACGGCTTGAGCTCAAAATTTTCCGCGTTGAAATGTGGGACAATGACGGGACATCGGGAGTTGTTGGCCTTCGTGGACGCTAACTCCCTCAACATTTTCTCTTCTTCCTCCGAGTCGTCGTTGTCGCTGGCGTCATGCCTTCGTTCCTGATTGTCATGATTCCTTCTGTGTCTCCAGTGGCGATGACGTCAATCGTAGCGATGTACTTCCTCGTGCTCTCCCGATTCTGGATCTTCCTGTTGAGCGTTACCGTCGTTCCATTCGTCGCCTTCGGGTGGCGGTGAGTCAGGCCTCCTCCCTTAGTGTTCGCCTCCAGAATGGTGGGGTTCAACGCGAGGAGGCATATTGGTGTTGGTGTTTGGTGGAATAGATCACCGCACTTCAGAGTTCCTGAAATGGCACAAAAAATCAAGTCAGAAAATAGAATTATTAATTTTTACACAAAAAGTAATAATAATAATAATAAAATAAAATAAGGAGTGTTGTCAAGCTTATTTCTAGGCTTGAGGCATGGGAGTGTAGTTAGTGGATTCAGATTCGTCAATAGTGCCGTTTTTGCCTTGCCCCGGCATCGGCGCCAGAAAGTTGACCGGTCTAAATCGTGCATCCAAAAATGGAGGCGGATTTGAAGTTAGTCGGACTTTTACATTTATAACCTAAATCCTTCTAGGCCCCCGCAACTTTGTTTACGGGGTTGAAGTAGATATACAGGGTCGAACACAAGGACAAGGGTGGTAGTGTTGAGAACCCAGAATCGACACACTACTCTCTGGAAGGTGTAAAGAGATAATAAATTCCCAAAAGGGAAACAACAAATGTCACAAACAAAACAAAGAAAACTATCTCCAACTGGAGCTACAAGAAAGATTTAAAGTTTTAGTCATTTAGCAGTTTTTAGGGGTTTTCATGCAACAGAAACAGAAAGATAAAACTAGAGCTAGAGCAAGGTATGAAGGACAAGACTTCAGTAAAACAAGCGGTAGAAGTAACATCCTGCACCCCTCCTCTTAGAGCGGGTACCTCTAACCAAGCATCAACACCCCTCTCGAGGTTGCTGGACTTAAGTTAGAGTGGAATGTTACTGAAACAACTCCGTTCCAGGCACTCTCGTACTCCAGAATCGGACCAAACACTAGAGTCACAACACAACTCTCGAAGTTGTTGCGACGGGAAAACACGATTCGGTAGCTAAGAGAAACGCGATCCAAACATGCAAGCTAGAGTTCAGATATCAAACATAGCAGTCATCTAACATTTTGCACCAAGCATAGAGCAGTAAGTAATTAAGCTTTTCCATTCCCATAAACATTAAAGGTCTTAATACATTGCATAAGTAAGGAATTAAATAATAGAATTAAAGATAGATGCCGCCTTCTTGATGTAGAAGGACAACATGCTACTGCGGCTCTCCAGCCCAATACCGGTCAGGGGCCTAGCCCGATACAGCAGTGTCAGGCGATACACCCTCTCGGGCGGCACACCGTGACGGCCGGCTGTATCGCTCAAGGACCCTGGCCAATACACTCATGTCGGGTGGCGCACCCTCTCGGGCGGCACGCATGACGGGTGAAGTGTATCGGGTTCGATATTGTGTCGGGCATGGAGTGATGCGTTCTACTGTCGGGCACTTGTGTCTCTCATCAACGTTGGCCGATATCGGCCCGCAGTGTCGCCTGGGACGGTCCTAAGTGAACCATCCCCTCCCTCTCAGGATGAGGAAGAGCTCACCTAGAGTTGCCCGGCATGAGCACTGGGGCACGATACTCTTGCTCTCGCAGTTTTTCTCTGAAGATCGCTCAAGGTTCCCAACTGTACGGACTGTCTTTTTGGCTTCCTGTAGCTGCTATTTATAGGCAGCGGTTGGGGGAAGTTATGGTGCTCGAAGCACCATGTGTCCTGCTTATTCACGGGTCGGTGGGCGGTCGATACTGGTATCGCTCGGCACAGGGGTGTCGGATGTCGGTCACATGACGGGCGGTGCCTGCCGGTGGGTGGTTGTGTCGCGCGACAAGCTTGGGTTGTCGTGGCGAAATTGGCTCCCTGTCGGGTAGAAGACATGTCGTCCGTCAGTTTCTTCTTGTACGGCATCCCCTGGTCATGCGTCGTTGTGTCGCTCCACCCTATCGGGCAGAGGTCGTATCGGGCGTCAGGAAGGCCGATGTAGACTTGAACTTATTTGTGGGCCGGGACAGGCTTATCGTACCAAAATGAGGAAAAACTCTGAAAAAGATGGAAATATTGGATTAAGAGCGTTGCTTGGCCAATTATTGCAAAAGTACTTATAAAAGAGAGGAAAATAGCAGAAAAGGGTAGTTTTGATAACAGAATAAAGGGAAAAACATCACAAAAACTGGTGTTATCAGATACATGCACATTATCCTTAGGTGCATGTCATTCAGTTGCATTCATAATTTTTATGCATAGAGTACATCATGTATCTTATTTCTTCTTTAAAGGTGATTAACTTGTTCCATACCTTATAAATAATTCAAATATTTGAGCTATGCAGAAAAAGTGAGCCCAACAAATTATTCGTTGTCATTTGTGGATATAAGGGCCTGAAAGAAAGAAATAAGAGAAAAAAAATGAAAAATGAAAGAAAAAAAGAAAGTTATTAAGAAGCAAGTAGAATAAGAGGGAGAAAGGAACATAATCTCACCTGCATTTTAAGATGAGTAAGTACATGATGTAGCTCAGTTAGATATTCCATCTCATTTTGAGACAGGATGTTAGTGCATGCATCATTCCACCCAATCTTAGGCATTAGGGCATGTTTATGTGCAAATGCATCATTTAGGGCATTTTTTTATGCATGTTGAAACAATATAATGCTTCCAATTCTTCCATTAGCCACCCATTCCATCCATCTATTTCTCAAATTGGTAGGCCACCATGATTTTCTCCTCACTTGTGAATATCAGGAGAGTTGCTTCCATTTAGATGGTAGTTAGGGCGAGCAATGTAGTATAGGAGATCACAAGATGCACCGAGTCTGGACCGGCGAATTTTATTATGTTAACTGCCTTATGTGATAGTATTCTTCAGTTTTGAGGTAGATATCTTTTATGGATGATTACTGTCTCCTTTAGGGTAATTATCATTTTGTGGTTAGTGAGGGCCAGAATGTGAATGTCCGGTGGGGATCATATGGGATGTTTGTTGTGATGATTTGTTCTTTAGTTGACTCTGGCAATTCTATTCTAAGGTTTAGTTGCTCGATGGCGAGCAATGTTCAAGCTTAGGGGAGTTTGATGCAATGATTTTGAGTCGCATTTATAGACTTGTTTTATTTGTGTTTTATGCATTTATTAGTCATTTTGGTTGTTAATATTGCATAATTCATCTACTTTGGTCTATGATATTTCTCTGTGTCAAATCTCCCTTATTTTAGTATTTTGAGCATAAATTATTACAAGAATATGTTTTGTTTCGGCTTATGTGGTTTTGTGTTGCAATTTCAGGAAAAACAAGTATCTGCTGCTGTCGATACCATCGACAGTGGTTGATACCATAGACACAACCATAGGCAGCCAACCGCAAGGAGCAGTAAAATCTCGATACTATCGATAGGAGAGTCGATGGTATCGAGATACCACCAGGTTGCTGGAGAAAAGAGAGTCAATACTATCGACACAGAAGTCGATACCATCGACTGGTGGAGCTACAATGACACAAAAAGACAAAACTGTCGCTACAGGTTTGTCGATACCATCGACCCGCGTCGATGGTATCGAGATCAGGCACAACAATAAAGGGAAAGAAGAATTGCCGATACCACGCAAGGTCGATACCATCGACCCGCGTCGATGGTATCGACACCGTTAGATACAAGTTTGCTTCAAATCAATCTAAATCCGACGGTTGTGATATTTTGGCAACCTAATTTGGTGATTATACCTAATGACGGCAGCCAAGAGTAAGGGAGGACGTCATTAGCCACTGCACACATCCCGAGAAGGTGTGGAGAGAAGAACAGAGTCCAGAAGCACGCCCCAGCCAATTCGGACGCCGAAGAAGACGATTTCCACCACAAAAAGGCAGGAGAACATGTATTCTACGCCAAGGAGCGATTGGATCTTCTCCGTTCAGGGGTTTCACCACTCAATCACATATTTCTCATGTTTCCCCTTTTCTCTACCGTGTTTTACTTTGAGATGAACATGCGGGGCTAATCCCCTTTGTCTTTAGGACCGGGAGTAGCCCGGGAATTCATTGTATGACAATTTTATCATAGTAATTCATCTTTATCTCTTAAATCCATGGTATAATTTCTTTTTCTCAATTATATTGTTATGCCTCATCACCATAATAATAATATAATGCCCTTAATTACTTTTAAAGAAGAGTTAATGGTTGAAAAGAAACGGAATTTACATTAATTGACAAATCCCTTGAACAAGGTGGTGTAAGGTTAATGGTGGATACCGAGAGATCATTTTTAATGCACCTAGTTTAGGGTATAGGTTACTATGATGGTGGAACCAACCTAGACATATGTAGTGAATTGTACCACAACAGTGGGCAATTCTGATTTCAGGCCACTACCCGGATAGAGAGATAAATCTGAATGACTACATAGAATCTAATACAATGAAAACCCGCGGTGAAACCGCAATCCTAAAGATCTCATCTTGAATTGATTAAACTAAACATTTAATCGATCGCTTTGCTTTGTTTTATTTCATTTTCTTTTAATTTTACAACAACTTCTAACTATTTAATCGGTCTAGCTGACTGCGAGTAGTTAGTAGTAGTCTCCGATAATTCACGTGTCCCTGAGTTCGACTCGGGCCTCACAAAGGCCTATATTACATTGATGCGTACACTTGCGTTTCTACGCACGTAAAAAGCATGCCAGACATCATCATGTGATACACACATGCTTGAATGCATGGTTAGAGCTTCAACGACCTTGTGAGAGGTAGGTTGAAACACCTTGTTTCCTAGTGACTCGACCATGTACGTGTGACCTAGGGTTTTCACCTTAAGATGTCTTGACCCGTGACATGTTGATGAAGATAGTGTTGCAACCGCAACAAGATGGAAACCGACCTAGTGGGTCACGACATAGTTGTTGGATAAACATGAACATGGATATTTCCATGTGAGTCAAGAAAGGTTATCTCTTTAAAGGGCATGTGTCCCTTGATGAGCTATGGTGTTGACACCTCAAAGATCTTCACTTCTTTCCTCCTTTTGGGTATATTAACCATCCCCTTCACAACTAACCAATATTTTTCGGCCTACAACTTCTTCTTCTTCCTTGAGACTGCCTTTGGAGCTTCAGGAGCAAGAGGAAGCAAAACTTGATCTTTGGGTAGCCGATCTTTGGTGCATGTTTGAAGATCTTATGCTAAGGTTAGATTTTGGTGGTGAATCTTGGAGAATCATCTCTTAGTTTGTGATCTTTCCTTCTAGATCATGTTTTCTTTTGAGACTCTTTGTCTTCTTCTTCCTCTTTGGTCGTGGATCATCCATGGTAGTTCTTCTTGAAGATCTCTTTCTTACGAGGATCATAAGCTAGGGTTATCATGGTGAACTCAAGTGAAAGATGATATTTTCTTTTTGGTTCAGCCAAGATCTATTTTCCTTTCGATGAACTTCCTTCTGATTATGCATTTTTTTCTTCTTATTTTAGGTGTTTCCCTTGGAAAAAGTGTTGGAGTTCGGTTGAAGGTCTTGAAAGCTTGAGTCTTAGGAGGTTGTTCCTCACCCAAAAATCAGACGGGTTTTATGACTTCTCCTATCTCTATTATATGCATCTTTAAATTTGATTTTACTACTTGTTTTATGAATTTATTATGTAGAACAAACATATTGTTCTGATTAGAGTATATGTGTATAAGAACCTCATTCTTCCCCTTTAAAACATATTTCTTTGATGACCTTCATCATCATGGTTAGGTTTTCTTGAACACACAAGAATATGGTTATGCTCACCCTGTGAAGCTTGGTGTTCTAGATTGATCACCTATTTTGATCCTAGTTCACATCTGCTATGGGTGTTGCAGGTGGTCGAGATCAGCCTCTGGAATTCTATACCTATCGACACACCTTGGAAGGATGGTTTCCATCACAACACACTCCTTAACCTTAGATTGGTTATTACTTACTGGTTGGGTTGTGATGCAACATCAGATTTTGTTGTTGGCTGACGTTGCGGCCAAGATGACTAAGTTTGATGGTGGCTATGCTTGTTAGTTGCTGTGCAGGTTGTATCTGGTTGAGGTTAGATTATTTGTGGTCGAGACATGCTTAGGTTGCGTCGTAAAAAATAGTTTGTATAGAAGGAAATGACCTACTGTATGACTTGGTCTTGAAGCCATGATAAATGGTCACGACACACTTTGTCTCGGTCGTGACACACTTTGTCACGGTCACAACATAGTGTTGTGTAGTCATGGTGTCACAGTCGTAACTCCATGTTGGTGTCTTCTTATGTCATGATCGTGATGTTGCGTTTTGATGGTATTTTAGTTGTAACTTGGTGTAATGATAGGTCAACACCTTGGGATGTGTCACGGTAGTGACACATGAGTTGTGTCTCGGTCATGACACCCCATACTGGTCAGGTCATGATGCCCCCTTTCTAAATAGGCTGACACTCATGTGTCAAGGATGATCAACACTTATGTGTTGAAGATGGTTAAGATAACACACAAGTAAGTATGCATGTGGTTAGTACTTAGAGTAAAGGTTTATTTAAAAGGGATGGGAGTATAAATGGATAATCATCAACAATGATACTTGATTCTCTAAAAAAAAGGAAAGTAATGGAATTAGAGTTGAGAGGTGGTATGATGCTACTAAATCCTAATGAAGTACATATAAACCCTAACCCTAATCTGATGATATTAAGATAAGTGTGTTCACTATATTTGAAGAATTGTTATTTGGGGATACTAGTTTATCTCTCCTACTTGTGCCACATTAACTTGCAGGTGAAATTAATGGAATAGCTAAGTGAATGCTATGGTAAACCCTATACAATACATAGCAGTGATTATGAGTAATGTTGAGGCTCTTTTGTGATATTGAATATGCAGGAGCATATAAAATGGTCTAACGACCTAGTAAGTGCTTTGTGCAAAAATGAGGGATTGACATCCCATAGTGATGTGTTGTTAATGATGACATCAAGAATGGAAGTATTACAAGTGCCATGTGAGGATGAGAAAAGTTTTCACTTAAAATATTTGATATCTTCTGAAGTTTCATCCTCTCTCTATTTTTGCAGATTTTTTTTAGGATTAACATGTTGTAACTTGATTGATGCATTAAAAGATACTCCATTGGCATGTCTAATCAAGTGAAACCTTAATCATGTAGTTTCCCTATACCATAGATCCATCTACAACATCAACATCTAGATGGATGGTGAAATGAGTAACTACTACGGGAAAAACTCAGAGTGCATATTGTTAAATATGAGGGTGAAAGTGATGTATTCCCTTGTGTCCTTCAATTGTGGAAATAGTGATATATGGTTAATTATTGAACGGTCAAGTGTGATCCAGTTCTCTAGTTTTGTGCCATGTACCAAGGCAGGCTAGTGGTTTATAGGACCATAGCTTTACTATGAGTTGTTGTCTCTACAGGACTGGAGCTATGAATATAAGTTGTTGTCTATTAGTTGTATGACTATATGTCAGTGCATTGCAGACTTGAACTGACCAAGTAGTGTTGGTGATGATCATCGAGTCTGGTTCTTTCATTGATCTTGTATGGTACTGATTTAGACTTAGCAATGGTCAGTTGGATTTGAGTGGTACGCCTCAAATCCTTAGGGCATAAAATTGGCTAAATAGCCATGTAGCATATGTGCTTAGGGTCAAATAGGAATCACATTGAATGACCTCATGACTTAACTTTATACTGATCTTTTGAATTATTATGTGATAATACAAATCAATTGTTATACATGTTTTTCATATTCCTTAAAAAGTATAAAATATTCTACTATTTAGTTGTATTTGTTTAAGTTTCTCAAATAGTTATACATGCTCTATTTACTATTCCTTTATTTTATAACTCTTCTCATAGATGTTGTCGAAGAGTTATAACTCTCGGTGGGATGTTTGGTCTCACTCCATCGGCTCCACAACTTTTTAGGTGGTCATAGACAAGGAGATCAAGGTTGTGGTGTAGGTGCAGAGCAGTAGAGTGAACAGTAGTTGTCGAAGCTTGGGAATGCTACTAGTTAGATTTTTTTAGTAGAAGTCCTATGTGTCCTCCCTGTACTCTCAGGTCTTTGGGGAGATTTTTTGTTTTTTATACCGACACGTAGATTTTGGCATGTGCCATGTTTGTATATAAATGGCATGTACATATGAATAGGCTGTAATATGTAACGGATATGGCTTGATAGCCTATGAACTTAATATGTAACATCTTTTGGTATATGTAAAATATAGATGGTATTTGTTGAAGACTTGTTTACAAAATACTTTCGTTTGAAATATTGAATTTCATTAGGTTTTAATTTACCATGGGTTGTGGAAAGTTTGTGGTTAGTAACAATTTCATGATTGTTTTGAGTAATCTCGATTATTGTGGCGATGGTTGTCACAATTTAGTGGTATTAGAGTTATAGGTTTGTTGAGTATACATGGAAATAGGACTAGGGCTTATGTCCATTCTAGTGTCCTTTAGTATGTCTTACAGTCACTGTTGCTTATGCAGAAGAAGTAAAGGAGAACAAAAGATGTTTGGAGAACATTAAGAACATGTTGCGGAAAGTGGTGTTGTTGTACCAGGAGGTGGTGCAAGGAGGCAATAAAGGGATAAAGTTGTACCTGAGATGCCTCAAGTCAACCCATTTGATGTAGCTAATCCTACTTTTAGGGATATGGTTGGGCAGTTTATGGCCGCTATGACATACATGGTGGATAGGATGCCCATAAACCAACCTAGGGCAACTGTCCCAGGTGCTGAAACCCAAAGTTCTAAAAAGACTTTTGAGAGACTCTAACACGTGGGAGTGTTGCAATATGTAGGTACATCTGATCTAGTTGATGCACACATGTGGCTGACCAAGCTAGAAAAGGCCTTTAATATCCTTAACATCCCTGAGGAAGATAAGGTGAAACCATGCTGTGTATCTTCTGAAAGGAAGTGTTGGTCATTGGTGGACCATTGAAGAAGAGAAAAGGCCAGGAGTTTCTATTACTTGGGAAGAATTCTGATGGGAGTTTGTAAGTTGGTACTTTCTAGAGACTTACCTAGATGAAAAGATTGTACAGTTCAAGAACATTAGACAAGGAACCATTTCAATCACTGCTTATGAAGCTAAGTTTATGGAGGTTCTTAGGTTTTGTCCGCATATGGAAACAACAGACAAGGAGAAGATTAGGCGCTTTGAGAAGGGTCTAAGTACCGAGCTATCAACCCCAATGTCATCCTTAGATAATAGAGAAAGGTTTGCAATTTTTGTGGAGTCAGTTAGGAGAGTGGAGAGATCCGTAATAGAGAAACGTGAATCAAAGGTTAAGAAGAGGCCTATATAGTACCAAGGACAATCTTCTGGATGCTTCAAGAAGCTCAGATACTCTGCACCTCAGTCTCAGCAAAGGTCAGTAACTCACTCACAGTGGACACAAAGAAAAGGTAGATGTGATGGAGTGCACTTTTAGAATCCTAAATTTCCAATGACATAAGTGAAATCATATGGTTGAGTTATATTGAGAGTTCCAAGGTTTTGACAAAGTAGGTGTGTTGATGTGATGTTGATATCATGGTTAAGATTTCTCTTTTTATGCCTTTTTGAGGAATTTAAATGAATGGTCTAATAGTTGAGTTTTGTCACCAAATTTGAATAGAAGGTATCTTGAGAGGTAAGGAAGCTATGGTTAAAATCTGGTGGCAATCAAATATTCCCAGAGAAAGATATTTAGGCTTAAATATTATCAAATAATGTGTATCTCGATGTACTTTGGACCACGGTTAACATAAGATCATGTATATGTCACACATTCCTTTTTGGTCCTCTACTGGGTCTGTGTGGCCAGCTAACAGTCAGTGACTTGAGCGAGCAACAGATTGGTTGCGTGGGGTCATCTTCTGCCCTTGGATCTACTAGATCAAATGGTCTATGAGGAGTCCTCTTCTTTTCAGTTCTTGTCCACGACGTGGTGGAGGACGTGGGTGAGAGAGGAAACATATCAAGGGTTGTTTAATCTTACCACAATGAGTACTAAAAATTCAACCCCTAGTTTGAGGATCTAAAAGAGGAGAGCACAGGCAACAACTCCCACACCTGCAACCATCCATTAGGGTTTGTAGTAGAAGGTTGGAGCTATGGTGGCAGGACCCTATGCGCCCCGTAATGGCGGCCGTGAGACATAGTCTCACAGCGGGAGGCTAATGCAGGATAGTGTTGAGGAGGAGGCGGTTCTGCTCGCTTGCTCCGCCATGGAAGTAGCAATGCCGGCGAGTTTGTCGAACTGCGAGGAGAAGCAACACCTTGCCGCGACGGCGCTTGAGAGCAGATCGGTGAACATGAGCAGACGATCACGTGGCATCGGGCAGAAGAACTGGCAAGCCAACCAGCTCAAAATGGGAGGAGAAGAGGCAGCCAGTTGTTGCCTTGGCTGCAGTGGCTTTGTGCGGAGGGATCCTTGGCCAATGAAGGAGGTCGCGAGCAGGAGAGGTTGGCGTCTCTGTTGCCTTGCTTTCACAGCGGCGCAGAGGCATGTAGCAACATAGCTTTGTGGTCGCGCAGAGGTGTTGAAGGCTGATCGCTCTCTGGAGAGAGATCGTGCGGCGGCGCTCCCTTGCAAACACAGAACAGTCACGTGGACTTGGGCGTCCGCAACGCGAGGACAGAGACCCAGTCGTGCGTGGGAGAAGCTAGAGAGGGAGAGCCCGACCCAGGCAAGCAGATCTGTAGATCCATCCTGAGGATCCGGACCAGGTGCCCAGACCAAACCTGCTGAACTCCAACAAGCCAAAGAAGGAGTCATTTCCCTATAGCCACGTGGCAGTCTCGGATTGGCCAGAAAAGGTAAAAACTTTAGAAATACTCATATCTTAGATAAATCATAGAAAATAGCTTGATGATCCGAAAAATACAAATCAGGTACCAAAATTCTCAGAAAATTGTATAGAACAAGATGAGACTATACTATCAGGATTTTTATGCACGTATATCAACAATATCATGTAAGATGTGTAATGCTTGTTTAATGGATAATAAATAGAAAATGATGACATAAAATCATGGAAAAATATCAATAAGTCTATAATTATGTATAGAATGCATATGATGTCACATATGGTCATGATGATGCATGAAAGCATATAATTTGATTAATATGTCTAATTAAGGCTAATAACACTAAAGATGATGCAATTAATACATGCATGGTTAAGTAAATGATGAGATGTACAGAATACCCTCATTTCTGTAACTAGAAGATAATATATAAATCTGAGATCAGTTATATGCATAGAATTCATGTTACATGAGGATGACCCTTAATATACATGGGATGTAACCTGAATATGGTTAATGAAAGTGACATAATGTTAAATATGTCTACATAATAATGTGGCACATGAGTATATCCAGTTGATGAACTATAATCTAGAATATGACATCAGTAAGATAAATATAAGGCAAGAATACAAGTAATCATGAGAATATCATTATGAGCTAAGCAAACCCCAATGAACTCGATTAGGATTAAGATGAGATGTATGATGATGAGAACCTAATAGTATATGATCTTGTCTTAGTCAGGGATGACCAAGGTTAGATGACATGAGGAATATGTGTTTAGAATGATCTATCTCTCGATCAAGGTACGCTATTACCTCTTACTTGGCTTATTATACAATATGCTTGTGTTATATGTGTAGTAGAATACTTGGAATATGGTATTAGATGAAGTGATTGTTCTTGTATGATATCTTGCTTGATTTTATATACTTATGGCTATGAACACTTGAAACATAATATATATGTTCCATTATATGAAAGCACTATATCTCTTTGGTAAGCATAGTGCTAGTGAGTGATCTATCTCTTTGGTAAGCAGATCACATGTACAATGATCTATCTCTTTGGTAAGCATATCATAAGGCTTGAATGCATCTATCCCATTGGTAGGCAGATGCACGAGCATATAATGGAAAATGAGCTTAAAATATGTGTTCTCTTTTGTTGATGAACATCTTTTTGCAAGTATATGATTTTCTTATATTTCTTTATAACTTCCAAGTATTAGTTTTATCTTATTGCCAAGATATGATGAGAGGTATATAAAAGACACGTAGGCGTACTTAGTACAATATTCTTGAATATTGTGCTGACATGTACCACATGTAATCTTTTGTTTAGGTTATGGTTATGCTCTTGAAGATCTAAGATAGTTGAGAGTTGTGTGGCGAGCTGATGTATAGGTGGACCTGTTGTCTTAAGATCCTATTGTTTAGATGTAGTACATGTATATGTTAATGTTTGTTGTTCAATATGTAATATTAAATGTTGTCACAATTCATGTTGTAATTATATGTTGAATGGTGAACATGTGTTGTGGTTTTATTATTGTTCATGTACATGTGCTACTGTGTTTCCTTCTGACTCCCTTGATTTTCTTCTTCTTAGCCTTATGTGGGATGTTTAAATTGGGATTCTCGCTGAGGTGAGGGTTTCAATTTAAATGTCACACATCAGATTAAGTTTTAGAAAATCTGAGGACGTCACAGCAGAGGCCATAGTTTTCGACCTACAGGAGCTCGTAGTGCAATGTTAGTGTCCATGACAGGGTCACCGAGGCCATGGTACAAGGGAAAGACTTGTTTTAAGTGTAGAGAAATGGGGAAACTAAGTGGTACTTACCTATGAAGGATGAAGGCGTGACTCAGTAGACAAGGCAAAGTCAACAAGGGTCACAATAATGACAACAAAAAAGTGGCAGAGGACGTGGTCAAGCATCACAAACTAGTTCAATAGGACATGCTAGCAGAGTTAGAGGGTGACAACATGCGACGGTTGGATTCTATGTGTGAATCAGCATGAGGGACTCATCAACCCAACATGTCAGATGGAATTATTTCATTTTGATTTGTCTTCTTCATGTTTTGATTGACTCGGGTGCAATGCATTCCTTTATCACTAAAGAAGTGATTGCTAGTTGTTTCTTACATATCATTCGTAGACAAGATAGCCTTTATCTAGAAACTCCTCGAGTCGGTTCTGCCAAATTGTGGGAAGTATGTTTATCTTGTGTTGTATCTTTTCTGGGACATAGCATTCAAGTGGATCTCTTACCACTTGATATGCATGGGTTTGATGTAATCTTTAGGATGGATAGTTTGGAAAAGTATCTAGTGATCTTGGACTATAGTGCTAATATATCAACCTTTGTACATGGTGATGCTTCATGGGTTTTCTAGGGTGATAGGGAGATTCTTTTGACATGTCAAGTTTTAACAATGATAGTAGAGAAATGAATGAGATGAGGATGTGATTCATTTTTTGTACACGTGGTGGATACCAAGGCAAAGGGTCCTAGCATTCAAGAAGTGCCAATTGTATAATAATTTGAAGATGTGTTTCCTGATGAGTTCCCAACGGTACCTCCTCCTACAGAGATTTATTTTGAAATCAATCTAGCTTCAGGTACCCAACCCATAGCAAAGACACCATATAGGATGGCACCAGTAGAAATTATGGATCTTAAGAGATAGTTGTAAGAACTGCTCGAGAAAGGTTTCATTAGGATGAGCACGTATCCTTGGGATGCTCCCATTCTGTTTGTAAGGAAGAAGGATGTATCAATCAGATTGTGTATTGACTACCGACAGTTGAATAAGATGACAATTAAGAAAAAGTATATGTTGCCACATATACATGATTTGTTTGACCAGTTATGAGGTGTCACCGTCTTATCTAAGATAGATTCAAGTTTGGGTTACCATCACTTAGGGATTAAGGTAGATGACATACCTAAGTCAGCCTTTAGGATGAGTTATGGTCATTATGAGTGTGTGGTTCTGCCGTTCAGGCTAACCAGTGCACCATCATCATTTATGGATCTAATGAACAGAGTGTCCAGACCTCATCTGGATCAATTTGTAGTTGTGTTTATAGATGATATCCTTATCTACTCCAAAGATGGGCAACAACATGAGAAACACTTACGTCAAGCTTTGACTTTGTTGATGCAACACCAATTATATGCAAACTTCAGTAAGTTCAAGTTTTGGTTAAAGAAAATAGCTTTCCTTGGACATGTAATATCTGCTAAAGGAGCCTGTTTATACCCAAGGGAAGTAGAGTCAGTGTTGGAATGAGATCAGCCAAAGACACCTATAGAGGTTCATAGTTTTCTAGGTTTGGTAGGTTACTATAGAAGGTTCATAAAGAACTTTAGTGCAGTCTCTTTAAATCTAACAAAGCTTACCTGAAAAGATGTACCATTTGTTTGGGATGATAGATGTCAAAGTTCTTTTATGATTCTAAAGGAGAGATTGACCAGTGCACCAGTGTTAGTGCTGCCAAAATAAGAAAAAGTTTACATTGTCTTTTGTGATGCATCTAGAAAAGGTATGGTTTGTATGTTGATGCATGATAAGAATGTGATTTCCTTTGCATCACGAAAGCTTAAGAAACATGAGGAGAATTATCTAACACATGATCTACAGTTATCAGTCATGGTCCATATGTTGACGATATGAAGACACTACTTGTACAGTGAGAAGTGTCAGATGTTCACTGACCACAAGAGCCTACAATATATCTTTTCCATGTAGGAATTGAACATGCGACAGTGATGTTGGATGGAGCTAATTGAATACTATGATTGCACAATAGATTACCATCTAGGAAAAGCATATGTAGTGGCAGACGCCTTAAGTATAAAGCGTAGTTGATTGCTTTGGTGTGCCATAAGAGAGACATGTTGGTCTCCTTACGACAAATGAATGTACAACTGGAAGTGTCATTGTTAGCAGGTTTGTTGGCACAATTACAAGTAAATCCAATGTTGAATCAACAGATTAAAGATGTACAACAGAATGAACCATGACATAATAGGTTCGGGTAGACTTGGGCAGTGAGAAGTGTGGCTTCCATGAATCTGATGATGGGATAGTGTGTTATCATAGTAGATCGATCATGCCAGATAAAGATAATCTAAATATTTTAGTTCTAAAAGAACTTCACTCTTCTATACTATGCATCCAAGAAGCACCAAGATGTATCCGAATCTGACACATCTGTATTGGTGGCCAAAATTGAAATGTGATGTAGCTGTGTTCATAGCTAAGTGTGTAGTGTGTTAGTGGGTTAAAACTGAACATCAAAAACCTATAGGGACATTGCAACCATTGCCTATACCTCAGTGGAAGTGGGATCATATTACAATGGATTTTGTGGTTGGACTTCTAAGGATAGCCAAAGGTTGTGATCCTATTTGGATAATAGTGGATAGATTGACTAAGTCATCACACTTTCTGCCACTATAGACAATGTATACATCTGAGAAGCTTGTACAGGTGTATATAGACAAAATAGCATGTTTGCACGGTATCCCAGCTACAATAGTGTCAGACAGAGGTCCTTAGTTCACTAGTCGCTTTTGGGAGGGTTTACATACAACGATTAGTACGTAGTTAATGTTTAGCACTGCTTTCCATCCACAGATAGATGGACAGTCTGAAAAGACAATACAGACCTTGGAGGATCTACTGAGAGCCTGTATATTCTAGTTTTTGGGTAGTTGGGAGATCCATCTTATTTTGATAGAGTTCACCTACAACAACAGTTATCAAAGGAGCGTTGATATGGCACCTTATGAAGACTTGTATGGGAGATGTTGTAAATCTCCTTTGTGTTAGTATGAGAATGGAGAATATCATATTTTAGGTCCTAAGCTAGTCCAGCAGATGAAAGAAAAGATCAAAGTCAATTATCAACAATTAAAGGTAGCTCAGAATAGACACAAATTTTACATTGATAATCATCATAGACCTTTAGGATTCCAAGTGGGGGACATGGTGTATCTTAAGTCTCTCCTTGGAAGGGTGTTCTAAGGTTTGATAAGAAGGGTAAGTTAGCTCCTAGATATATGAGACCTTATCTTGTAGTTGCACATGTTGGGAAGGTGGCTTATAAGTTGGAGATGTCACATGAGTTACAAAAGTTACATCATGTGTTTCATATCTCCATATTGAGGAAGTGTCATCCTGATACAAAGTTGACTCTTCATCCTATGGAGGTAGAGTTAGATGATGATATATCTTATGTAGAGGGACCTATGCTGATCCTGGATAGAAGGATCAAGAAGTGGAAGAAGAAAGCATTGTTTAGTTAAGGTTTTCTGGCATCATCGTGGCTTGAAAGAAGCCACATGGGAACTTGAACACTAGATGTGGAAGAAGTATCCAACTCTTTTTGCATAGGATTTTGTGGGCAAAATCTCTATTAGGGGTTTATAGTTGTAAGACTCCTAAACTAGCTTAATGCTTAATTTTGTTTACCTTATATAATGAGATGCTCAAACTGTAATATAAGATCTTGAGATGTTTTAACCTCATGTGACATACTTTTATTTTCATTATGGGTCCAGTTTGATTAATGTTTGAGCCATTTTGCAATACATGTGTATGTTTTGAACTAGTTTGCAATTTACCCAGAAGTGAGGGTTAATTTGCAAAATGTCACATGAAGATAGGGCATCTTGTATTTTGATATCATTGAGAGTTAAGAATATGATGTGGGACGGTTTGTATGAATCATGGATGATGGTGTGACATCATCATGTGATATTAGGGTTCCTAGGGCTTCTAGGGTTTGCATGGTTGACTTGGTGTTTGACCTAGGGTTTGATGTTATGACCTCTACACCACCTGTGGTAAGGTCACAACCGAGACACATGCGTGAATGCATGTTTATGACCGCAACAACCTTGTGAGAGGTAGGTTGAAACACCTTGTTTCCAAGTGACTCGACCATGCACATGTGACCTAGGGTTTTCACCTTAAGGTGTCTCGACCCGAGACAAGTTGATGAAGATAGTGTTGTGACCACAACAAGAGGGCAACTGACCTACTAGGTCATGACATAGTTGTTGAATAAACATGACCATGGATATTTTTATGTGAGTGGAGAATGGTTATCTCTTTGGAGGGCATGAGTCCCTTGATGATCTATGGTGTTGACACCTCAAAGATATTCACTTCTCTCCTTCTTTTGGGTATATAAACCATCCTCTTCACAACCAAGCAATATTTTTCAGTCAAAAACTTCATCTTCTTCCTTGAGACTGCCTTTGGAGATTTAGGAGCAAGAAGAAGCAAAACTTGATCTCTAGGTGGCTGATCTTTGGTGCATGATTAAAGATCGTGTGCTAGGGTTAGCTTTTGGTGGTGAATCTTGGAGAATCGTCTCTTGGTAAGTGGTGTTTCCTTCTAGATAACATTTTCTTCTGAGACTCTTCATCTTCTTCTTCCTCTTTGGTCGTGGATCATACATGGTAGTTCTTCTTGAAGATCTCTTGCTTACAAAGATCATAATCTAGGGTTATCATGGTGAACTCAAGTGAAAGATGATCTTTTCTTTTTGGTTTGGCCAGGATCTATTTTCCTTTTTGTGAACCTCCTTCTGATCATGGATTTTTTTTCTTCTTCTTGGAGGTATTTCCCTTGGATGAAATGTTGGAGTTCGGTTGAAGGTCTTGAAAGCTTGAGTCTTAGGATATTGTTCCTCACCCAAAACTCAGGCGGGTTGATGCATGGGTTTTGAGTCACTTTTATAGGCTTATTTTATATCTGTTTTATGCATGTATTTGTCATTTTCTTGATTATATTTGCATAATTCACTATAGTTGGCCCTTAAACTCTTTTTGCATCAAATTATACTTCTTTTATCATATTTATATGATTTTATATAATCCCCGGACTTATACACATGTTTCGGCACTTTTTCAGGCACTTTTGCATTGTCCGGAGTCGATACTATCGACCCCCAGGTCGATAGTATCGACATTTCATAAAAAAGCAACCCCAAAACGCGATCTTGGAAGGAATAACCTGTCCCATGGTCGATACCATCGACCTTGGGGTCGATACTATCGACAGCGTCGGGATCTGGCGATTTTCAGCACTAAAACGGAGCATTTTAATCCGACGGTTGAGCTTTTTTGGAGCCGTAAAGTGGTCCTATGACCTAAGAAGAGCACGGACGGCCCGAGGGGGAGAGGACATTGTGTTGCAAAACATCCAAGAAGGAGAGAGAGAGATAGGAGACGAGAGACGAAGGCCGTCAACCGAGAGATCCGGGCACCTCCGACGGGCGATTTTGCTGCCGGAAGACTACAAAACGCACGTTTCTCGAGGAGGATCTCTAGGAACACCTTTGTATCAGGGGTTACACAAGTTTTCTCCATGTTTCCCATGTTTTTCTTCTCTACTCCTCTGTCTTTCATTGAGATGACCATGCGGGGCTAATCCCCTTTGTCTTTAGGACCGGGAGTAGCCCGGGGATTCATTGTATGACAATTTTATAATAGTAATTCATATTTTATCTCTTAAATCTGTGGTATAGTTTCGTTTTCTCCATATATTGTTATGCTTGATCACCATAATAATAACCTAATGCCCTTAATCACTTTGAAAGAAGAATTAACGGCTGAAAAGAGACGAAATCTACATTAATCGATAAATCCCTTGACCAAGGTGGTGTAAAATTAATGGTGGATACTGAGAGATCGTTCATAATGCACTGAGTTTAGGGTATAGGTTACTACGACGGTGGAACCGACCTAGACCTAGGTAGTGAATTGCACCACGACAGTGGGCAATTCTGTTTTCAGGCCACTACCCGGAAAGAGAGATAAAATTGAGTAGCTATATAGAATTTAATACAATGAAAACCCCCGGTGAAACCGCACTCCTAAAGATACCCTTTTGAATTGATTAAATTAACATTTAATCGATCGTTTGTTTCATTTTTGTTTTTTTTTTCTTTTAATTTTAACAACAACCCTCAATTTGTTATTTGGCTTAGCTGATCGCAAATAGTTAGTAGGAGTCTCCAACAATTCCGAGTATCCCTGTGTTCGACTCGGGCCTCACAAAGGCCTGTACTACTCGACGCGTTCACTTGCATTTTATACGCACAGTAAAATACATGTCAAGTTATTGGCGCCGTTGCCGGGGATACGGCGAATTGTTGGCACTTCGAGTGCTACGCGCGGCCACTCTAGGCCACAATTTTTTTTATTTTTTTTAATTTTTCATTCAATTTCAAATATGTTTACATTGTGCTTTAATTGTTTATACTCATCATAGCACTGTATTGAACTCGAATTTTCTCATTTCAGGTATTGTGCATGGTGCAGACACGTAGTACTGACTACGTAGGTCGCGCACCCGAGGTTCCGTTGCCGGGACCTGAGGACGAGGATTATCACGAGCAAGAGCAACCAGAAGAGGTAGATTCTGAACTTGAACATGAAGAGATGGCCGAGCCACAGACTATATGGGACAAGATCAAGGCTTCTTCCTCATCAGCTTCAAAAGGGCCTATAAAGAAGCAGGAAATCAACATACCTACATATAAGATTGATCCGGCATTGATAAATCTGGTGAAGTCGAATGCTTTTCATGGGCTTAAGAATGAGGATCCCGTAGCTCACATCAGCCAGTTTGTTGAGAACTGTGACATGGTGGAGGTTTTCTTTGAGAGGTTCTTCCCTCCTAAGAAGACTAACGACATGATCCAGAAGATTCATAACTTTACCCAACAGGCTGGTGAGACATATTCTGAGACCTGGGAGAGATTTCAGGTTATGCTGAGGAGGTGCCCACATCATGCATTGGACAAAGAGACGCATGTGAAGATCTTTTATTTTTCTCTCTCCGAGCACGATAGGAGTAATCTGGATTCAGCTGGGTTAGGATTCTTTCTGAACAATACAGACACCAGATGTTGGGAGATATTAAAGAACATGGCTAGGAAACAGTCATGGGGTGAAAGAGGCATTGTGGAGCAGGTCAGAGTTGTAGGTGAATCCAAAGTAATTAAGGAGCTGAATGATAAGTTAGATCTTCTAGCTAAGAAACTGCTATCTAAGGAAGATTCATCTGAGGATGAGGAAGCCCAAGTAAAGTACATGCAACAACAGGGCTACAGAAATAATGACTATGCGTGGAGGAAGGACAAAAAGTTCTCCTGGAAGGATCCTAACAATTTTCTGCAGGATCCGGAGGCGAAGCCACAGCCTAGAGCTGAAGATAAGAACACCGAATTACTGAGTCAAATGGTGCAGCAGAATCAGGAGATGATGGCTATGTTTGGTAAACAATTGCAATCTCAAGGTGATATTCTAACCAAATTTGGGCAGACGCTACAAAGCCATGGAGCATAGATGCGGGCATTAGAAACCACCGTGGCTCAGATTTCAAGTGAAGTGGCGGCCATCAAGCACGCCAACCAGCAAAAACCGGCTGAGAGTGGAAATGTGGCCCAAGCACATCATCAAGTGAAGCACATGTCTGTGGTAAGCAATGAGCAGGAATCTCAAGTGTCAGAAGCAGGAGATCAAAGCAAAATGAAGTTTGATACGGAAGCAACACCGGCGATACCGTATCCTCGTACTTATTATAGACTGCCGGGCGGAAACACTCTCTTCAGAAAATCCCGCCACGAGCACATGATAGTTGCGCCTACGCTTAGGCGAGAAGAGCAAAGTAAGACTGTCTGTCAAGGTGCTGATGCATCTATTGCAGGGGAGGAGTCACAACACATGATTAATGTTGATGATGTTCTGATAAAGCCCACGCCAGAGGGAGTAATTGAAGCAAGATTAGGGGAGTTGGCCCCGAAAAGCTCATATGTGCCTCCTCACAAGCGTGTCAATGCGGCAGATGTGTCAAGTCGGGACAATCCAAAGCCGAAGAAGGAGCACCGTCACTATAGGAAATTCTTGGAAATATTCCGCAAGCTGCATATCAACATTCCGCTGGTGGAAATGATTGAGAAGGTTCCCGTCTATGGGAGGTTCATTAAAGATATAATCAACAAAAAGAGGCGGATCAAAGATACTGATGTATGCAGGATGAATGAAATGGTGAGCTCAATCATTCTTGGGAGCTTACCAGAGAAGAAGAAAGACCCGGGGAGTTTTTATATCCCATGTTCAATAGGTGACCAACATTTTCCACAAGCACAGTGTGATTCGGGTGCCAGCATTAATCTTATGCCTCTGTCCACATTTCAAAAGCTTGGGTTGAAGGAGATAAAGAAATCGGCGACAACGATTGAGTTGGCGGATGGGTCCATTGTAAGGCCATATGGAGTGTGCGAGGATGTACTCATCAAGGTAGACAGGTTCATCTTCCCGGTAGATTTTGTTGTCATGGACATGCCACAGCTCCAAAGTTTCGAGATGCTATTGGGAAGGCCGTTCCAAGCTACGGCTGATGTCATCACTGCCATTGGGAGAGGTACATTGACCTTGGGGATTGGACATGATCGAGTTCAATTCAAATTGCCACATGACTCATTGGAGACATCTCTTGACAACCCAGGTTAAAGGTATCTTTATGTCAAGCCTAGGACATTAAACAAGGGCGCTTGTTGGGAGGCAACCCAACTTTAGGTTCAATTTTATGTTTGGTTATGTTCTTTTATGTTTACGTACTTAGTTTTTGCTTAGGTTTTGATAATTTTTGTAAAAATGGTACCCTAACTCGTGTTTTGAAGTGTGCAGAATGTTAAGGTCGATACTATCGACACCCATGTCGATAGTATCGAGTTTGGAGAAGTAAACGCTGAAGAAAAGTCGATACCATCGACCCTAGGGTCGATAGTATCGAGATTCCTGAAGATTTACAGAAAAATTGGTGCCAGTAAAGTCGATACCATCGACCCTAGGGTCGATAGTATCGACACTTTTGAGTTCCCAGGCTTTTAGATGCGTCAATTCAACAAAATCGCTGAGTCTGGGTCGATACCATCGACCTTGGTCGATGGTATCGACACCTGCAGGACAGCTACATAAAACAGGCCGTAAAAGGTATCGAAACGAGATTTTTTCGAACTGTATTTTGCAGAGGAAAGATGGATGAAGCAAGTCACGTCTTAGAACCACTAAGACACATAAATGGGCCACAAAAAGGAGGGAGATAGCAAGCATCACTTGGTCTACTTGAGCATCTGACCATCCTTCTTCACCACACTTCAAAGCGAATGGTACCGTTGTTCCACCTCTTAAGTGAGAATGTTGACTATGAGGCCATAGTCATATTCAAGCTTGGGGGGTGTTGGAACAACCCTCTATCTTAGTTTTTACTTACTTATTCATGTTTATTTTACTTTTGAGATATTAGTTGTTTTTATTTCTAGGTTTACCGCTTTTGTAGGATCCACATCTATCTAGTGTAATCTGTGGAGCAATAAATGCATGGTTTCAATTGGGAGTTTTACTCTTGGGTTGTGGGCACATGAAAATATGAGCATATTGAAAACTTTTTGAGCTTATTCTTGTGAGTAATTGAGTGGCATAATTGAGGAAGTGCTTGGGTGAGTCAGCTTCAGGACACGGGGACATGAATGACCATCTTTATTGTCCAAGGAAAAGTGATTGACAAGGATGTTTGAGCCCAAACCGACCAAATGCTAACGTGACCTTAGACTAAAGTTTAAGAGAGAAATCCTTCAGTTACCCTGTACACATGTCTTTAGAGAGGGACATATGATATTTTCGAAAGGTTCTGTCAATTAGTCTTGTGATCTGATCCACCACAATTTCATTCACACTCCACCATAAGAAATGGGAGCACATTACTGTCTTTCACTCTTTGATTGCATACCATGTAGATAGGTCTTGTATTACAACTATTTTCACATTTTTTGCATGAGAATGAAAAAAAAAGATAGAGTAGTTATACATGCACATTATCCTTAGGTGCATGTCATAGTAGTTGCATAACTGTCATTATGTAGTTGCATTTACATCTTTTGAGCATATTTTAAACCATGTATCTTATGTTACTATGAAAACATTAAAGGTGATGAACTTGTTCCATACCCTCCAAATAGAATGCTTCAGATGCACAAGTATGTAACAAGAAGTGAGCCCGTCATATAATTCATTGTCATCTATGAAAATAAGGGCTTTAAAAAAATTGAAAAAAAAGAGAAGAAAAAAAAGAAAAAAAAAGAATTGAGAAGTAAGTAGGAATGAGAGGGAGAAAGGAACATGTTCTCACTTACATACTAAGAAGAATAAGCACATGGTGTAGTTTTCTTAGATATTCCATCTCACCTTGAGACGGAATGATAGTGCATGCATCATTCCACCAAAAATGTAACATTAGGACATTTTCACTTGCATTTTGCATCATGATAGGTCATTAATTTTTGTATTGCATGATTGACTATTATGTGCTTCCATCTCTTCCACAACCACCTATCCCATCCACTCGTTGCTCTAATCGGTAGGCCACCCATGATATTCTCCTCATTCATTAATATCAGGAGATCTGCTTCCATTTAGATGGTAGTTAGGAAATGAGAAACATAGATAGGAGATCACAAGATGCATCAAGTATGGACCTGATGAGTTTATCATATTAACTGCTTTAATTGATAGTGTTTCAGTGATTGGGGGATAGACATCTTTTACATAGGTCTTTGGTCGCCTGGATGGCAGTTAGTGTTCAGTGATCAATGAGGGCCGGTTTGTGGAAAGAAAGTGGGGATGATGTAGATTCATTTCATGTATTTATGTCCTGTTGCTGACTTATCTCAACCAGATCTAAAGTTTTGTTGCTCGAGGATGAGCAAGGTTTAAGCTTAGGGGAGTTTGATGCATGGGTTTTGAGTCACTTTTATAGGCTTATTTTATATCTGTTTTATGCATGTATTTGTCATTTTCTTGATTATATTTGCATAATTCACTATAGTTGGCCCTTAAACTCTTTTTGCATCAAATTATACTTCTTTTATCATATTTATATGATTTTATATAATCCCCGGACTTATACACATGTTTCGGCACTTTTTCAGGCACTTTTGCATTGTCCGGAGTCGATACTATCGACCCCCAGGTCGATAGTATCGACATTTCATAAAAAAGCAACCCCAAAACACGATCTTGGAAGGAATAACCTGTCCCATAGTCGATACCATCGACCTTGGGGTCGATACTATCGACATCGTCGGGATCTGGCGATTTTCAGCACTAAAACGGAGCGTTTTAATCCGACAGTTGAGCTTTTTTGGAGCCGTAAAGTGGTCCTATGACCTAAGAAGAGCACGGACAGCCCGAGGGGGAGAGGAAATTGTGTTGCACAATATCCAAGAAGGAGAGAGAGAGATAGGAGATGAGAGACGAAGGCACCTCCGATGGGCGATTTTGCTGCCGGAAGACTGCAAAACGCACATTTCCCGAGGAGGATCTCTAGGAACACCTTTGTATCAGGGGTTACACGAGTTTTCTCCATGTTTCCCATGTTTTTCTTCTCTACTCCTCTGTCTTTCATTGAGATGACCATGCGGGGCTAATCCCCTTTGTCTTTAGGACCGGGAGTAGCCCGGGGATTCATTGTATGACAATTTTATAATAGTAATTCATATTTTATCTCTTAAATCTGTGGTATAGTTTCATTTTCTCCATATATTGTTATGCTTGATCACCATAATAATAACCTAATGCCCTTAATCACTTTGAAAGAAGAACTAACGGCTGAAAAGAGACGAAATCTACATTAATCGATAAATCCCTTGACCAAGGTGGTGTAAAATTAATGGTGGATACTGAGAGATCGTTCATAATGCACCGAGTTTAGGGTATATGTTACTACGACGGTGGAACCGACCTAGACCTAGGTAGTGAATTGCACCACGACAGTGGGCAATTCTGTTTTCAGGCCACTACCCGGAAAGAGAGATAAAATTGAGTAGCTATATAGAATTTAATACAATGAAAACCCGCGGTGAAACCGCACTCCTAAAGATACCCTTTTGAATTGATTAAATTAACATTTAATCGATCGTTTGTTTCGTTTTTGTTTTTATTTTCTTTTAATTTTAACAACAACCCTCAATTTGTTATTCGGCTTAGCTGATCGCAAATAGTTAGTAGGAGTCTCCAACAATTCCGAGTATCCCTGTGTTCGACTCGGGCCTCACAAAGGCATGTACTACTCGACGCGTTCACTTGCATTTTATACGCACAGTAAAATACACGTCACGGGTTTTAAAACTTCTCCTATCTCTACTATATGCATCTTTAAATTCAATCTTACTACTTGTTTTATGAATTCATTATGTAGAACAAGCAGAAAGTTCTGATTTGATTACATGTGTATAATAATCTCAGTTCTTCCCCTTTAAAGCATCTTTCTTTGATGATATTCATCATCATGGTTATAGTTTGTTGAACACGCAAGAAGATGGTGATGCTCACCCTATGATGCTTGGTGTTCTGGGTTGATCACCTATTTTGATCCTAGTTCAGATCTTCTATAGGTGTTACAGGTGGTTGAGATCAACCTCTAGACTTCTGTTGCGGTCGAAAACCCTTCCACTAGGGTGGTTTCGGTTACAACACACTCCTTAACCTTAGATTGGTCGTTACTTACTGGCTGGGTCACGACACAGCGTCAGATTTGGTTGTTCGCTGACATTGCGGCCAATATGACTAAGTTTGATGGTGGCTACACTTGTTAGCTAGTGTGCATGTTGTATCAGGTTGAGATGAAATTAGTTGTGGTGGAGACATGCTTAGGTTGGGTCATAACACGTAGTTTAAGGAAAGGTTATAATCCATGGAGAGTGTCTTCTATATTCCCTTTTCATATAACCATAGCTTGTGAAGTAAGGTTAATGATACTACATGTGTATACACATGAGGGTCGTGAAAAATCTTGTTGAAATACAGGGTGTCAACCTTGGTGTGGAAATTGTATAACAAGTTTAAATCCTTTATAGGTGCCTTGTGAATAGCTTGAAGTGATACCCTCTAGTTTTTTTACTTATGGTTTGACTCCCCTTGGTATGATATGTGGTTAATAATTTGTAAGAAGTGATAATATGTGTGTCACCTAATGATGAAACGCCACACTAGTGCAATGGTCAAAATGTTACTATAATTCACTATTGTAAACCACACATAACTTGATGAAGATGATACACACATAATGTACCTTTTATTCACGATTGCCCGACACACCACGTCGGGCGATAGCCATGTCGCCCATCTTTGTACCACCTCGCCTGTTTTTGTTGTCGGGCGACACACTGCTTTCCTTTCTAGAAGACCTTATCAGGCATCTTTACCGACACACCCGTATCAAGCGACAGACCTAACGTGTGTTCATCACCTTATCGCCATGTTCATATCATGTGTTTGATCTTCTGACGTAACAGGTGATACCCATCTCTAGTATCGGACACAAGGCTTCACCTCTGAAACCCGTGTGTCGCCCGATACGGGGTGTGGGATAGTCTTTATATAGAAAATTACCTGGTCACACATTTATTCTTTAGTTTTTCAAAGCATCAACACATTTAATCGAGGTATTTTCTTATTGTCTTACAGAAATGGCTCGCATCAAGACAACTGTTGTCCCTGTTGACGCGCAAGGCAGGAGAATCTACCTAGAGACTGTTGCGGAAGGGCAGACTGCCAGGCCTAAGCATCTGAACCCAGGACCAGCCAGGGCGTCGACAATAGAGAAGAGGGCTAGGGTTGGAGAAGTGGCAGCTCCAACTCCAACACCAATGCCTCTAGCAGCATCCGAACTCCCAGAATTCTTGTCGGGAAGTTTCAAGCCAAGGGACAACGAGCACGCTCGCCGATATGCTGAACTAGTGACCAAGGTCTACCGACCGAGCATGTTCTTCCATCAGGCCTCGTTTGCTGAACTAGGGATCATGGGGAGGCTGAAAGGCATCCTCACTGTGGCAGGGCTGAAGAAGATCTGCTTCAGGCAGTCTTCTTCTTACACCAAACTGACAATGGAGTTTATGTCTTCTCTCCACCGGGTGAAGAATTCTGTGGTAGAGAGAGAGAAGAATTTGGCGGGCCAGACATACTCCAGGCTTGACTTTACAACTCAGAGCACCCCATCTCTGAGAAGTTGTTGAATAAGATCTTCTCTTCCAACGAGGAGGAGAGGAATCTCATGAACAACAGCGAGAGAATCACCGAGGGAGATAGGTTCAATCTCATGGAGCTTTGGAGCAAGCTAACCGGTGAATCTTCGTTCAAGCTGGGAAGAAAGGTGGTGGCAGTGCACTCTTGCTTTTGGAGGATAGTGCACAAATTGGTGGCATGCTTGCTGTTAAGCAAGAATGAGTCTAATAACATCTATACAGAAGAACTCCACGTCATGTGGCACATAATGGAGGGCCGAGTGATCAACCTCGGGCAGTTCTTGCTGAATAGACTGCATCCGATGAAAGAAGCCACAAAAGAGTACTGCATGGGCGAAATAGTCAACTTAATCACAGTAGGGCTCGGGTACCCAAAAGAGCCATGCAACCTTTCGAGGACGCAAGGCGATGAGGTGATCGACACCAAGTACCTGATGAGGACCTACATCATTGGGAAGGTGGGGAGGAACTTCTTCTACAAGTTTTCAAGGACAGACATACTCCTTCCACTCCCTCGCTGTGCCACCTACGACGCAGAGAAATTGGTCTTCACCGTCGCTGAAATTGAAGATATAGCGAACAACACAGCTTACGCCACCAACACCAGGGCCCCGGAGAGGGCAGTTCCAGAGCTACCGACGACAACTGCTAATAGAGTTGTCGTTACTCCGACTATATCATCCACCGCCACAACAAGGACGATGATAGCTGGGAAAGAACCAGTGATCGTTGAGGTCACCGAGACAGAGACTACAGGAGCTTCCGTGGGAGAAACGGCCGTAGCCCCCGTCTTTGCTTCAAAGCCTACAGAGGAAGAAGAGGAACTTCAGCAGGGCAACAGCAATGGGGTGTTCGACGAGATCCTGAGGGAGCTCGGAAGAACACCACCATTGACACTGAAGTCCCCACCTACAGCAGTTAAGGAGATCGCCGACAGTGCAGAGGTGGAGCAGAGTCCACCCTCACTACGGCCATCTCCACCCAGACGAGAAGGCAAGGCAGTGGCACCTGTAAAAGCGTTGACACATTTCTTGGCGACATCTTGATCACGAACGATTCAGATAGATTCTACCTCTCCGGGTAGACCATCGCACGAGCAAGATGTCACGAGGACGGAAGGGAGAACCACTGAAGCTCCCCAATCGCTCGGAAAGATGCTCGGGCATGAGCTCGATCATTTGCGGGAGGTAACGGATACCAACTCAGCTACCTGTACTTCCCTGACCCGCAAACTTACATCTTTCCATGATAGGCTGGATAGCCAAGAAAGAGAGCCACTGACTCTAGTAAGCCTTCCCGGCGGACTAGAAGCCTTGAATATGATGATGTAGCAAGTTCTCCAACGACTCGACAAGATCGAGGAGAGGCTGGAAAGAAGTGACGACCATCCGCGCCGAAGGCAGCTGAGAAGGTCGTCGTCACCCCCCATTCGTGGCTCTCCTCCTTCTTCATCAGCTTCCCCCTCGGGAACAGCATCCTCCTCCTCCTCTAGCAGGCGATCCTCAATGCTCGAGGAGGAGATGCAACAAAGGTCAGCCGAAGGAGCTCCAGCAGGACAAGAGAGCTCTCTAGGCTTGGGAGAAGCAAACATCTCCGTCCCCCTAGATGAAGCCGAAGATGATAGCGTAGATATCAGCATCAAGGGAGACTCTTCTGATGAGTCTGAGTGAGAGAAAGTGGACATCTACATAGTCAATAAGAGACATCTACCCTGAGGAAGGCGCTCGATGGCAGACAGATTCCGTGAGCCATCCGAGATACCCTCCTTCGAGATGGTCGACTTCAACAGAAGAGCCATCGGGTACCTGACGATCAGAGACCAGAAGCTGCTGAATAAGGTCTTGAGATCACAGGAAGATGAAGATGACGTCGTCTGGACCGACGACTACCTCTCCGTGCGATGGGGAATTCTTCGAAGCATGTTCCGCACGCCGGCCGTGGTCGGTAAAAGACTGTTCAGAGTTCAGGAGAATGCGATAATAGAAAATATCGACAGTAGGATAGGTCGGAGGGCACTATACACAGCCACCCCGACCTTGGCAAGAAGGCTGATGAAGGGAGATCCAAACTCTCGTGCGGTGGCTGACATGCTGCAGCCCATGGAAGAGCATAGGCCAAACCTGGTGTTGGCCCCGTACAAGCACCGGAACGTGTGGTTTCTCTGCATAGTAGACCTCAGAAACCGCGACGTCCAGCTGCTGTGTTGCAGCAATGACGAAGTGCCACACGCCGGGGGTGTTTTCTGCCGTCCGGAGGACAAGAAGCTGAGACTCCTGCCACTGCGTCTGCTACAAGCTATAAAGCAAGGAAGCCAACGACACCAAGGTCCTTGGAACTTCTTTACTCTCCGATACCTCCCCGTCCAGGCAGAAGAGGGGAGTGGAAACAACGCTTTCGCCATCCTGAGTGCCATTTAGGTGCTCAATACATTTGGAAACTTGGGAGCCCTCAAAGGCCGGTGCTTCTATCGACAAGTGCTATTTCTGAGACGCAGGGGTACCGGAGCAGCTGCTGGACAGTGACCTGGAAGAAGACTCTTCTCAATCTAGCAGCTCCTCAAAAAAAGAAGAGGAGATAGCAACCGATACCTATGGGGCAGGAAAGCGGTTGGAGGTCCTAAAGAAAGTGCACGGGATGGAGGACACTGCTTTGCCTGAAGCTTCAAAAGGGTTGATCACAAATTTCGACCACTTTTCATGTGCAACTCTCACACAGGAGCAGGTCAACGTAATCCAGCTGAAGTTAGCTGATTCTACCCCATCAGTTGTCGCCTTTCAGGCAGGCAATGTCGTAGTCCTGGTCGATGATCTAAGGGACATGGTGAAGGAAAGAGGATGCTTGGCTGTAACAGGTGCAGCGCTTACATCCAGTATATATAGCCAAAGCTAGAACATGCACACATAGCCCATCCTATGCTGTTCAACGACATTTGCCTCGTCGATGAAACAGGAGCGAAGCAAGCATTTCTGTAGGAATTGGCGAGAAAAGTTCCCAGCAAGATCTTCCTCCCCGTCCTACATTACAACCACTGGACGCTCCTAACAGTGTACACCCGGCAACGAGTAGGAATTTTCTACAATAGCTCGAACAACAACAAGAACCATCTAGTGCCGTGTACATCAGAACCTTTGACATCCGTCGAACGCTTGGTATGAAAATACTACGACGAGGTGGCAAAGATGATCCAACCATTCCTAGATACGCAAGTAAGCAAGTGGCACGAACTCTAGTTCTGCCACCATAGTCCGCAGCAACTTCCCTTATCCAACGACTGCGACATCTACGTCCTGGAATGGATAGCGAATAAAGAAACGCCTGACCAGCTCCACCACATCGTCTATCACAGCAGAAGGGGAGAATATGTGTGGGAGCTTCTGTCTGACGCAAGCGCATCCTCACTGGAATAAACTTTACCTCACCTTATCTACTTCACAACTCTGGGATAGAGTGTGGAGTAAGTTTGGGGGGGTACCAGGTACCAGTGAGGGAGGTACAAAATTTTGAATTTTTTTCTTCTTCTGAATTCTCTAACTAAATTTTCTTCATTCTTTTGTCTCAAATTCTTTATTCTTTTGTTCTTTATGTACATAGATGTGTTCATATCAAAGCTTTGAAATTTCTTTTTGTTTATATCATCTCCATGCATATGTACAAAGTTGCTATAATAGTGAAAACCTGTTGTGACTTTTCGCAAAGTTTGTTTTCTATATGCTTAACGAGATACAAGTTCTGTTATATCTCTTTGATAATGCTGCCTCAAACGAATAAAAGATTGTGTTTTGCCATGCCAAAAATTTAGAAAAATATAATAATCTCGCAAACAGCTAAGAGACGAGTATGGAGAAGGAAAAAGCTGCCCAAACAGCAGAAATCTCTTTGTTTTCCCTCACCCAACGAAAATCCCAAAAAGGGAAAGAAGCCTTATGAGTGTGAATAAAAGCATGAGAGTTGTGCCAATAAAAGAAAAGAATATATATATATATATATATATACACACACTTGTTTTCTAAAAGTACCCATCTTTAGGCATGGTAGATCCGGGGCAGTGGTACGTAGGATGTGAAATCACTGCTCTAAAGCCAACTGGCTTGGACTGTAGGGACCACATGCCCGCTAACGGACCCTTACCTGGATGGACTGATGGGAAACAAGAAAAATCTCAAAACGTCTTAGCCTACCCTATACACGACTTTCTGCCCCAAAAATAAAGTTGTTTGGTGTGTAAGCTAACTTCAGAATCATACAACAAAGTCTCGTCGAAGCTGTAGAGAAGAATCTTACTTAAACAATAAGGCAGAAAAAACAAAGTCTTTTGTTCGTAGTGAGGCAACATTATCTCTAGAGGCATTACGATACTTGTTTTACCTCTTGGCCTGAAAGCTACACCAAGCAAGAAGAATCATCATTAAATAAAGTTTAAATATTGATTGAGGACAATCAAAACGCTAAGTTTGGGGGAGTTGATAACACCAATTTTTGTGATGTTTTGCCCTTTATTCTGTTATCAAAACTGCCCTTCTCTACTATTTTCCTCTCTTTTATAAGTACTTTTGCAATAATTGGCCAAGCAACCCTCTTAATCCAATATTTCCATCTTTTGTAGAGTTTTTCCTCATTTTGGTACGATAAGGCCGTCCCGACCCACAAATAAGTTCAAGTCTGCATCGGCCTTCCTGACGCCCGATACGACCTTTTCCCGACAGGGTGGAGCAACACAACGACGCATGACAAGGGATGCCACACAAGAAGAAACTGACGGACGACACGTCTTCTACCCGACAGGGAGCCAATTTTGCCAGGACAACCCAAGCTTGTCACGCGACACAACCACCCACCGGTAGGCGCCGCCCGTCACGTGACTGACAACCGACACCCCTGTACCGAGCGATACTAGTATCAGCCACCCACTGACCCGCGAATAAGGAGGACACGTGGCACTTCGAGCACCATAACTTGCCCCAACCACTGCCTATAAATAGCAGCTACAGGAAGCCGAAAAGACAGTTTGCACAGTTGGGAACCTTATGCGATCTTCGGAGGAAAACTGTGAGAGCAAGAGTATCGCGCCCCAGTGCTCGTGCCGGGAAACTCTAGGTGAGCTCTTCCTCGTCCCGAGAGGGAGGGGATGGTTCACTTAGGACCATCTCGAGCGACACTGCGGGCCAATATTGGCCAACGTTGATGAGCGACACAAGTGCCCAACAGTAGAACATGTCACTCCATGCCCGACACGATATCGAACCCGATACGCTTCGCCTGTCATGCGTGCCGCCCGACATGAGCGTATCGATCAGGGTCCATGAGCGATACAGTCGGCCATCACAGTGTGCCGCCCGAGAGGGTGTATCGCCCGACACTGCTGTATCGGGCTAGGCCCCTGATCGGTATCGGGCTGGAGAGCCGCAGTAGCATGTCGTCCTTCTAAATCAAGAAGGTGACATCTATCTTTAATTCTGTTATTTAATTCCTTACTTATGCAATGTATTAAGACTTTTAATGTTTATGGGAATGGAAAAGCTTAATTACTTGCTGATCTATGCTTGGTGCAAAATGTTGGATGACTGCTATGTTTGATATCTGAACTCTAGCTTGCATGTTTGGATCGCGTTTCTCTTAGCTACCGAATCGTGTTTTCCCGTCGCAACAACTTCGAGAGTTGTGTTGTGGCTCTAGTGTTTGGTCCGATTTTGGAGTACGAGAGTGCCTGGAATGGAGTTGTTTCAGTAACATTCCACTCTAACTTAAGTCCAGCAACCTCGAGAGGGGTGTTGATGCTTGGTTAGAGGTACCCGCTCTGAGAGGAGGGGTGCATGATGTTACTGCTACCGCTTGTTTTACTGAAGTCTTATCCTTGGTACCTTGCTCTAGCTCTAGTTTTATCTTTCTATTTCTGTTGCATGAAAACCCCTAAAAACTGCTAAATGACTAAAACTTTAAATCTTTCTTGTAGCTCCAGTTGGAGATAGTTTTCTTTGTTTTGTTTGTGACATCTGTTGTTTCCCTTTTGGGAATTTATTATCTCTTTACACCTGCCAGAGAGTAGCGTGTCGATTCTGGGTTCTCAACACTACCACCCTTGTCCCTGTGTTCGACCCCGTATATCTACTTTGACCCCGTAAACAAAGTTGTGGGGCCATAGAAGGATTCGGGTTATAAATGTAAAAGTCCGACTAACTTCAAATCCACCTCCATTTTTGGACGCACGATTTAGGCCGGTCAGTATCACTATTCTATTTTTTTTGTTTATGGAAAACATGTGAAAGTGGTTGCAATGCAAGACCTATCTACATGAGATGCAATCAAAGAGATTAAAACCGTAATGTACTTCCAATTCTTATGGTGGATTGTGAAAAACAATGAGGTGGAAAGATCACAAGACTAATTGACTGAACCTTTGAAAAGTATTATGTGTCCCTCCTTACTGACCTATGTAGTAGTTAAGAGGTTTCTCTCTCTTACTTCAAATTAGAGTCTCATTATCATTTGGTCAGTTTAGGCTCAAACAACCAATTCCATCCACTTTTCATGAATCATTAGGAATGTACAGTTGTGATTTTCTATTTTAGAGTTGACAAAACCAATCATTTTCTTAAGTTATGTGCTCAAAGTTGAACAACACAAGCTTGCAAACCCTCAAATTTTTGTTTAATTTTCCCTTAATTCCCATGTACAAGCAAATGAGATGACACATGACTTAAGACATCCACAATTACACTGGATAGAATGTGGATCCTACAAACAAACTAAGATTGCAAGAAATAAATGACAAAAACAAATAAAATAAAACTAAAAATGGAGAACATAAAAGATAGAGTAGTTCCAACTCCCCCCCTAAGCTTGAATTCGACTATGGCCTCATAGTAAAAAACTATCTTAAAGGTTGGAACAGAGATACCGATTTACTCTTCTGGCGGAGGCGAGTACTGTGGGGCCGTGGGGTCCCAGGATGGGTACTGTCCCTAAAAGCTAGGATCATACTGGGGCATGGGTGGAGGTTGTCGATACCCCCCAAAGTAATTCTGGCTCCAGTAGTGATCATAGAAGGGTTGCTGCTGCATCTCCATCCTATGCAACCTGTCATGAATCTTTTTTTGGTTGCCAAGGAGGAGGCGCTCATTCTCGAAGATCGCCCTCTGATTGTCAAGTAACCAGTTCGTAGTCTCCTGAACACTAGTATACACCGCAGTGTGATGCTGCTGCGTCTGCTGTATATCTTGTAGCATAGCATACATTCCTTGCATTGAATAGACATCCTTGCTTGGCTGCGAGGGCGGTGGTGATGGCGGAGGCTGCGAAGATGAAGACGCACCCAGATGCATGCAGGGACGCTTCCTAGGTGCCACTCGTGCCCAAGGAGGAGTGTAGGCCTCCTCTTCCTCTTCAGCCTCATCGTCATTATTGTTGTCGTCGCCGCCGTCTTCATTGGAGTCAGTAATGGCTATGATGGGCCATCGGAAATGTTGAGCACCCTCGATATGGAAGACAGGATCGGGAAGCGAACATTCTTGGTATGCGTGGTTTACATGGCAATGAGCATAAGGTAAACCATCCCGAATCAAGATAAGGTTTGATCGGTGAAGATGTTGCAAATTAACCTTGCTTCTATTGGAGAGCGGAGTCAAGGTTGAGAAGTTCAGCCCAAGGTAGTGTGCCAGCGGAGTGATGAGTCCTCCAAAGTGAATTGGAGGCTTCAGTGTACTCTGCTTTACCGCCAACACTCGCTGTAGAAAGAACATTCCCCAGTTGCACTCTTGACGCTTCAGTAAATTATGCAAGAAAAATAAGTCTGTCTCCTGGAATTTGCTAAGAGACAGATCACCCCTAGCAAATATAGTGGAACATAGCATCTGATGAATAATCCGCATGAATGGATGCTCGAAGTCTGCTACCACTATGTTGTAGTAGCTCACAGATTTTCCCAGTGGCACCGTCACAAGCTCGGCGAAGATGGCATCATAGTCGGTCCGGTTGTCTGGCCACCGGTAGTCAGTCCGCCCATGATTCTAGTTGTCGATCTAATTGAACTGGCGGAGTGTGAGATTGTAATCATTGTTGTACAGCCGGAAAGACACACAGACCTTGATCCACTCGAGGTCTGTGGCGATGATGTCGTTTGGCACGACACAGACGTCTAGCGACGCCATGAATTCCGCCACCAGCTCCTTGTAAGTGGGCCATTCATTGAAGAACGGCTGGCCATCAGTATGGTATTCCAGCTCATCGGGCGTCCTGCTCGTGTGTCTCTCCTGCCCCTTTAGAACGTAGGCCTGATTTGCATCGAACCCCAAGTTGCGGATCATCTCCCACTCAACATAGCGAGTTGGCTCGATTTTCCACTTCATGATCTCCTCATAGATCTTCTTGACCTCCGCAGATGGATGAACAATCTGTGAGTGTGAAATTGATGCAGTCGGTGGAGGCACGAACTCCAGGATGTCCATCGGGTTGGCATGTGAAGAAGACGCACCGGCAACATGCACCATGGTTGCGGAAGAAGGAGAAGTAGAGAAAGAGCTCGGTGAAGATCGGAGAAAGAAATCTCTGCTCGATGAAGAACGTGCTCCTGGATGCTCGTCGCCGGGCTCACATTGCTCTGGAAGACACTCAGCGCAAGTAGAGGAAGAACTCATTGAAGGTGTGACGTCATATGATGACAAGCCCTCCCTTATATAACTGACGCCGGTGCTGCTGTGTGCCAGTCAATACCATCGACGTGGATCGATGGTATCGACATGCATAGCACAATCCGTACTGCCGCTGGTATCGACAGTCGTCGATGGCTGGATTTGTGGGGCCCGGATCGCTGACGTGTTGATACTATCGATAGGTGTCGATGGTATCGACCCATCCCCCAGATCGACTATCTGGTTGCAGCGATCGCCGTTGATCTCCTCTCGCGGATCGGTGACGTGTCGCGTTGATAGTATTGACGCAAGTCGATAGTATCGACTTTTGATTAGGGAAACTCCCTCGCGAGGCCGGCCGCCACCTTCATTTTGAAACTGGGTCGATACCTTCGACAGTCCTGTAGATGGTATCGACTTTACTGAGATGATTTCTTCTGAATATCTCCAGAGATCTCACGAGTATCGACACCCATGTCGATACTATCGACCTCTGCTTGCGATCAGCCTGTTGGTATGTCGATACCATCAACGAGGCCGTCGATGGTATCGACGTAGTGCGATTTCAGCAATCGCCAACTTGTACCCCGGTCGATACCATCGACACAAGGGTCGATGGTATCGACTCTGCCTCAGTCCTGCACAATAAGAAAACTATCACGGTATCTTTTTTACACAAAAGACAAAGTCAAAACAAATCAAACTACGAATGTGAAAGAAACTAAACTAAAGTACCGATGGTTGGGTTGCCTCCCAACAAGCACCCTAATTTACGTATTAGGCTAGACGACATGAAGCTCGTCAAGCATCTAGAAGTGCAATGAGTTTGACCTCATTCACTTTCCTTGTGTAATCTTCACCAAAATACAATTTCAACCTTTGCCCAATCACCAGAAATGTGGTCTCGCTATCACGCACCATAATTGCGCCATGTGGTCTGACCTCCTCTACTGTGAATGGTCCACTCCATCGGGATTTCAGTTTCCCGGGATGCATCTTCAGCCTGGAGTTGAACAAAAGCACACGATCTCCTTTCTTGAACACGCACATCTGAATATGGCGATCGTGAATCAACTTTTTGCGCTCCTTGTATATTCGAGAGCTTTCATATGCATTCATTCGCAGCTCATCAAGTTCATTGAGTTCAAGTAACCTCTTCTTTCCCGCTTCATCATAACTCAAATTTAGCTTCCTTAGCGCCCAATGCGCTTTATGCTCTAATTCCACCGATAAGTGATAGGCCCGACCATAAGCCAACCTAAAAGGCTTAGTTCCTATAGGTGTCTTGTACGCCGTCCTGTATGCCCACAATGCATCCGGTAGTAGAGTACTCCGATTCTTCCTCGTGGAAGCCACAATACGCTCCAAGATATTCTTAATCTCCCGATTGGAGACCTCCAATTGTCCTTGAGTTTGCGGGTGGTACGGGGTACCAATGTTATGTTTGACCCTGTACTTTCTCAAAAGTGCCGCAAACTTCTGATTCTGGAAGTGAGTACCCCCATCACTAATGATCATTCTGGGCACACCGAACCTGCAGAAAATATATTCCTTAACAAACCTGCACACTATAGAAGAATCATTAGTCCTTGTGGGTATTGCCTCTACCCACTTCGACACATAATCAACAGCCAAAAGAATATACAAATTAGAATTTGAGGACACAAAGGGTCCCATAAAATCTATACCCCATAAGTCAAATACCTCAACCTCCTGGAATACATTAAGGGGTATCTCTTGTCTTTTTGAAATGTTACCCGCCCTTTGGCAGGAATCACATTGCCGCACAAACTCATAAGCATCCCTAAACAAGGTAGGCCAGTATAGGCCACTTTCTAGTACTTTGGCTGCAGCGCGAGAGCTTGCATGGTGTCCGCTCGTCGGTAGTGTGTGGCAATGATGAAGAACACTCTCGTATTCCACCTCAGGTACACACCTGCGTAAAAAACCATCCCTGCATTGCTTCAAGAGAATAGGGTCATCTCAGAAATAATATCGTAAAGAATGGAAAAATTTCTTCTTCTCTTGATACGTCCAATCATCCTGGATGATTTTGCAGGCAAGATAGTTCACAATATAAGAAAACCACAGGTCTTTTGATTTCACTTTCAAAAGTTGCTCGTCCGGAAATGTCTCGGTAATGGGTATGTGTAAATCCTTTTCATCTACCCTCTCTAACCTAGACAAATGGTCCGCGACCACATTTTCAATCCCCGCCTTGTCTTTGATTTCGATATCAAATTCCTATAAAAGCAAGTTCCACCTAATCAATCTAGGTTTGGCATCCTTTTTCTCCATCAAATACTTAATGGCGGCGTGGTCCGTCCATACCACGACTTTCGATCCAACTAGATATTTCCGAAATTTTTCAAAAGCAAAAACAGCAGTAAGCAATTCTTTCTCGGTAGTTGTGTAATTGAGTTGGGTGTCATTCAAAGTTTTAGATGCATAAAAAATCACAGTGGGTTTATTGTCCACCCATTGTCCCAAGACAGCCCCAATCGTGAAATCGGATGCATCACACATTAGTTCAAACGGCTTGGTCCAATCCAGTGTTTGCACAACTGGTGCGGAAATCAATTTTTCCTTAAGCACATTGAACGCATGTAGACATTTTTCATTAAAGTAAAAAACAACATCCTTTTCTAACAGCTCAGATAAAGGTTTGGCAATTTTAGAAAAATCTTTTATAAAACGACGATAGAAACCGGCGTGACCTAAGAAGCTCCGTACCCCTTTAACTGAATTCGGTGGGGGCAATTTGGAAATCACTTCGATTTTTACCGGGTCTACCTCCAAACCTTTTCTAGACACTTTATGTCCTAGAACTATTCCTTCACTCACCATCATGTGACATTTCTCCCAATTGAGGACCAAATGAGTGTCCTCACAACGTTGCAAGACCTTATCCAGATTGTAAAGGCACTCATCAAAGGATGCACCATAAACAGAGAAATCATCCATAAAAACCTCTAGATAGCGTTCTACCATATCAGAAAAAATGGCGAGCATACAACGCTGAAAGGTCGTCGGTGCATTACATAACCCAAAAGGCATACGGCGACACGCAAATGTTCCATACGGACAAGTGAAGGTGGACTTCTCTTGGTCCTTAGGATCAATCGAAATCTGATTGTACCCTGAATAACCATCCAGAAAACAAAAATGTGATCGGCCGACTAAGCGCTCTAAAATTTGATCAATAAACGGAAGAGGTAAGTGAGCCTTTAGCGTAGCGGCATTCAATCGACGGTAATCTATGCAAACACGCCACCTGGTTACCAAGCGGGTGGTGACAGGTTCATTTAAAAGATTATGGGTAACATTGATTCTCCCCTTTTTAGGGACTACCTACGTAGGACTCACCCATGTCGAGTCAGAAATAGCATAGATGATACATGCAGAAAGAAACTTAATCACCTCCTTCTTAAAAACATCCATCATGCTCGGATTTAGTCGACGTTGCGGCTGAATCACTGGCTTGGCTCCCTCCTCGAGCTGAATCTTGTGTTGGCACAATGTAGGGGAGATCCCCTTGATGTCTGCAACTGACCACCCGAATGCTCCTCGGTGGTTCTTCAACACAATAAGCAGCTGGTCCTCCTCCTCGACACTCAAATACGCTGATATAATCACAGGCAACTTTTCTTCCTCAGCCAGAAATGCGTACTTCAGGTGCGGTGGCAACGTCTTCAACTCCAATTCTGGAGGGCTGATTAAGGATGATTGAAGTGGTGGTGGGAGTTCACTTAAGTCTTCATAGTACCTCACATAGAAGCACGACAACATCTGAACCATCTCAGCACACTCCTACAGTGACTTGCTTCTCATCCAATCATGTGTGATATTGACTAAGCAGGCTTCAAGTGGTAATTCTGGATGTGCGTCAAAAACCAAATTTGCTATAGCCTCATCTTCAGTAGAGGGAGGAATGTCCTCTTCCTCATCATTCGGAAAACCTACAACCTTGCTAAGGGATACCACCTTGGTTTGCTCCATGATGTCTACAGCCAATGTCCCTTTTTCCACCTTGGTCATTACATGAGTCATATCTAAAAATGGCTTCCCTAGACAAAGTGAGATATTGTGATCAAAATGCTTTACCATGTGGCACTGCTCCTTGGATTTAAGTGACGTGGTGCTGGAAGGCATGACCATCTCGAAGCGATCATTGGCTATACACAAGGTCAAACGACCTCTCCCCATCTCAAGTATCATGTCAGCTATAGCTTGGAAGGGTCATCCGAGTAGTAACTCATTGCCTTGTTCATCTTGCATCTCCATGACGACAAAATCTGCTGGAAATACAAATCGATCTACTTTCAATAGCACGTCTTCAAAAATACCATATGGCTTCACCACAGAATTGTTCGCCAATTGGATTGTCATGTTGCTCAGCCGTGACTCTTTTAATCCCAGCTTCTTGAATGTAGAGAGGGGCATCAAGTTTATGCTCGCCCCGAAGTCACATAGTGCTTCACCAAACTTCACTTTCCCAATGTAACATGAGATGTTGAAGTAGCCCGGATCCTGCCTCTTTGGTGGCAATGTGCCCATGATGAAGGCACTCACATGCTCCTTAAGCACTACAACCTCCGTGTCTAGGATTTTCCTCTTCTTGGTAATGATGTATTTCAAAAATTTGCCGTAAGAAGGGATTTGCTCAATTGCTTCCAATAATGGGGTGTTGACTGAAAGCTTTCTGAAACTGTCTAGAAACTTTTTAAACTGGGCATCCACTTTCCTTTCCTTTGCACTGTTCAGATATGGGACCGGGACAGCCTGTGCCCTTTGATGAGGTGGCACATATGGTGCCCTTTTCTGCGTCTCCTCCTCATCTGCAATAGGATCTTCAATAGCATCCACTGCTATATCCACAACTGGTTCTGTGACCGGTATGGGCAGCTCCTCAGTGGCCTCACCTTCAATTTCTTCTTGAGGTTTGCTTGGTCATCGGCTCTGGGGTTTAAAAGCTTCTTGCCACTCCTTAGTAAGATGGCCTTCGCCTATTGGTTTCCTCCTGGAATATTAGTGTTACCCGGAAAACCTTGGTGCGTCGGCTTTTTCAGATTGGCTATCTCGGCTGCCATTTGCGCCATGGACGTCTCTATTGTCCTCATCTGAGCCCCATGGCTCTGTAGTGTCTGCCCGAACTGGTTCATAAATTCCCCCTGTTGCTGTATCTGCTGGCCAAAATTAGTCATTAATTCTTGATTTTGCTTTATCACTTGGTTGAGCAACTCCGTGCTCTTGTCCTCCGCTACTGGATGGGGTTTTGCATCTGGGTCCTGCAAAAAGTTGTTTGGATCCTTCTAAGAGAACTTCTTGTCCTTCCTCCATGAGTAATCATTATTTCTGTAACCTTGCTACTGCCTCATGAATTTGACTTGTGCCTCGTCCTCAGATTCAATATCCTCCTTTGCAAGAAGTTTCTTCGTGAGAAGTTCCATCTTCTCATTCAGCTCCTTGATTGCTTTTGACTCCCCTGCTACTCGAACATGCTCAACAACGTCCCTGTCGCCCCACGATTGCTTCTTGGCCATGTTCTTAAGGATTTCCCAACACCTCGTATCTGTGTTGTTCAAAAAGAATCCTAAGCCTGCTGAATCGAGGTTACTTCTATCATGCTTGGAGAGAGCAAAATAGAAGATCTTGACCTGTGTCTCCTTGTCAAGCCCATGATGCGGGCACCACCTAAGCATGATATGAAACCTTTCCCAGGTCTCAGAGTAGGTCTCTCCTGCCTTCTGAGTGAAGTTGTGGATCTTCCTGATCATGTCATTGGTCTTCTCGGGCGGGAAGAACCTTTCAAAGAAAACCTCTACCATGTGGTTCCAGGATTCCACATATTCATCATCCAGATTGTGCAAGCACTCACGTGCAATTCCTGCCAGAGAACTCGGGAACAACTTTAGGTAGAGCACATCCTGCAGGAACCTGTCAATTTTGACCATGTCACAATTTTCCACAAATTGACTTATATGCGTGATTGGATCTTCGTTCTTGAGCCCATGGAATGCGTTTGACTTGACCAAATTAATTAATGCAGGATCAATCTTATAAGTCGGAATGTTGATAGCCTACTTCTTGATTGGCCCCTTCGACGCAGATGAAGAAGAAGCCTTGATCTTCTCCCATATTGTCTATGGCTCTGCCATCTCTTCTTGCTCAGATTCTGAGTTTATTTCTTCCAGATGGTCTTGATTGTGATCCTCCTCGTCTTTTGGTCCCTGCAATGGAACATCTGGTGTGTGTCGTGTGTAGTCAGTGCTATGCGTCTGCACCATGCACAGTACCTGCAAAGTGAAAATTTAAGTTCAGTACAATGCTTGACGATTACAAAAATTAGAAAATAGACTATGAATTTTTGAAATGATTTCAAACTAATAAAAAAAACAAAAAATGGCCTAGAGTGGCCGCTTGCAGTACTTGTAGTGCCGACAATTTCCGTGTCCCCGGTAACGGTGCCAAAAACTTGACACGCTTTTTACGTGCGTAGAAATGCAAGTGTACGTGTCAATGTAATATAGGCCTTTGTGAGGCCCGAGTCGAACTCAGGAACACATGAATTATCAGAGACTACTACTAACTACTCACAATCAGCTAGACCGATTAAATAGTTGGAAGTTGTTGTAAAACTAAACAAAAATGAAATAAAACAAAGCCAAGCGATCGATTAAATGTTTAGTTTAATCAATTCAAGATGAGATCTTTAGGATTGCGGTTTCACCGCGGGTTTTCATTGTATTAAATTCTATGTAGTCATTCAGATTTATCTCTCTATCCGGGTAGTGGCCTGAAATCATAATTTCCCACTTTCGTGGTACAATTCACTACCTATGTCTAGGTCGGTTCTACTGTCGTAGTAACCTATACCCTAAACTAGGTGCATTAAAAATGATCTCTCGGTATCCACCATTAACCTTACACCACCTTGTTCAAGGGATTTGTCAATTAATGTAAATTCTGTTTCTTTTCAACCATTAACTCTTCTTTCAAAGTAATTAAGGGCATTAGATTATTATTATGGTGATCAAGCATAACAATATAATTGAAAAACGAAATTATACCATGGATTTAAGAGATAAAGATGAAGTACTATGATAAAATTATCATACAATGAATTCCCGGGCTACTCCCGGTCCTAAAGACAAAGGGGATTATCCACGCATGTTCATCTCAAAGTAAAACACAATAGAGAAAAGGGGAAACATGAGAAAAATGTGATTGAGTGGTGAAACCCCTGAACAGAGAAGATCCAATCGCTCCTTGGCGTAGAATACGCGTTCTCCCACCTTTCGGTGGTGGAAATCGTCTTCTTCAGCGTCCGGATCGGCTGGGGCGTGCTTCTGGGCTCCGTTCTTCTCTCCACACCTTCTCGGGATGTGTGCAACGGCTAATGACGTCCTCCCTTACTCTTGTCCACTGTCATTAGGTATAATCACCGAGTTAGGTCGCCAAAATATCACAACCGTCGAATTTAGATCGATCTGAAGCAAACATGTATCTGACGGTGTCGATACCATCGTCGCGGGTCGATGGTATCAACCTTGCGTGGTATCGACAATTCTTCTTTCCCTTTATTGCTGCACCTGATCTCGATACCATCGACGTGGGTCGATGGTATCGACAAACCTGTAGCGACGGTTTTGTCTTTTTGTGTCGATGTAGCTCCACTAGTCGATGGTATCGACTTTTGTGTTGATAGTATCGACTCTCTTTTCTCCAACAACCTGGTGGTATCTCGATACCATCGACTCTCCTATCGATAGTATCGAGATTTTGTTGCTCCTTGTGGCTGGCTGCCTGTGGTTGTGTCGATGGTATCGACAACAGCAGATACTTGTTTTTCCTGAAATTGCAACACAAAACCACATAAGCCGAAACAAAACATATTCTTGTAATAATTTATGCTCAAAATACTGAAATAAGGGAGATTTGACATAGAGAAAGATCATAGACCAAAGTAGATGAATTATGCAATATTAACCACCAAAATGACTAATAAATGCATAAAACACAAATAAAACAAGTCTATAAATGCGACTCAAAATCATCGCATCAATGTCACTCTATCATCCATGATTCAAGCAAAATGTCCCACATCATATTCTTATCTCTCAGTGAAATCAAAATACAAGATACCCTCTCTTCATGTGACATTTTGCAAATTAAACCTCACTTATGGGTAAATTGCAAACTAGTCCAAAACATACACATGTATTGTAGAATAGCTCAAACATTAATCAAATTAGACCCATAACAAAAATGCAAGTATGTCACATGATGTTAAAACATATCAAGAGATTAGATTATAGTTTTTGCATCTCATTATACAAGGTAAACACAATTACATATTAAGCTAGTTCAGGAGTCTTACATATGGCATGTGTACATGTATGTATATATGGAACAAGTATCTCATGTAAAATGTTGATGATAGAAAGGTTGAAAACAATGATGTAAGCACCTTATGATATGTGTTATGTGATCCAAGTGTCCTATTGTGGACTTATATGTGAAAGTTTTGAGCCTCTGTGTTTCTATGAAATCGGTTTTAATTTTCTGTGTTTTTGATGATCCGCTTGCTTAGTGTTATTTCCTCATTTGCTTATGAGTAATCTCGTTTATGGCATTTTTGGGTGTCATAGGTTGGTTGGTATCAGAGATTTAGGTTTGTCGATTCTACATGGACTGAGGACTAGGGTTTGTGTTTGTTCTAGTGTCCTATTGTATGTCTTATAGTGACTTCTTCTTATGTAGAAGAATAAGAAGAGATGAAAAGATGGCTGGAGAACACAAAGAACACGTTGCTGATAGTGGTGTTGCTGCACCAGGTGGAGGTGCAAGAAGGTAGGTTCTTGAGGAGAAGGCACATGAGATTCCCCAGTTATACCCTACAGTGGTGGCCAACCATGCCATCCAGTCCATGTTTAGACAGTTTATGGCCACAATTACACATATGGTGGACAAAATGCCCATTCCTTAAGCGAGAGCAGTAGTCCCCAATGTGGAATCTCAGGCCTTGGGGAAGACTTTTGAGTGGTTGAGGTGAGTTGGAGATGTGGAGTATGCTGGTATGATAGATCCAACAGATGCAAATCTTTGGTTAACGGAGTTGGAGAAGATCTTCAAGATCCTCAACATCCTTGAGACAGACAAAGTGAGGCATGCAAAGTACCTTTTGAAAGGGAGTGTTGGCCATTGGTGGGTCATAGAAGTGAAAAAGAGGCCAGGTGTTATGATCGGTTGGGAGGAGTTCCAACAGGAGTTTGTGAGTCAGTACTTCCCTCAGACCTATATGGATGAGAAGATCAACCAGTTTGAGAGGGTCCAAAAGGGATCCATATTGATTAATGAGTATGAAGCAAAGTTTATGGAGTTTTTGAAGTTTTGTCCTAACGTAGCTCCTACAGATTAGGGGAGAATTTAACATTTTGAGAAGGGGTTGAGTACATAGTTGAAAATGCCAATAATAACCTTAGAGAATAGAGAGTGTTTTTATACATTCGTGGAGTCAGTCAAGAGGATAGAATAGTCCATGGTTGAGAAGCATGAGAAAGGTGCCAAGAAGAGATCGACACAGTCCCATGAGTAGTCGTCAGGTAGCTTTAATGATCCTAGGTTTTCTACACCACTAGCATAGCATAGGTATAGTGAACAAACATAGTGGTCACCAAGTAAGGGCAGAAGCTGTAGTTTTCTACCTATAAGAACCCACAGTACAACATCTGTGTTAGTGACGGTGTCGTCTTGGCCACAATATGAGACCAGGACTTGCCATAAGTGTGGGTAGGTGGGGCATCTGAGGTGGGAGTGTCTAGTGAAAGGAGATGAGGTGACCCAATAGTCAAGGTCGAGCCAAAAGGGATTGCAGAGGAAGCAATTTGGTAGTGGAAGAAGATTGGACAGATGTCATAGACTAGTTCCTTTGGACATGCGACAACATAGTTTTACGCCTTGAGTCAGCTAGAAGGAGAGGTAACCCACGAGCAGAGATAGGTCATATGAAGTTATTTCATTCTGATATGTCTACATATGCTTTATACCTTTTTTGGTTGACCCAAGTAGGATCTTTAGGTAGATATTTGGAGGTAGTAACTATCTTGTTTTGCCTTGGATTTTAGGGGCAAAATCCCTATTATAGGTTTATGGCTTATAAGACCCTTGATCTGGGTTTTGGGATGACCCTATTTGTTTTGGATTGATTAAGTGCTTAGAACCTTAATCTAATCCTTTGGTATGCTTTTAGATATTATGGAGAGCTTATGTTTCCCGTTTGGGCTTGTTTGGATGATGTTTGTGCTTTTTATGCTTGTTTGGGGTCAACTTGTAATGTACCCATTTGAGAGGGTTATCTTGCAATTTTCCACCTCTAGAGTGTTCCTTCTCTCTCTCTTGACTTCATGAGAGAGAATGTGATGCTTTTGGTCACTATGGTTTGGCCTTGGTTGAGTGGTGACACCCTATTGGTGATTAGGGTTTGCTTGGTTTTGACCATGTGTACCCTGTTGAAGGTGGTGACATTTATCCCAACCTTGAGAGGGTGTCTTGTGAGTGTCTCAACTGATACACCTTCTCTAGGTGTTGTTTTCTCGACCATGATGGTGTGGGTTTGTCTTGGGTCGAGACAGTTGTCTTCCAGTGAAGTATTTTGACATAGTGTTTGTGGTGATCCTTTTGTCTCGACTAAGTGATGTTTTGGTACCTTATCTCAACCATGTGGTGTGTCATTGAGGTATTGTGACTGAAACCATATGTTAGGGACCAAAGGAGGTTGATTACCAACATAGGTTGTATCACCATCTCTTCCATGTGTGTTTTAAGTGGTTTCATGTTGGTTTCTTGGGTGGACAAGTGTACCTTGGATGTCTTTAGGTGTTGACACATCATCCCTCAACCTACTTCTCTCCTTCTTTGCTATATAAACCCTCTTCTATTCATGAAAGTGACCCTTTTTTGTCCTTCTTTCTTCCTCCCTCCTCTTTTTCTCATCCTTAGAGGTTGGTGGAGCAAGGAGAGTTGATTCTTGGAGCCTTGGTGATCAAGATCCCTTGCATGTGGTGATTCTTGTTCATCTTAAACCTTGGTAAGTGTATGCCTTTCTTTGATGGTGTTTCTTTTGATCTTCTACCTTCTTATCCTTCTCTATTCTCGTCCTTAGACCATGGATCCTCTATGGTGATCATTTTGGAGAGGAACTCCTCATTACAAGGGTCATAGGCCATGTTTTGACAAGGTGGACCCAAGTGTGAGGAAGTTTCCTTCTCTTTTTGTCCCTCCTTTTGGTTCGCCTAGAGTTCTTTGCTCTATTTTCTTGAGAAATCTTTGACCTTGGTGTCTTCTTCTTCTTGAGGTGATCTTGTGACTGAAAGTGGATCCTTTGGTGGAGCTTCATCATCATTGGTGATCGTGTGTTTGAATCTTGTGATTCTTGGAGTTGATCTTCCTCATGGTGGGTTATATAACTCTCTACCTCCCTCTATTACTTGAACCATGTTATTGCTTGCATGTTTCTATTTCTCTCACTAGGTTATAATCCTAACATGCTAGTAGATGAAACTATATGTATAACTTGAATGAGGACGGTAATCATTCTTGGTTGGGTTAGAATCTAAAACCCTAATTGTGGTACTCAATTTTGGAGATGATGTTGTGATGGTGATTTTCCCCTATCCTTGGACCTTGGTTCTTAATACATGCATGATGCTCATGTACCTTGTTGTTCCATGGAGTTTATGTTTTGTTTTGGGTGTGTTAAACATGGTTTAACTCTCTTTCCTAAACTCTAATTTCTATGTGCATGCTTTCTAAGTGATCTTGAGAGGATGGCCTCACACACATCCTGAGCTTTGGTTTTATCACCATGTTTTAAGTTTGGCCTTTATGTTTTCCTTGGTGCTTTTGATGTTTTCCTCATGTGTTGGGGTTCAAATTTCTATCTCCTAAGTGGTTTTTATTTACGATCTTCATGGTGATTGTTCTAGGGTTTGATGATCTCGAAATCCCTAAGTTTTGGGCTTTGTGACTCGTGTTATTCTTGTTGTTTGGTCTTTGTTTCGGTCGAGACTTCTTGTGTTGGTTTTGCTCTTATTGCAACGCCTTGTCTCCTTTTAGTTGTGATGCCCTGTCATGTCTGGTTGAGACACCATAATTCTTGTGATGGTCACGACACCATACTCTGTCATGGGTGAGACTCTATGTTAGTTGGTGGTTGCAACATTGTGATGGTAGGTGGACAGGACATTATGATGGTTGTGTTTGAGTCAGTTGCTTTTGTTGTGGTTGAAACACTTGTTCTTTTAGTAGGTCATGACATTTGGTTGATCTTAGTTGAGACATACTTTCTTTTGGTTGAGATGCTTAGTTGTGGCACGTCGCGGTTGTGACCAGGTGATGGCACATCACGATCGCGACCAAGGTGACATTGTGTCGCGGTCATGACCTTGTATGGGTGTGTGAGGTTGAGACATGTGTTTTGAAGGTGGTCAAAACCCTAACCTATGGGTGGTCGCAACACATGGACGATGGATGATCGAGACATATACTTGGACTCATATTCAACCTATATATATGTATGAGTAATGAATAAGCCATGCATAGTGTTGTTGGGATAGTTGTTTAATCAAGCCTAATCATGACCTTTAACCCTAACATGTTCCAAGAAAGTGATAAGTGGCATACCTATGGTTTGGTGATTGAGTATAGATACAAATCCCTAATCAGATATACAATGAGACCCTAACCCTATTCGTAGGGCCATGTGATATGTTTGCATCTCTCTCTCGGAGTGGTTATGATGTTTCTCTCTATCGTTTATAAATCCCTAACTTTGTAGGTGATATGAACTTGAATGACATAGCTATGTGGGTGATATGATGAATCCTATATTATATAGGATGGTGTTTATGAGCTATGTTGAGGCATAATGAGATGTGGTACATGCATGGATTGTGTGTTTGGGTCTGATGACCTGCCAGATGCTTTGTGCATGATTTGATGTGATAACCTGTAGAGAGGTGATTGAGGGATTGATATCCCATAGAGATCAAACATTGGTGATAGACTTGTATGGTTTTGTGACAATGATGATGGCCTTGTGAATGGAAGTGCTACAATGATATGTGATGATTTGACAAGTTTGCACCTTCTACATTTTATATCTTCTGAAGTTGTACTATGCCCTTATTCTTCTAGAGTTTGTTTTGGATTTTTACATTGTAACTTGATTGATGCTAAAAGATACCTAATTGGCATAATTAATCAAGAAAAACATAATCATATAGTTTCCCTGGCCATAGATCGATTCCAGTGTCAGTCTTAGTATTGGATGGTGAAATGAGTTTTCCCCTTAGTGGAAGCTCGAAGTCATATACTATTGAGTATACACATTCACATGATTGGTTGTGGGCCATACCCTAGCAAGATTGTAGCTACAAGCCATATCTCAGTGATGTGACTCAATATATACTTATGATACTTTCTCAGGATTGGCTGCAGGCCATACCCTAGGAGGAGTGCGATTGTGGGTCATAGCTCAATTTCACTAGCAATGTGCCTATTTACCATGGAAGGCTAGGCTGTTTTGCAGATGACCCATATGTAATGTCATTGTAGTGTTCTCATGTACTGACCATGAGGTGTTGGGGAGGTCATGGATTCTGGCTCTTCCATTGACCTTATATGGCACTAATTTTGACTTAGCAGTGGTCACTTGGAGCATGAGTGGTATACCTCATCTCCTTAGGGAATAATTATAATATAAGATGTAATACAATCGTGTAGTATATCTACATAGGGAAAAAATGTGTAGAACATTGGTTAAAGCCATGCTTAGAACATTAGTTAAAGCCTTGCCTTGGTTTTGTATTGTTTGATTGATAGAAAATATACATGCTCTTCATATTCCTTCTTAGAATATTAATTGTTCTACCGCTCAGTGATAACTTCCTAGTATTGTTGAACCTGCTTTACCTATTGGATACATATCATTTAGTTGAATCTGCTCAATTAGTAATTATATTACCTATCTGATTTAGTTATCTGTGCTTTAATAGATGTTGGTGGATATTTATATTTCTCATTGGGATGTTTGGTCTCACTCTATTTGGTATCCACATCTTTTAGATGGTCGTACACAACATGGTGGAGATCGTGCGTCTGAGGATGAGCAACAACAAGAGAGATAGCCGATAAGGTTGGATGTGCTTCTAGTCTTTTGGTGTTAGAGTCCTAGAGTTATCCTTATACACTCAGGTCTTGAGATTTGTTTGGATATGTTTTGTAGAGATGTCACAGATACGGGGTTTTGGCTTGTGTGCCTTTTGTTGTATAGATATGGCATGTGTACATGTATGTATATATGGAACAAGTATCTCATGTAACAGGTTGATGACATAAAGGTTGAAAACAATGATGTAAGAACCTTATGATATGTGTTGTGTGATCCAGGTGTCCTATTGTGGACTTATATGTGAAAGTTTTTAACCATTATTTTTCTAAGAAATTGGTTTTAATTTCCTATGTTTTCCATTAATCCAGTTGCTTAGTGTTATTTTCGTGTTTGGTTTTGAATAATCTCATTTGTGGTGCGTTGGGGCATCACATATTGGGTGGATTAAGGCAGCCTCAAACAAGTGGACATACAAACCCTATTTCATTTCTAGCAAGTATTAAATAGGGAAACTCTAGAAGATATAAGATGTATGAGGTATAAATATTGTCACATCATCACTTCGTACCAATCCTATAACCTAAGAAAGAGAATCACACCTCCAATAGGGCTCAACCATGCCCAAGGGTCATCAAGACCATCACATGATAAATCACCTACAAGAACATTATTATATTTCCATGCCTTATCAAAGGTCCAAAAAACCATCACCATACTTGTGATATACATGTTTAGCACAACATTGTATTAAAATGTTCACATAACATCACATTAGGGTTACAATCACATTGATAGGATATTCCATTACCACATTAGTCATACGAGAGAGCTAAGTATGATCATTCACTATCATTGGATTACATTGGGGTTAGGTTCAACAAGCTAAATTAAGTATAGTCAACTATCACCACTTAATTGTATTAGAGTTTGGTGTATCAAGGTAAGCTAGATTGATATTACACATCATCTCATTATGGTGATCATAAGTTTACATTCATACGAGGTCAAAGGTAAGACCACATGATTGAGGGAAAATCACCTTTGGTTCTACATCATGAAAACCAAAACATCATACCATGCTCATCACCAGAAAACCATCAGATGTTGCAGGTAAAAGCATCCAACAAATACCTTGGACAACCATATTAAGAAATCATCAAGTTGTGACCTAGAAAGAGTCACCAACTTAACCTAGTCAAGCCATCATTTGATAACATAGAAAGCACCATCGGTTGAAGGCATAAGAAGCATCATCAAATGTGGGCATACAACCCACCATCAGTTGTCACACAATGGATCACCATGGTTTGTGGTGCTAAGTGCAACCATCGGTTGTGTTGTACAGGACCACCATCAAATCATGGAGTCAGAACCTCCCTTGGTTGACACCATTAAGCATTAGACAAGTAGAGACACCCATTGGTGAACATAGGTCATTGGACTATCAAGTTTAAGAGTCATAACAACCATTGGTTGATAGACTAGAAGGGAAATCGGTTTCCAAACTTAATGTTACCATTCATTGTCAACAACAGGTGGTAAAACAAGGCAAAACACAAGGGAAAACCATCATTTGGTAAAGAGAAGGAAAACCAACGATTGAAACCACATTAAGGCATTAGAACTATCGATCGTTGAGCACTAAAAGAGTAAAAATAGTACTAAAGATAGGACCATCAGTTGGCATGAGAAACACAAGCAAGACATCACTAAAAGCAAGTCCATTGGTTCTGGCAAGAAGGCAAACCGTGGAGTTATGCACAAGGTGGAAAACAACTCAAAAACCCTAAGTAAACCCATTATTCAAGAGACACAAAGACAATCATTTGTCGTGCAAGAAAACTTTAAACTATACTCTACTAAAGGGAAATTGTACATAAGGTTTAGAGCACAAAAAAGAAGATAAACCATCAAGGAACTAAAATCTAAGCTCAAACCCTAGGCAAAGGTGGGATCTTTCTACTTAGAACTTAGTTTTAGAGCAAGATTTAGCACATGCAAGCTATACATAAGCAATAAACATGAAGAAATTTATATAACTCACCTCTAGGAGAAGAAGAAGATCCAAATAACAAGGTATCTTGAGCAAAGGAGGTAGAACCCTATCTTAAGCACTCGACCCGGCCAAGCAAGCTTCTTCTGTAAGAAAGAGAGCAAACCCTATTTCAAAGAAGAAAGGAGGGGTTATTTAAGCTTCTAGAGCAATATCTACCATGGAAAACCATGGACATGAACAAGAAAAAGGAGTAAGGAGGTAGGGAAAAAGGAAAATGAAGTAAACATGGGATAGCTTTCCTGCTTAGGTCAAGAGCAAGCAAGGAAAGCTCCACAAGCTCCAAGAGAGGGTAGATATGAACCCTAGCTGCACATGCAAGGAGATCGACCACCTTCCTCTACCTTGGGCACCTTATTCTCCACCTAGCCAAGGAGTACGAATCTCTAGAATGAAAGGAAGAGAAGGGAGTCCAAAAGTTTGGTTTGCACGGGAGGTAGGAGGTTTATATAGCTATGGGTGAGAGAGGAGAAGGTTTAGGTGTCCTAACATGTTTTCCAGGTGTCCATGTCCAAGGGACATAACGTCGATGGAATCAAAAGATCAATCAATTTTGGAGCCTTCTAATACATCAGATCTTGGTCCTTATGGGGTGGCTATCGAGCTTCATCACTTGGTGACCATCGATTCTTGAAACCCTGGGTCACTAGGTGGAAAGCCATCAATTGATCACTCCTTCCAAGAAAACCATTCGTGCAAAGGACCCCAAGAGAGAAGACCATCGAACTAACACCTATAGGGGTCACCATAGGTTTTACCCACCTAATTATTACCATCAATTGTCATCCATCTAGGGGGAACCATCAGTTGATGGCCTCTCAATATAGCTCATATATGAGAGCCAAAACCCTAACTTACCCTAGAGATGTGACCATGAAACCAAGGTGCATCTGGGATCCCCAAGCCACAAAAAACTCAAGAATGATATGAAAACATGTAAGTAATAAAAATCATGTGACAAATTGCAAGAAAAACCTCAGATATGGGTGAATTGCTGAAAAGTCCAAAACAAGCATATAATTGTATAACTTCTTCAAACAATGTCTATATTGAACCAAAATTGAAACTTAAGCTTGCCAAATTATATCAAAACATATATTAGGGTTCTATTAAGGTTTTAGGCAATTAATTAAGGTAATCAAGCATGTTCACCAATAAAGCAAGGTCAGGGGCATTACACTACATTGCAGGGCCATCTAGGCCCTACAACTTCATCGAGCTTGAGCAGTAGCTTGACCACATCAAGGGCACCTAGAACAACATGGAGTGGAAGATACAATGATAGTACCACTAGTTGAACAACATGTACCTCATGAAGTAGGCACATGAGTAGTGTAACACGGGATCATGTGACAACCAACATGCACAAACTTACTTTGTCAACTTTAATGATGGACAATTGTATCCTTCCTTGACCTCTCACTATTGAGGAAGCCAATTCATCAAGCCTCCACCACCTTAGGAGCTTACAAAATCTTCCACATACCAAGATTGGTCTGAAAGACCATCTTGGAACTCATTCCAGGTCCCACCAAACCAACTCACCTTGCCACCTCCACAAAAACTACCATTGTGGATCAACATGACAATTGGAGATATTTTCAGTGATCATCTTCCCCTCTATTTTGAATTTTGAGTTTGTTTGAGGATGAGAAATTTCTAAGTTCAGGGTGGAGGGTAGGTGGTATGTCTCCACTCTACCCCCTCTATCTTTCCCTTTTATATAAATTTGCTTTTGAGATTAGCATTGTATCTATTACCTTCTAGCTTTTTTTAATCCAAATTTCATGTTTAGTTGGATGTAATTAAACATTATCTAGTCATCCTAGATTCATTTCCAATATGCATGTTTAGTTTTGCAAATTAGCAATGAACCCCCAATTTTAATGGAACAAGTCCTTTTTGCAATATGAATCTTGAATACCAATGTTAAGACCTATCATGTCATTAATAATCCTAAATTATATCACTCCTTGGAAAATATGTTAAGTTGTATGGAATTGGAAGGGATCACATTTCAATGTGTCTCTTATTGATCAACATAAGCTTCTTTTAGAATTATCATTACTTTGCAATTTAATTTATATGATTGAATTTGTTTCTTATGTTACTTCCTATGCTCTTAATTCCCAATAATGAGATGCACAAGTGCAAACTTCTTTACACTTCTCCCACCACACTCTTACCCTGTCATCTACAAAAAAATTCAAAAGAATGTGCAAACTCCAGGTTTAGGGTGTCACCCTCTTTCTCACACTTCCTCTTCTTCCACACCCCTCATATGTAATAAGGGCATATTACAATAGAAAGATGCCAATGTGAACACAGAAAAGAAAAAAAAATCTATCAATGTAATTGAAGCAAAAAATAAAGCAACCTTGAGCTAAATATTGGAGAGATTTGCAATTTTTCCTTTGATACCTTCATCCACTCCAATTTCTTCCCATGTGGAAGAAATCACTCCAAAAATATTCCCCTTCATAGATTAACCTTTTACTTGTGTATATCTCATTGGAAAGTGTGGAACCTTCTGAGACACTAATGTTATTATGATTGTAATGCACATGTTTTTATATGAAAACTTATTTCGAATGTGAAGTCAATACATAGAATTTGAAGCTTCAATTGTGTGCTTCTAGGAGGTTAGGTTGCTTGGTCATAATTGGCTGTAGGGAACTAAGTGGTGTTGTGTAAGAGAGGATGGCATGCTAGTACTATTATTTGACATGTCATTTTGATTCTGTGATTGCTTGAGGACGAGCAAAGTTCAATTTTGGATGGTTTGATGAATGCAACTTCATCAACTTTTCATTGATATTTCTAGATTAGTTTTACTCATTTTAGTTTTTAGTTTCATCATGGTTTACTTGATTTAAAAAAATGTTCTTATCCAAAAATACTTGGATTTGACTAGAATTCTTGCTCTTATTCCAATGAAAGTTCACATTAACCCAAGAGTACGATAGATTTCCTTCCCTGAGAACATGTTCAAGAATTAAGAATAAATTCACAAAAAATTGGAACTAAATAACATAAATCTAGCACACTATTCAGGAGACAAATCTCCTAGTCTTTTCAACCAAACTACCTATTCTGAGCATTTCCAAGATGAGCTCTGGATCGGGCGATCACTATCACATCTCAGACGATTAGTGGGTCCTCCAAACTCAAAATAACTTTGATGATTTTTTGAGATTTAATGGTCAGTCAGTTCACTCCCTTGATTGATTGATCCACCTATAGCATACTCCCTCAATGATAGTGTTGACTGATCAAAATGTCTCTATAATCAGAGATTCCAACAACCTCATTTGTCAACTTCATCAGGCAATCTTCTCATGGGATCAATCATCCTACAGATTCTCCTGAAAGATTTATCAACATAAAGATCAACCAACCAGTCTCACTATCTTCTGACCCATCAATCATGTAGTCAAGTGGGTGATCATCCAACCATACCACTTGATCGATAATCAGCATGGTAGATAGAGCACAATTACACAACCACTGATAAACACTAATTTTATAAAAAAAGGGAGGTCTGGCCTAATATGTACGGCATCCATTTACTCTGGGTATGGATCACATTGTGGAGCAAGGAGCAAGAGGAGAAGACAAGGAAGAAGATCATCCTAGCAGTTTTTTTAGACTTGTTGTGGATAAATTAGATTGTGGAAATCAGACACCTCTGGTACTTATTTCTTATCCATCAGTGACATGAACTCTTCTCTTTCTTCTTATATATGTGTTCTTTGCAAGACAATCAGAAAGTAAACCTTCTAAGTGGGGCATGGGACTATCATCGTAACCTGTACTCTATCTTAGTTGTTATTAACTGAATTTTCTTCATATGGTTAAACTATTATGCATTTGATTTATGCGTGCTTCCTAAATCAATATCTCATTTAACATGTTTGATATAATCTTGAGCATAGAGACCACCAAACATAGGATTAGATATCTAAATGGATGCGTAGGATTCCAAATGCAATCACAAAAGGGGCTCTACGTGACATCTAAATTGTGAACTGTGGGTAAGGAAACCTCGAGCCCACATGGAATTTAGTGCTTGTATAGTTCACATTCCACAAAGAAGAAAATTCACTTGGTCCTACTTTGATTGTTGAGGTACTTGAGTTGTAACAATTTGGATACGTACGTAGGCAGAAATGGTGAAACTCAAATGTCTAGGTGTTCCTTTAATATTGATTAAATCCTTAGTTTAATCCATTCTTTTCCTCAAAATCTATATTCAATCATTACTACATCATCATTCTCAAACAACTGATTTTAAATATTGTTCTAACAATTAGTCTTGATGGTGATTTTTTAAAAATATTGTCTTTTGGGTTCGACCCATTACTATACTGTAATTAATTTGTCCGCTTGTGGGTGAGTTAGTTGTAATTGTGGTAAACATTTAAAACCTAGGATAATTCTTCTTTGGGATTTTTCATGTGCAATAAACTTGCACCCATGACATCGACTAACTAGCGGTGGAGATTGATGATGAAGAGCTAATGGTTTTCAAATTTGTACAATCAGTGGAAGTAGGTGGCGGTGATTAGGATTTTCTTAATTGCAATCACTCAAAATGCTAGGGTTTGATGAGTAAATACAGCTAGTGGGGCCCTCTCTTCTTTTGTACTCTAGGATCTATACAGGAGCAAGACCCACCTAACTATTAGTTGACACTTAGATTCCCTAGAGGTGGAAGTTGTATTTAGATGGTTCATTTAGGTTTTCCAATTGATGGAAGCACATCAAGCATCTTTGGATGGTTCATAAGGTGGTACAAATTGATGATCTCTCATTCTCTGTCTTCCGTTGGATATGTAGATCACACCAACCATCAATTCACTAGTATGTTCCTTTTGAAGATTTTCTACACAACAACCAATGGGACACTTGAGTTTTAGATGTCGATGTTATTCCTAGTTGTCTTAAAATGATGGAATTCCTATTATTACTTCAAACCTTATGTAATATACTGATGGGATTTTTCGATTGTCAATTCCATCAAATTTTGAGTTTTTTTCTCGTAGACTTCACATCACAAACTTGTCCTAAAACTAGTAAATTGATCCATTTGTCATCGATTAAAATTTCGATATGCAAACTAAATACAATAGCCTGAAATTATACCAAATACATTATTAAAGAATAAAAGGATACCAAAAGATGCAGAGTTGACCAAGTCTAAATTATAAAAACTAAAAAAGAAAGCTATAGAAGTGATAAAAGAGCCTCGGGTTACCTCCCAAGAAGCACTAGTTTTTAGTCTTTAGCTTGACTTTCTTTGTCATCTTTAGGTTTAGGGCAGTGGCAGCACATAGGGTGACGGGAAGGGTGATTCGTCACAAATCTTGTGTTCTTCTTTAGTTAACACGAATGGATCTTCCTCGAAACCACTGGATTCGAATGGCAGATCCTAGACTGAGGTTTTCAAGCCATCAAAGAGAGGGGAAGAGACAACTCTGGATAATACTGAGGTGTTTGTGTCGAATGGAAAGCTAATGTACCCTAGAAATGAGTCTATTGAGAAGTGGAAGAACTATCTCATGGTCTACATTGTTAGATTTAAACCAAATCTTCATACTATGGAGTTATATTTTTCTCAAATCTGGCATGTGAATGGTTCCATTGAAGTCATTGACAGTGGTAACAACTTCTTCATTGTGAGATTGTTGGATCCTCTTGATTTTGAACATGCCCTAAGGATGGTGTATGGACTGTAAGGGTCAAGTCGATGATATTTCTATGGTGGAAGCCAAGTGATGTTATTTTAAAGTTTAAGTTGTCAGATATCTCGGTCTGGGTGAAGTGTTTGACATTTTGTTGGAGCTATGGAACAAAAGAATGTTCAATCACATCAGCTTATACATGGGGTTTCCATTATGCTCTGATAGAGTGATAAAATGTTGGAGTTTTCCAGACCCCAGGTTCTCATCCCTGTAGATTTCAATATTCCTATGGAGCTAGATATCTATTCAAATGATGGGGAAATCTACACAATTAGATTTGAGTATGAATGGCATCCAGTCAAATGTAGCTTGTTTGGTCTATTTGGCCATGGTGAATGTCTGAAATATGCTGAAATTGGTAAGAAAGTATGGGTTGTTAAGAAGCAAAATGCCACAAAGTACATTTCTATGCCATCTACTGATGAAGTTGTTATAGATCCTAGCTTATCTGATCCTATCAATCTTACATAGTAGGAAACTGATAGGTTTGAGGAGGATATGAAATAGTTTGAGGAGAAGGAAAAATTGAGAGTTGATGCAGGACTCGAGAACAATGAGAAGTCTTAGGATAATTTTGCTGTTGTCATTATGATAGTAAAGTGAAGGAAGTTGAGTTTAAGGTTGTTAATAATAAGAAGAAAGACAAATCTATTAAGAAGATTGTTGACCACAAAGATGATTTAAATAACAGGTTCAAGGACCTCAGTGGAATAAGTTCAAAGGAAGTTGATCACATTCCCAACTGAGTACTGGATGGAAGTGGTCCTAATTGTTGAGTTCTCTATAACTATATCCTCCTGGAACTTCAGAGGCCCAAATAATAAATCCCTAAAGGTTCATGAGGAGTTAAATAGGTTATGTCTCCATATTATAGTTCTTTTTGAAATAGAAGTTAGAATTAGTAAAGTTCAAAAATGTGTAGATAAGTTTTTCTTGGGTTTTCTTGTATCTAGAATCACAACTCCCATGTTATGGGTAGGGTCATCATTCTATGGAGAGATGATTTTTGTTCGATTTCCAAGCTTTATGAATCTGATCAACTTGTGCATTCTTAGGTGGATGTCTTGGGTGATAATCCCCGGTCTTTTACTTTTATTGGTGTTTATGGACATAATGATGACTATGATAGGACAGATTTATGGCATGATATATTGTCTTTGTATAGTAATATTAAGGATCCCTAGCTTCTTGTGGATGATTATAATGCTATTAGAAAGGATGTTGAACGAGTAGGTAAAGATCCTCCTTATAGAAAATGTATGCAGGAGTTCAATGACTATTTACTTGATAGTGGTCTGCTTGAATTGAATCTGAATGGTGCATTCTACACTTGGTACAACCACCAAAGTGATGGTGGCTTTGTTATTTCTAAGATTGATAGAGTGCTTCATAACTTTGAGTTCTTGGCTAAGTTTTCTGATTTCAAAGATTTTTTTCATGCTAATATTACTCGCGATCATAAAATTGTCACTGTGTCTGTTAGAAGGCATCTGTCATCAAGGTAGATTTTCATTTCATTAGTGAATGGACATGTAAGGAAGGCTTTAAGGATTGTGTATCTAAAGATTATGAGTTGGAGGTGGAAGGACATTCTATATCCAAGCTATATACTAATCTTAGAAACGTGATGGTCGGTCTTATTGTGTGGAATGGAGGGATTGAGAATTTTTCTCATAATGTGAGATCCCTTGAAGGTTTTTCTATCCAATGTCAAAGAGACATTTGATGCTAATCCTCATGATGAATCTATTATTTTGAATGTTGTCAATAGTTGGAAAGCTACCAAGAAAGCTTTGGACCTTGAGGAATCATTATGGAGACAAAAGCCTTGTGTATAGTGGTTAAAAGAGGGAAACCAATGTTCAAAATTTTTCTATTCTTTGATGATAATGAGAAGATAGGGGAACCAAATCAGCTGTATTCACACGTTGTTCTGATAAAAAAAAATCAGCTATATTGAGATTGATGGGTCTATGTATAGAGATATGTAGAAAATCTGAAGGTATATAAATTCCTTATAGTGATATATTTTACCATAACTTTGTTGTTGATGTTGAAGGTTTAGAAAAGATCAAGTTTCCCAGACTTGATGAAGTACAAAGGTTTCTCTTGGATAAAATTGTATCTCCTAAAGAGGTTGAAGATGTTTTTCCTAGTCTTAATGTTGACAAGAGTCTGTGACCTGATGTCTTAAATGATATGTTCTTTAGAGAATGTTGGGTCACTATCAAGGAAGAGGTCATTGTAGTTGTCTTAAATATTTTAAACAAGGTTGTTGAAGGAAACAAATAGAACCTTTATTTGTCCTATCCCTTAGAGTGTTGAGACAAGTAATCTCAAGAACTGGAAGCCTATTGCATTATGCAAAATTGTCTATAAAGTGATCTCTAAAACCCTTGCCAATCATTTGCAACTTGTTCTTCCTTCTCTAGTAAGCTCAAATCAGTGTTTGTTTATTAAATATAGGAGTATCAAGGATGCCATCCTCCTTTCTAATGAAATTATTCATGACTTTAATAAGAGAAATAGTTGTCCTCATATGTGTATCAAGGTTGATCTGTCTAAATCCTATGGTTTCGTTAGTTGGGATTCATTGTTCGTGGATTGTGTGGATTAGAGAAAATTTTCAAAAACATCATACCAAGTTTTGGTTAATGGTGAACCATCTGAGATGTTCAAACCTAGTAACGATGTAAGGCAAGGAGATCCTTTAGCTCCTTAGCTTTTTGTCCTTGTTATGCAATGCTTCACTTAGTTTATGAATAAGAGAGTGAAGGATGGGACTATCTCTCCTATGAAAGCCTCATAGAATCTTGAAGTTTCTCATCTCATATTTGCAAATGATCTTATGCTATTTTTTTGAAGCCGATGTGTAAAATGCTGTGAGTTTAGTTTATGCATTTGAAGAGTTCAAGGTTCTAACTGGTCTTATTATTAATCATGCTAAAAGTGAATTTTCTATAGTTGTGATGCTGATAAAAGTATGATATCTAATATCTTGAATGTTGATGATGTTTCATTTCCACCAAGATACCTAGGTATCACTCTCTTTGTAGGAAAGCATAAGAGGGATTTAAATGCTCCTTTAATTGACAAAATCAAGGCTAGGCTCGATGGATGGAAATCAAAGATGTTGCCTATGGTTGGTAGATTAGAACTCCTCCAATCTACTATCTCAACTATGCAATTATATTGTTCCTCTATTTTTTCTCTTCCCAATTCTATTGCTAGTGAGATTGAATGACTTTGCGGGAATTTTATTTGGGGGCATACTGATTTGAAGAAGAATGTTCATTTAGGAAGTGGGAGAAGGTCAGGCTGTCCAAGGATGGGGGGTCTCTGGGAATTAGATCGGTTAAAGAGATTTCTAAAGATGCCTCTGTTCTTAATCTTTGGAATCTTCTTTGTAAGAAGGATAACCTTTAGGTTAGGTGGATTCATGAGAGATACTTACTCAAAACATCTATTTGGTAATTGGTTTATTCAAATCTTTTCTCTTGGTTTGTCAATAAATTGATTCAGGTCAAGGATGATCTTATTGGTCTTGTTAAGTTCAAAGTTAGGAATTGGGATTCCTTGAGTCTTTGAAATGATCCTTGGTTTATGGGGAATCATTTCTTTGGTGAGGTTACTTGACCTCAGTCTGTGCGTACCTCATGATGATTTTGACACCCTTTGTCACACAAAGCGAGATTACTCAAAACTTAAACCATGATCAACCATTAACATTGGATTACTAAAAATCATAGGAAATTAAAACTGATTTGCAACAAGCACCATGAGCTGAGATTTATTATACAAAAACCAATACTTGCATTATAGATTCAAGGTGCTACATCAACATATTTTGATCAACCTGTTACTCAAGATAACAACTCCACATGTATATACATACTATTAGAGGCACACAAGCTAGAAATCACATATCAGTCATCATGTCTACAAAACACATCGAGAACACCCCCAAGGACTTGAGTGTACATGGATGACACATATGACTCTATTACTAGAAACTTTTCATATACCATGATCCACCGGGCGTAGTTTTCTTCTCGTATTATCCTCAACCACATGATCTATAACTCGACATGCACATCCACCTAAAATGTTATTTAACCAATGAGGTGAGACACTCAATCCCAATGAGAGATATAACTCTCTACCAACTTTATTATTATCATAAATAATTAAGCAGATATATTAGCATATTGAGCAGATTGAATAGAATTAACTAAAGGACATATATCTCATGTGTGAAGTAAATAGAACAATAACATGCACTTGTCAATGAGTAATATAGAATCTATTAATTTTAAAAGAATATTAAGAACATGTATGACTATTATAAACTAAATAGTATAAAAGCAAGGCCAGGCTTCATCCAATGTTTCCATGTTTGATACTAAACATGTACACTACATGACTGATTACATATTTATTATTCCATGAGGATTTGAGCTGTACCACCCAAATCCAACTGACCACTGCTAAGTCAAAATAGGTGCCAAACAAGGTCAATAGAAGAGCTGGAATCCACGACCTCCCCACACTTCTTGGTCAGCACAAGAGAAAACACTAGAAAAAAATATCAGTCAACTACAACAATGACATATAGTCAAACTCAGGGATTGGCTCACGTATGGCCATATCCATATATAATCATACCTATCCCACCTTGGTACAGGTATGGCGCTAGAAGAACAGGCTCATGCATGGCCGTTCTAACAAGAAGGAGCCACTCATGCATGTCAATCCACATATCGCAATGAGATCAACTCACGCATGGTCATCTCACGCACCCTGTAGTTAAATATACAAGGCATTACTCGACTTCTACCCCGCATATTCAATAATATGCGCTCTAAGTTAAACTTGTTTCAACAAATGCAGACACTGAATAGATTTATGGCACATGGCAAGCTACTAGATTAGGTTCCACTTGATTAAAAAGACCAATTAAAATGTTTTTCAGCATCAATCAAGTTACAACGTACAAACCACAACCAAATCCTCCAAAAGAAAGGGGCATAGTTTTACAACAACATATATCATCATTTAAACTATGAACTGATTCCCATTATCTCATAACACTATGTCACTGCCAGCCACAAGGCTACTATATCACTGCCAGTCACCAGGATATCATCATCATCATATTATCTGGGGATATCAATCCTGTTGGTATGTATGCCCTGAGAGCCAATCATGGGATGATTGATGGGATACATTAAGATTGATTTGATAAACATAAAAGGTGAGCTTCCAATTCTTTCTAGTTCAGTCATATGAGATAGTGATAGAACAGATTGAATGTCTAGAGAATGACAATACTCAATGACGTATGCCTTCAGGTTCATGACCTGAACGATGAGATCATACGGATGCTAAGAGTTTGTACATTCTTGTTATGTCCCTAGTCGGATGTCATTGTGGAAGGTAGATAGACAGCAATGACACACAAGACTAGATTGTGGTGTTGGTTGATGACAGAATCTCATTAGTCATGATATAGAGATATCAAACCAAACACATAGGTACTTGTTAGAGAACAAGTGTACTGGACAGACCCACCGTGAGTTTGACACATGTAACCATGAGATGGTAGTCAAAGTCAGTACTCACAGTGATGGTGGTGAGTGTGATTCTTAGACCTGAAATCACTGCACTCAACACATGTCGTTGGGCACACTTTGACATCATCAAACGCAATCCTGAAACATGGGTTGTTATAAAGGTGATGATTGGGTGGATTTGACACATGGGGCTTTTGAGGTGCGAGTGATAGATATGGGATTTGTCCCTCCTGAGGGAGTTTGATATCCATGGCCACTTGATGAGTAGGATTGAGAAAGGCGTGCACGCATGTGTGAATCAGTATATGGTACTGATGTCATACATATCTCTTCCAGTCTACTCTGAGATCAAGGAAGTGAATGAACGTTGACAGGATGACTGTTCCATGCCTCGAGTTCATTCGGGATATCAGTGACAAAGGAATTATACATTCGCTGTAACACCATTCACGGATTGTAGGATGAAAGTTGTTCTCCAACTTTCTACTTTCACTTGGGTAGCACTGATGTGTGACTAGGCACCGCTCTTTGCTTGTGAAGTCATAAGTGTTATGGACTTTCACTGCCAACGTGAAATGGACCTGCAGGGTCACACACATAGGATTTAACCTAGAAGAGGAGTTTTGTCCACAAAGCAATGTTTAGATTGATTACTAAAGGAGTTTAGTAGTTCAATTAAACACTCAATCAGTCGATAGCTCAATATCGTATGGTTCAAGGTGTTGGATGCATTGATTGGAGTATCGGATTGATTGAAATCGCAATTGACTGATTTTGCCCAACCTGTGCTCCCAACCGATCGGTTCATGTGATGAACCGGTCGGCTGAGGTTGCTGAACCGGTCGGCTGGAATGTCCAGGCCGATCGGCTCATGCCCAGGTTGAAACGACCGGTTCAAGGGTTGAACCGATCGGCTCAACTGGTGCAACCGACCAATTGGGAAAGTCATGTCGGCAAGGATTTTCCTTTCGTTTCAAATTGCCCAATTCGATTGGGAATAATATTGGTATTCGATACCAATTGGGAAAGAAACAAGGAAAGTCTTTTTGAGCCAGATTAGGACCATGAACCGATCGGTTCAGGGCACCAACCGATCGGTTGGAGTGCCCCAAACGATCGGCTCAGGTCCAACCGATCGGCTCAATGGCCGAACCGATCGGTTCAGCAGTGAACCGATCAGTTCAGGTTGTGAGATGGTTGCTTTTGGTGGAAAATTCTTGAACCCTTCTACTCCTGCATTAGTCCCGCATTGCCCAGGATGGAGAACCCTGTCCCATGACTCTCCTATATATATAGGGGTATTGGGGGCTTCTCACAGTACAGCTCAGTGCAACCAGTTGCTCTGCAAGTTGTCGTTCTCTCTGGTTTTGGTAACCGTGAGAGAGCCCGAGCAAGTGCTTCCCGCAAAAGGGAGGTGCAGCAAGGGAAGGACAACTGCAGTTGCAACAGGAGGCAGGAGAGCGTGTTGGCGACTAGTTAGTCAACAAGAGGGTGCGACTCCTTCCACTTCCTTATGGGACAAGGAGAGTGGAGTTCCAGGTGGTCCGTGTGGACTACTACAGAGGCGGGAGGACACTGCCGCTTAGGAGGACAACTGTCATCCGACAGTCCGGTTCGAGTAGGAGTTGTCAGTCCCGGTGCGACCAGGAGCTGCACAGACACCGTCGAAGTCCGGAGTTGAAGACCGCACATTGCGCGAGGTATTGTCGCCGAGCAAGCCTCGGGACAAGGTATGATTCCGCAAACCATCCTTTCCTATTATATAGACGTTGACGCGTTTCCTCGGTATGGGTTGGGGGAGAAATTTTTGTTTCCACTGCCTTCTCTGTCTCCCCTAAAACCCAACAAATCCCTCATTCTGGGACCTAAAGATATCACCTCAAATAGGCACTAAGCCCTTACCAGGTCCTAAGACCCATCACATCACACTTGTGATTCATGGTTATCCCATCATGACTCATTAAGCATATAAACATTACTCGTTCCACATCAATCATGCCACATCACATGTACTTGCCATAAAAACCATTAGCCATTATGTTTAAAGAGAGAATATGCTAAAACATATTAAAAAACTTTATCTAAAGCAATCAAAGCATCATAAGATCTCTAATCTAGCATTAGTCTTCATGTTTATTCCACATAAGGTTCTCAAGCATTATTCTATCTCAAACCACTAAATTTCACTACCTCCCAGCAATTGGAGTGTATAAGGCTAAGAATTACACAATGTAACTAAGTATGCACATTCACATATCCATACTTCCCGTGTTCCCTTATCAAAGCTTAATATTATTTAACCATCTTCATGGTACTCACAAGTTATAGCACCCAATTAACCCACTAGGTTAAAGCCATGTAATTTAAGAGGGGAAACAATATCATGCTTTCCATTCATACTTATTCAATATTATGACCTACCCTTAGAATTAGAGTCAATACTCTTTACATGTAGCCGATTAGAGTTTTACATCATAGTCACATCACCAAACCCTAATCACACCAATTCCCACCGTCTTGAAACTGATTTAGATTTGAACACATTAGTTGCATATTAATCAATCATCATATCATCAGTACCAGGTATCACCCTTTCATAGGTGCATATGTGTATCATCTTCATTAAGTTATGTGTGGGTTACAAAGTGCATTATATTAACATATTGACCATTGCACCAGTTGACGATTCATCATTAGGGTACCCATATATTATTACTTCCTACAAATCATTAACCACATATCGTATTAAGGAGAGTCGAACCATAGAGTACATAACTAGAGGGTTTCACTTCAAACTATCCACAAGGCACCTACAAAGTCATTAAGATTGTTTATATGATTTCTATACAAAGGTTGTCAGCATGTATTCTACAAGTCTTATCACCACCCTCATGTATATTCACATAGTTGTATCATTAACCTTACTCCACAAGTTAAGATTATATGAAAAGGAAATATAGTAGACACTTGCCATGGATTATAATCTTTCATTAAGATGAGTCATATTATTCCATGATTAAGGTTGTCATATGGATATTCAACTATTGAACCCTACATCCATTACTTCCCAAATTGTTTTAGAGTTTAGGGCTAAGCTCTTTGGTTAAAGATGGACTACTCATGGTAAAATAATCCTATGGTGCACTAGATTTAGGAGAAGCAATTAAGATTAAACATACATTATCCAAAACAACACCCTTATATATCATGTATTGATCATATGTGTACATCATTGAGTATCCAAGCATTATCTTCAACCTTCATAAAGTAATATCGGTTTCACCTCATCCACTTGTGTTGGCTTGACTACATTATGGTGTGTTGGGCTAGCTCATCCAAGGTATCAATTTGGACCCTTTTGAGGTGTATCAGTTTAACCCGCCTTATAGTTTATTAATTGAGCCTTATTGAAAGTGTGTTGGGCATCAACTCTTGAAGGTGTGATGGGCATCACCACCCTAAGGTGTGATAGGCTACACATGGTGTATCAGGCATCACATAGTGTAATGGGTATCCTAGGGTTAGGGTTATGGTTAGATCATGCCGACCTCTTGCACCATCAAGGGCATCACGACTTAACACTCAAATAGACTAGCTCATACAAAATGTCCTCAAGGTCATGACAGACTAACAAGGCATATTGGTATAACCCCATCCAGGGCATGTCGAGTAGCAACCATCAAACTTATTGGTTGGCAACACATAGATCTAAGCACCTCTAGATCATGATGGGTTAACTCCTCATCAAGGCATGTCAGCATAGCCATTCATATTAGTTTGGGCACCTTCTAGGGCGTGATGGTTCATCACTTTTCCAACCCTATCGGCCTAAGCACTCCCAAGTCATGACGACTTGCAACATGTTGTGTCAGTTTAAATATCATGAGCCATGACGACCATTCACCCCCTAAGTGTCAACTTAGTCATCTTCAACCTTAGGAAACTAGGTCACTAGTCCATCTACTTAACAATGCAAGAAATAGCAAGACATGAGAAGCAACTTAAATAGAGTTCCTTCGTCAAAATAGTCCTCAAAACAAAGCACTAATCTTGCAACATATAAGCGGGCACATGATCTAGAGACGAAGAACAACTTAATCATATAAAGAGTGATAATAACAAACCAGGTTAAGAGTTATATAACCCACCTCAAAGATCACCACCAAGATCCAAGCTCTAAGCTCACAAGATCAAGATAGAAGATGATCCACCCACTTGATCACCACCACACCTCTAGGGAAGAAGAAGATACCAAGGTTAAGTGGTTCATGATGGAAGGAAGGTATCCAAGATCCATGGTCGAGAAGGAAAAGAAGAAGAATAAGCTAGAAAAAATGACTTACCAAGGTAGAAGATGAAGGATTATCAAAGAAAACTACAACTTAGAACTCGTCCACCAAGCTCATAGAGAGACTCTCTAGCTTGTTAAGCTTCTCAAGGTCGTCCACCAAGGAGGAGAGGAAGCAAGGATGGCCAAAAGGATTCTCTTGCATGGAGAGAAAGGGGATTATATATAAGAGGGATGAGAGAGATATCAAGAGAAAGGTGTCATGACCTTAGGTGTCACTTGTCCACAAATAAGGTCCACATGAAACACCATTGCAATACATGGTGATAAGATCTAGGATAGATCTCATCCTCTAGGTCTCCTTCCAAGATCATGGCCGATATGCTAAAGCTCTACACCCTTCACAAACCGATATGGAAAAGCCCATCATACTCACAAACCGATAGAGCACAACCCTACATACTTCACAAACCAATAGGCACATCCACACACACTCACAAACTCATAGGCAACCTCTCTAAGGTTCTCTAACCCAAGATGACACATCTAAGAGAAAAACATACCTTACTCATGTGCTCCATATATCACCAAAGATATTATCATACAACTAAGATACAAAAAAGGTGCCCACCTCTACTTTTATCCTCTATATGATGTCAGATAAGAGAGGGAACACTCTAGAGATGGTAAATTGCATGTTAACCTTTCACTTTGGGTAAATTGCAATTTACACCCAAAATAGCACATAAAGCACAAGCATCATCCCCACATGATCAACTTGATACTTTAACTCTTTACTAGGTGCCCCGTAGCATCATTCTCTCTCTTATGATGCTAAAGAACTAATGACACACTCATCATGTGACATATTGCAAGATAACCCCTCATCTTGGATAAATTGCACTTTGGTCCAAAATAAGAAAACACTGCTCAAATAACATGTCACATGATTACAAAACACCTCAGAAGATTAGATTAAAGTTCTAATCAACTTACTTAAGTAAAACAAATAGGGTTAGCCTAAAACCCAAGTCACGCTCCTTACAAGTCATAAACCCCTAATAAGGATTTTGCCCCTGAAATCCCAGGAGAAAGGAGATGGATACTACTCATGCATAATACCTTCAAACTTCCACACAGTTCCTTGATGTTAGGGTGATGTCAACATACTATTCTTGCATCCAAGGTTATCACATGGTCTGTTGCACATGACACATACTCAACTTATTCTTTCCATTATTGGCTACAGAGTCAACTCTATGTTGGGTGATACTTTCTTGGCCAAAGAACCACTATACATACTTATCCAACTCATGTGTCAACTTTTTCTTATGTATCACATCTTCACCTTATAACACCATATGAAAATATTATTGATTTAGGGAATCTACCACACTTCAGCTATGCTACTCTAATCTTCCAACTCAACACTAGTCTTGCTTCTACCAACTATCCTGCCAACATATTCACTCTTAACTGTACATCCTCCTGTCATAAAAAGAGGCCACTTATCCAAGGAAAACTATCTCATAGGTAACTCAAGATATTATATGTCACCTTAACTAACCTAGATAGGGAGTGGAAACCCTACTTATCCATCTATGGCCAAAGAACAATCTTCTTGGAATCTTTCTAAGCCTGATAGGAGTACTCTAAGGGATTATTCTTAGTTTGATGACCTTTACACAAGTAGATCCTGCAACTGTCTCTTCAACTTATGCATCCTTGTGAATGTTACAGTTATGAGGAGCATAAACCCCTAACATGTGATATCCATACCATATGTTAGGTACTTGTAACCAGATTTATCCCAAATTCAATCCTTCCAGGTAGTCAAACACTTAATCATTCTATCAAGTGACATGTTCTCACTCTCCCATACAACTGGAACCACTTGGATACTAGGATTCCTTACCTTGGTATCCATCACACATGCCAAATACACATCACATCCTGAACAGATCCATCCTCTACTGCTTTCGCTAAACCCAAACATATTAGAAGGGTCTTTATTTCATCTTGAGACATCTCCTATCACAGATATCCCTATATTGGAACAAAATGAAGATCATTGATACTTACTGGGGTATCCTTCTTGAGATCACTTCTAAACTATGCACATATCAGACCCACTTAAATGTCACATCCCTGAAAGGACAGAACATAACATAACATATTCCTCTTGTCACTACATCATTACTAGGGTTTTCTTATCAAGGTGAAGGGTGTTTGTTAAATTGGACATTATCAAACCCTTTGTTTTTATGATGATAAGCATTTCATTCTTGTGGATCTAATGTGCTATTTGAGTATTTCAGGGATAAACAAATATGGCAGCGAATAGTTGAAGATCAATACAAATTGGAAGATCAATATTCTTAAATTTCTTTTACTTTCATGATTGTACTCAAGTTTAAAAGCTTGTATAAGTATATAATGTACAAGTACATAGATATCATGTAAATCAAGCATTAGATCTTCCCTATCCACTCACAACACTTAGAAATACCTTCCCCAAAGATAGAATCACAATTACACATTGATACACACACTTAGTAGATGATTCAACATATTGAAATAGGGACATTCTCAGTCGACAAACTTATCGACTGAGATACACTCGGACGGAAAAATTATCAACCGAGAACCACCTCAGTCTAAGTCATGAGTACTAATTATGTAACCCTAGACCAGCCCTCGGTCGACAACATTCTCGACCAAGATAGACCTTTGAGCAGGATCCATAGCCGTTAGACTGAGAGTAAGTGGTAGTTGGAAGTTGGAAATGAACGTTGCAACATAGTTACCCCAAACCCTACATCGGTCGAAGAAATGCTCAACCGAGACACACCTCGACCGACAAACTCCTCGACCGAGACGGTTTCTGGACTGCATTTTTTAGCACAAAACAATTAGCCATTGCAATGTAATTAGTGGACACCTATCGACTAGTTGAGTACTAAGAACACTCTAGAAACCCTCCAGAACGTCCCTAAGCCCTTGCAACCCATCCCTACAAGTAGGAGAGGCCTTAGGACATCCAAGACACACAATTACAACTTGAGAATCAATCTTAGTGAGCAACAAGCAAAGCTACACTTGCAATCTTATTCCCTTGAGCTCCAATTTTGTGTCCTATAGGTAGTATCTCCTAGCCACCACATAACCACGTTCATTTCTAGTGGATAGGAGATCTATACAATTGATATAGGATTAAAGTGTTGTACTCATTGGTTAAGTAATTTTTTATTCCAACCTTATTCTCTTTTATTTTATATTATTCTCCTTGACTACTCCTAGGTTGGAGGATGTTGTAAGGAGCTGTGCTTGATATTACTTCAAGGAAGGCTGCTTCAAAGGAGGTTGGAGATACTTCTAAAGGAAGGGTATCCCAAGGTGGTGGAGCTACTTTAAGGAGGTGAAGGCTGCTCTGAGGACTTGGAGTTATTTCAAGAAGGCTGCTTCAAGGAGGTTGAGGCTACTTCTAGGTGAAGGATACTTCAAGGGTTTAGAAGGAAGGTGATTGTATTTTATGTAACATCCTTGCAAGGTAATAAAATTAATCGCTTTCAAAATCTTGATTGGAAACAATCGGGTAGTGGACTGACTACCTTTGATTTCAAAGGTAGGAACCACTCTACATGCTTGTGCCTTCCTTGTTTCCCTCCTACTTCTTTGGTTGATTGTTTTAATTATTTAATTAATTTTCAAAGTCCAAAAAGCTCTATTCACCCCCCTCTAGATCTTTCAATTGGTATCAGAGCAGGTCTTCAAGGAGCCCTAACAGGTCATGAAGGATGGGGGACAGTGTACTCAACAACCTAAACTTGGAGGGAACCTATGTATCTCGTCCACCATCGTTCGATGGAAGCAACTACAACTATTAGAAGACAAGGATGCAATTCTTCTTAAAAGGCATCAACTGAGCTTTGGAGGATGGTGTCTACACCATATGTGCTTCATGAAACCGAATATACCACATGGGATGCAGATACAGTAAAACAAGCTCAACTAAATTCTAAGGCAGTAAGCATATTTTATTATTCTATTTCTGTAAGTGAATTTAATAGAATCTCTTCATGTGAAACTGTTTATGGTATATGGCATAGACTTTCTATCACACATGAAGGAACTATTCAAGTTAAAAACTCTAAAATTGGTATGCTTAAACAAAATTGAACAATTTCTTATGCAACTAAATGAGTCTATTAGTGAAATGTATGCAAGATTTTCTACTATCATTAACAGTTTAAGCGCATTAGGAAAATTCATAAGTGAAGAAGATCAAGTTTCCAAAATTCTTAGGTCTTTGCCTCCAAAGTACAAGCCAAAAGTGACAGCCATTGAAGAAGACAATGATCTCACCCGATTTAGGATGGAGTAGCTCATTGACAATCTAGAGACTCATGAGGTCACCCTTGAAGAAGAAGAAAGATTGGTTGTCAAAAATAAAAAGTAGAAAAGGAAGGACATTGCATTCAAGGAAATGCCTAAAGCTAGCCATGATTCAAGTGAAGAAGATAGTGAAGAGGAGGCTATCATTGTAAATGGTAAGCAATATAGAAGATTTAAATCTAACAAAATTTCCAGTGTTTCTTCTTCCTCCTCCCCTAGATGCTTTGAATGTGGTACAAAGGGATATTTAAAGAATGAATATCCTAAAGTCAAGAAGGGAAGGAAATCCTCTCACAAGAAGAAAGAAAAAGCTTACAAAGCAACATGGGATGACATAAGCGATGATAGTGAGAGTGGAGAAGAAGAAGTAGAATGCTTCATAACTAAAGAAGACAAGGTACAATGCCTCATTGCTACAAAAAATGAAGAAGAATATGAGGTAAGTCTGCTTGATATATCTAAAGAAGAGTTAGTTTCTAGTATTGAAGAATTACATGATAAATATATTGATTGTAAAAAGAAATTAAAAAGGCTCACAAAAACTAATGAAGATTTTTATGCTAAATTGAATGATCTTACTTTTGAAAAGGAAATCATTATGACTGAAAAGGCTACTTTGAAATAATCTATAAATGATTGCAATATTAAGTTGCTTGCTCTAGAAACTAATAATAACTTTCTTTGCCAAGAAAAGGTTGAATTGCTTGCTAAGATAAATGATCTTCAAACTCAACCTATTCTTTGTACACATTCGGATTATGATGCTATTGTCAAAGAAAGAGATAGTTTGTTATCTAATCTAGATCAAACAAAGCTAGACATTAATAGGAGAATGGATGAAATTGCTAAGTCACAAAAATATATTAGTAGCTTGAAAAATAAAGATATTCTTGATAAAATTCTAAAAGATTGTTCTAGTCAAATTGGAAGGAGAGGACTAGGTTATATGCCCAAAGATAAATCCTATCAAAAACCTAGAATGAAAAGGACACAAGTATCTTAGAGTAAAGACATGTATGTGCCTAAAGACAATCTAACTAAGAAGAGAAACGAAATTGATTCTATTTGTTGTCATTATTGTTTACGTCTTGGACATTATTCATTCTCTTGCCCATACAAGAAAAAGGATGTTGATTTAGTTCGGGTTCCAAGGCCCCAAATTAGGAAACTTGAATATGATTAGTTGAGATTTGATAAAACTTTACTTTAATACTCGTAATGTCTTATCTCAACTAAACTCATTATTATCTTGGATAATTAAAGTAATCTAAGCTCTAATTGAAACTAATAAAATTGCTAAAAACAAAATAGAAATAATCTCGGTCGAAAATAGCTTCGAACGAGACACTCTTCAGTCGAGAAAATAGTTGACCAAATAAGTTTCTGTCTCAGGCCTTTCTGGACAAACAGTAAAATTCTCGGTCGAGAATACTGTCGACCGAGATGAGTTTGGTCAAGGAAATAGTCGATCAAGAAAGTTACTATCTTAGGCTTACAAAATCTTGAAAAACATCTGGCGGACATATATTTCGACTGAACCTCACTCGCTCAAGAACTTTTTCAACCGAGGAAAGCTCTGTCAGAATTGTTTGATAAAAATAAGATGCTTCACTTACATTTAACTTAAGTGACTCAATTCTATAATGAAATTTACATATTACACTTTTTTAAATATTTGAATGACTGTGACGTCCCCAGATTTTCTAAAACTTAATCTGATGTGTGATGTACAAATTGAAACCCTCACCTCAGTGAGAATCCCAATTTAAACATTCCACACAAGGCTAAGAAGAAGAAAATCAAGGGAGTCTGAAGGAAAACAATCAGTAGCACATGCACATGAACAATAAACAAACCACAACACATGTTCACCATTCAACGTATAATTACAACATGAATTGTTACAACATTTGATATTACATATTGAAAAACAAACTTATACATGTACATGTACGACCACTAAACTACAAGATCTTAAGACAACAGGTCCACCTGTACATCAGCTTGCCATACAACTCTCAACAATCTTGGATCTTCAAGAGCATAACCACAACCTAAACAAAAGATTACATGTGGTACACGTCAGCACAATATTCAAGAATATTGTATTGAGTATGCCTACACGTCTTTTATATACCTCTCATAATATCTTGGCAATAAGATAAAACTAATACTTGGCAGCATTAAACAAATATAAGAAAAAGCATATACTTGCGCAAAGATGTTCATTAACAAAAGAGAACACATATTTTAAGCACAATTCCATCATACATCTCATGTGTCTGCCACCAAGTGGCTTTGACATCTTTAGTCCTTACGATCTACCACCAAGTAGTTTGTGATCATTATATAAACATCATATGATCTACCTCCAAGTGGTTTGTGATCATTATGCATGCGCTCTACCACCAAATGGTTTATGATCTATCTTATGATAGAACATCTATATTATGTTTGCAGGTGTTCATAGCCATAAGTATGGAAATTCAAGCAACATATCATACAAGGCAATCATTTCAATCAATACCATATGCCAAGTCTTTACTACCATATAACACAAGCATAATGTATAATAAGCCAAGAAAGGGGTAATGGTGTACCTTCCAAAGAGATATCCTAATCACATATTCTTGATGTCCTCTATATCTTTGTTAAACCTGATCAAGACAAGATCATATACTATCATCAGGTTCTCATCTTCTTACCTCTCATCTTAACCCTATTCGTATTCATTAGGGTTTCACTTAGTTCATTGAGATATGTGTATCATTACTTGCATTCTTGTCTTAAGTTTATCTTACTGATGTCATATTCCATATTCTAATTCATTATCTGAACATTATCTTCTATAGCATTTTTGTGCACATTAATTAACCCTAGGTTACACCATTAACCAAGATTAGGGTTTTAAACCATGTATTAAAGGTCAACTTCATATAACATAAATTCTATACATCATCATGATCTCATAATTAAATCTGAGTTTCCAAATACAGATATGAGCTTACTCTGTAAATTTCATCTTTTTTTGGGCATGTATGAATTTATTACATTTTATTTAGAGTTATTAGCCTGAGATAGCCATTCCAAGAAATTACATAATTTTGTGCATTAACATGACCATATCTGACATCATATGCATTCTAAACATAGTTATGGACTACTGACATTTTTCCATAATTTTATATCATCGTTTACTATTTATCATGCATCAAACAAGTATTACTCATCTTAAAATATATCACTGAGATTTAATCATAAAAAGACTAATAATATAGTTATATTGTGTTCTACTCATTTTTCTGAACATTTTGGTACCTTGTTTGTATTATTCTGATAAACGGTCTATTTTATACGATTTATCTAAGAACAAGATGATTTGAGGTAAATTACCTTATTCTGGCCAATCAGCAGCTGCCACATGGCTCCAAGCTGGTGTGACTCTTCTTTGGTGCAGGTGACCCACCCTAGCTTGAGCTATCCAGTTCACAGTTGTCTGGTTCAGCATTGGGCCGGTCAGCCTGAGGGTTTGAACCCAGTCTATCCTCTCTTCTCTGGTTCACGCTAGAAACACCCCTCGTGCTCGTTCTCTATTTAACCTGTTCGGGATCTCCAGAAAAATAGTTGCCGCCATGGATGCTCATCCAACGAGCTATCATCTATCCTCCCATATTCCTTAAGTTAGACCTAATCCATCCTGTGTGTCAGCCTCTCTCTATCCAGGTCGTCGGTCGTAAGGCTTCACTGGTGGGGACTCTTTGCGGTGTTCATGTAGGTCGGCGCCCACTGCTGGATCAGGCCACAGTGAGGAACCAATGCCAGAAGCTGCTGTCATCCTCTTTGGATCAAAATGCCTCCCTACACTTCGCCGACTCTCCCTATATGTCGTAGGCCGGTCGTCCTTCTTCCCGATGCTCCTCCTCGTGAGCTTGAGGAGGCCGCTGTCGCAGGTTGCCGCTGTGAGCGAGATCTCCGGTGAGCATTACCTCGCTACCCGACCCTTCTCGTCGGCCACTAAGTGCACCATCAGCTTCATCAACTTTTCCTAGATCTCCATGGCTGAGCAACTCCGGGGTTGGTGGTCTAGATTTCAGTCTGCTCCTTAGCTCCTCCATACTCCTGGCTTGCGGCTGTGGAGAAGCAGTGTGGAGGAGAGTCTAGTTCTCTCCATTGGAACGGACACACACCTCCCCTAAGGGGTCAAACATATGGTTATAGGTATTCAAAGCCCACTCCTCTGTCGTTCCCTCCTCTTGCCCCATGATCCGAGTCAACTGCGACATTGTGGTCACTGCATGTGATCAAGGCAATAACGACAAGGTAGGGGAAGGTTTCTCCACCGTCGGATGGAATCCCAGAGCTAGGATTCTCAGATGCACCTACCCAAATTGCGTGTCACTTAGATCAAGGGGCACTACCACTGGATCAGGTATCTAGGGCTAGGATTTGGCCACTCAGACCCAACTCGATTAAAGGGGTGTGACGCTGATATTGATTAGCAACTTAGGTTCTCAAATCGTCAAAAATACACATTATTTCCCAAATTTCAAACCTTAATAAATCCCTCTAGGAACATCCAATTGCCACCAAATTTTAACCACAACTTCCTAACTACTCAAGCTTCCTTCTAATCAAATTTGGTGCCAAAACGCAACGGTTATACCATTCAATTAAATTCCTCAAAAAGGCATTAAGAGAGAGATCTTAATCATGATATCAACCTCACATCAGTACACCTACTTTGTCAAGAGCTTGGACCTCTCAATCTAACTCAACAATATGCTTTCACTTAAGTCATTGGACATTTAGGATTCTAAAAGTCCACTCCATCACAATGACCTTAATCAAAAGGAAGAATATATGGGCATCAAAAATTTATACTTTGCGTGATGAAATTGTCCCAACAAGCATAAAATTGAAAATAAGGAGATTTCTACATACATGAAGAAAAGATTGGTCTCAAAGCTTTCATAAATAATACTATTGAAATAAGAGATCTTGCTTAAAGTACTATTATGATTCATTATAAAAGAAACATGATTGAAACCTTATAACACTATTGATCATAATTAAAAATAAAAGAATTGTTTATGATATAAAATGATTGATCATAAAAGGAACTTGCTTAGATTATAATTGTTACGACCCTACCTCCCGATAACCCCCAATTAAGGGAGACCGAGAGGACAAAGCCGCACCCATAACTTCCGGATCAAAGGTTCGGCAATTAACCAAGAATAATTATCAAATTTTAACAGACTAAATGGGAAAACTGTAAGAAAATAAACTTTTGCATACCTTTTTGAATACTTGGATCTCTAAACTTCTATCCACTTATGGATTCTATTCTAACTAATCCTCCTTGTATTTTACGTCATGTATTTCACAATATGATGATTTACTGTTTGTCCTTTTGGCTTGTACCTAAAACGCCGACAAACAAAACGTCGGTCAGCCGAAGCTGGTATGTGGGGGAAACAATAATCATACAACTATGATAACAATGTATTGCAACCAATTACCATTTAACAAACAATTTTACATTTTAAATATAACTGTGTGATCCATGAGTACCCTATCCTCTGTGTTATCCCTACAGTGGACCTGGATACTACCTTCCTTATGGTAGATCCCCATTAAACCCCTCATGGTGCCACCTATAGGTGAACCAATTTATAGGGTTGAGTCACATTGCACTACTCGTAAGTAGCCCACTCCTTAACTCATGGCATGCTAATGGGTCTCATGGCACTACACTTGGTAGCCCAATTTCTAACCCACGATAACCTAGACCTTACTCTAGCTTACCCCTTTTTAGCCTTTACAAGCCACAGAGGTGGACCCGGATCTAGCCAGTTATACATGTATATTCATAGTGATAGTCATAGTCACCCTATCGTTGCATGAAATAAAAGCATCCAACAGTTATTTCAAGCCATGAGGGAAACATCGATAAAATCCTCAGAAAACTGGCCGAGATAATCATAAGCGTAACCACATACTTGATTTGATGATTTCACAGCATTAAGAAAATCCAACCAAGAATGCAATTCAATAATCACATAATTCCTGAAAAGAATATGTACTCTATTTATTGCACACTTTATCAAGAATCTACTTTATTGACTTGGATTCACTTTCTAGGGTTTTTGTATCCATTTTAGGGTTTCATTTTGCAATTAGGGTTTCCCTTCATCTTTTACCATATTAAACCCTAATTTTTTGCCATTACTCATAAACCCTAATTATCTCATCTATTCTTCAATATTAAGGTTATCTTAACAACATATAACTCTATTTCCATATTAAAGGCACATTAATCATTAATTAATTTTATCAAGCTTCTTTTCAGTAAAGCTACTATTTTTATCCTTTTAATCCATGACAAGATCATTACGCACATCAATCATTAATTCAAAGTTCATTAGGGTATAATTAACATATGAACTCGTTTTACCATCAATCTACCTTTTATTCATGAGAAAACCCTAATCACTACATATAGGGTATTTATCCAGAATTAAGGACTTTTATGTGCAAATAACTTAGGACCATCATTTTACAACATATTTTCACATTTTCAAATCATATACGATCTTATCCTCTTTTACCCTAAATTTAGGGTTTCTAAATACTTAATCATTCTCATATGGGGTAAAAACCCTAAATCATGCAAATTTCATCTAGATCAGGTTCGAATCTAACATTATCATTCAACATGTTATTAATACTTCAATTAACCCATTAAGCATACTAGATTCAACCTTTAATCACAAAAAGGGTTTTTAACTTAACTTTAATGCACTTTTCATCAACTTGTTTTACTTTTGCAATTAGGAACGGAATCAATCTTAAAAGTATTTTTATTGAATTCCTCTCGTTCTCCTGATCAAAATACATATATTATTCATATTTATTCGAGCTACGGTTAATTGATTATGAATTTTGTAAGAATCTACTTACTCGGCCAATCAGATTGCGCCACGTCACGCAGCTCCCATGCAACGCAGCTTGCTTGGAAACATAACAGATTGACCGTTATGCCCTCGGTAAGTGATGTGTTTCTACATCCCGTGGAGGGGCAACTTTGTCCAATTGGCCTATCTCCTTCTTCAACCTTGGGCAACACGGTGGTCGCCGCCCTAGCCGCCGAACGCAGGCCTGAGCACGCCTTTTGCTCCCGACTCTGGACCTAAACTTCGCCGGAAAAGCATCCCTTGCTTCCGCCGCTCACATGCACACGCGGGGCGCCAACAAACTGCAGCCAAGATGGTCGGTTACTCATCCGTTTAGGCCATACACTGGAGGTCATCCCTGCAGCCTAGTTGCCTCTGCTGCACATGCTCTAGGGCACGGTCTTGAGGGATAGGTTTCTCCTTAGCACTGTGGTACTCCAGGAGTCCCTCGCAACCCTCTGGTTCCCTCTCCTTGCGTCAAGCTCACAGTGGTTCTTGGGGTTAGGGTTTGAAGATGAAAAAATAGAGAAGAAGGAGAGAGAAATAGGAGAAAGATACATGGAACCCTTAAGAACTCGACCCTAGGCTCTTCCCCTTTATATAGGGTGGAAATGAAGCCCTAGGTCGGCTTATACATGACTCAATGAGTCCCTTTCCAAGTAGGAAGTCAATTCCTTCAAAGAGAAGGATATTCTCTCGCTTTCTTTTTATCCTTTGGATATTCTCTATTATATGGATATTAGGAATACGAAAATCCACTTTCTTATTCTCTTTAATCTTGCTTTTTAAACCATTGGCACGAATTTCTATATTTCCTTAAGTAGAAAATACTTTCTTCTTAACAAAACCACATACTTCATTAGTTAAGTATCCCCATTATCCTTTTATTTTGTAATTTTTGTATTTTCTCTTTGTTTCCTCTTTATTGGGACTCCTTGGATCCCAAGGAACTCTATTATTTCGAAATCCTTTTTATTGGATACTCATTATCCTTCTAGATGCATCTAAATGCATTATTTCACATTATCTTATTTATTTCTTATTAAAATAACTCTTTTTGAGGTTTTCTCTTTATTTCTCTTTTATTTTCCTCATTAGTATTCATTTTATCATTAGGAATCCTTGGGATACAAAAGTCCACCAAGGATAACCCAATTATCCCTTTTTCCACTTATTTCCAACATTTTAACATTATTTTCAATTTCTTTCTCACTAAAGAAATCCTTAATTAATCTTTTCTTTTCTTATTGCTTTCTTTTTGCAGCGTTGGACTCCTTGGAATCCAAGGAACCCAAGAGGCACGAAATCCATCCTTGGATTACATCTTTCTGCCTTCTAGAGGTTTCTACCTCTTCCTTTTCTCAAATATTCAATTATTCATTTAATAATTGAATTTTCTTGTTATTTGGGCCCAATAGCCAATAAAGCCCACAACAAAAACATCAAGGCTATTGTAAACGAAATCCATTTATTCGAACCAAATTATATCATTATTTGTTCCAATATCTTTAATATGAGAAATTTCATTTCTCACCAAATGAACCCAAAAATTGGGGTTGTAACAATAATCATCACTATGTTGTATCTAAAGATTGTGTATTCTAAGCAATTAAAAACAAAGTATTTTTTTAAACTAAAATCATGCTCACATGAATTAAGTTCTATGACAAAAGTTGATAAAAGTAAACTGGATATTAGGTCACAAAAAGGTTTTATTTTTTTTCAAAATTTACAAGTTCACATATGAGTAAAATGAAGAACAAATACTGATTAATCATAAAGGAAGTGGATTATTGGACATTATAAGTATAAATGGATATATTGAAAATCTACAGAAATGACTCTCGGTCAAAAAAGAGTTCAACTGAGGGGCTCCCTGGTTGAAGTCATGGTCGATCAAAAATAAGTCTGACAAAATGCTTCCTGGTAAATCAAATCATTCACTTGCACTCTACATTGGTATATTAAATATGAAACTTGCATATCATGTTAAAATACTTATAATAAGAGAAATTTTGCCTATAAATTGACTCATAATATTACTCAATTGATTTTATAAGGATATAATTTAGAATATCTTAGTATACTTAAGAGATTAAGGGGGAGCTTACAACATTCTTGAATATAATGTATATCTTGCTCTTAATTGAATTCTCTACACCAATTAGGGCTTAACATCCTTTGTATTTGGTTAGAGATATATTCATTGATTTCACTATGAGCTTAAAAGAATCTCATATCATTTTATGGATTAACATACCATATAATTGGTTGAGAAATCAATATAGAAAAACATATATGTATTCTACCATGAGCCTAAATGGATCTCATATCATTTTAGGGCTTAACATCCCTTGCAAATGATTGAGACATAAATAGTGGTTATTAAATTGTGGCTAAATTTGACATTCTATTTAAAGTAAACAATTAAGGGGGAGTATTCCATTTAGTGGGAGTAATAATAGATGACTATTTGGTTATCTTTTTGAAATGACAAAGGGGGAGAATTAAGAAAAATCAAAATTAATCAAAATAAATGAGTTTCATGCTCCCTTGGCTTAACATAAATTGATGCTATATTCCTTATGAGATGGATACTATGTTCCATATATCTTTGGGAATAATTAGCACACACTTCATGAATAAACAAGAGAATGTCTACAAAAGGTAAAACTCAGGTAAGAAACTCAAGCTATTTAAATTACTTTGATTTATATTTTAGAAATGTTTGTCCTCTTCAAAAAGGGGGAGATTGTTGGCTAAATTGGACATTATCAAACACTTTGTTTTGATGATGACAAACATTTCATTCTTGTGGATCTAACGTGTTATTTGAGTATTTTAGGGAAAAACAAATAAGGCAGTGGATAGTTGAAGATCAATACAAATTGAAAGGTCAATATGCTTAAATTGCTTTTACTTTCATGATTGTACCCAAGTGTAAAAACTTGTACAAGTATATAATGTACAAGTACATAGATATCATGTAAATAAAGTGTTAGATCTTCCCTATCCACTCACAACACTTAGATAGACCCTCCCCTAAGATAGAATCATAATTATACATTGATACACACACTTAGTAGATGATTCAACATATTGAAATAGGGACATTCTCGGTCAAAAAACTACTCAACTGAGACACCCTCGGTCGATTGAGAACCACCTCAGTCTAAGTCATGAGCGTTGTTATGTAACCCTAGAACATCCCTTGGTCGACTGTTGGGTTTTAGGGGAGACAGAGAAGTCAGTAGAAACAAAAAAAAAGTTCTTCTCCCAAACCCAGAATAAAGGAATCACGTCAATGTCTATACAATAGGAACAATGGTTTGTAGAGGCGTACCTTGTCCCGAGGCTGGCTCGGTGAATTTACCTCGTGGCTTGCACGGTCTTCACCTCCGGTATTGGACAGTGTCTGAGCAACTCTTGGTCTCACTGGGACTGTCAGGATTGATAGTTGTCCTCCGAGCGGCAGAAGTCTCCTGCCTCTGAAGTAGACCACACAGACCACCTAGAACTCTGATCTCCTTGTCCCACAAGGAATCGGAAGGAGTCGCACCCTCCTGTCGGCATACTAGTCACCAACACACTCTCCTACAACTAGTTGCTCTTCTACAATTGTCTTTCCCTTGTTGTGCCTCCCTTATCGGGTAGCACTTGCTCGGGCACTCTCTCAGTTACCAAACCAGAGAGAATAACAACTTTGCAGAGCAACTGATCTCTAAGTTGTTGTACCTGAGAAGCCCCCAATATACCTATATATAGGAGGGTCATGGGATAGGGTTCTCTATCCCGGGCAATGCGGGATTAAAGCAGGAGTAGAAGGGTTTGAGATTTTCCACAAAACAACCAACTTGCGCCAGCTGAACCGATCGTTTCAACCCTAAAATGATCGTTTGGTGACCTCAAACGATCGTTTCAACATGAACCGATCGTTTGGGACACCTGAGTCGATCATTTCATCACATGAGCCGATCGGTTCATGGTCCTGGTTCAACTCAAATTGACTTTCAAATTTGTTTTCGATTAATCAAATATTAATCCTTGTCCAAATTGAATTTGTACAAGTGAAACAAATTGTATTTGCAAAATAGTCTTCTAATTTTCCAAACGATCTCGGTTGGTCACATGAGTCGACCGATTCAACAATTGAGCCGACCAGTTCAACAATTGAGCCGATCGGTTCAACTTTATTACATGCCTTTAAGGCTAAAAATAAACTAAAGTACTCTTATCTATGGCGGCAACATTTTCCCCATTTATTGAGTGCTTTACATTTTATATCTTGGTATCATATACCTCAAAAATGTTACAAGTTTATTTCATGACACCTTCAGGTGGAGACGTTTGTCGCCTCCTTCTTCTTTAGTTCTTCCAGATAGAGTGGACAATTCCTTTTCCAATGTCCTGGCTTTTGATAATGGTGGAAATTGCCTCTCTTATTCACACCTCCCTTTGCCTTGAGAGCTGAAGACACCTTGGGCTCCTGGCTAGCATCAGAACCCTTCTTAGCTTTACCCTTGCCCTTGCGCTTGGACTTGCCTTTCTTTCTGCTGATCATCATCACAGACTTAGGCTTGTCCTTCTTCATCTGTGTCTCGGCTGTCCTCAACATGCCTAACAACTCTGTCAACAACTTGTCAAAGTTGTTCATGTTGTAGTTCATCACAAACTGACTGTAGGATTCTGGAAACGATTGCAGTATCACGTCAGTAGCCAACTCTTGGCTCAGGGGAAATCCCAGTCTCGTTAGGTTCTCCACATACCCAATCATCTTGAGTGTGTGAGGACCAAATGGATCTCCTTCTGTCATGATGCACTTGAACAGTGCCCTAGAGACATCATATCTCTCTTGTCGTGCTTGATCTTCATACATGTTCTTGAGATGTTGAATCATCTCAACGACACCCATGTTCTCATGTTGTCTCAACAACTCGTGGTTCATGGAGTACAACATCAAGCACTTTGCATCAATGGCATCATCAGAATGCTTCTTGTAAGCATCCCTTTCTGCCTTTGGTGCGGTGGGAGCAGGTTCCTCTGGAACTGGAGTATCCAGGACATAGACCTTTCACTCTTGAGTGAGAACAATTCTCAATGTCCTAAACCAGTCGTGGAAGTTAGTCCCATTCAGCTTGTCCTTTTCAAGGACCGATCGTAATGAAAAGTGATTGTTGTTTTTTGTCATTTGAACTACAAAAGGAAATATATTCAATTTTAGTCTAAAACTCAATTTTGACTTATTTGATTGATTTGAAAGGTTGACGATATAATTAGGACTTTAATTAATTATCATTCCCACTATTTTGTTCAAATTGATATCCCTCACCATCAATTCGGAAGATTGCAGCGTACAACCTTCTAGTGGGTCAAGATCTTGAAATCCTCGGAGTCATGAACCAGCTAGGGTTGTCACCCACAACTTAGATCTTCCAGGTAGGCAACTTTTGCCAATTGCATCAGATGCAACTCTTGAAAGATGTCATGTGCTACTCCTTGCCATGATCACCTCCATGCTCAAGGTGCTATATCCTATCTAGGTCACCTTGTTAAGTCCGACCCAAAGCCAACACGATGAAATATGCACCCTGCTAGGGCAGACCCACATATTCATCCTTCACGCTTCCACAAGATAGACGGTGTACCGCGCTAAGGCGTTCCCACACTTGGATGATCAAGTATTTCACGTGTGTTGCATTTGGAAGGCATCTAAAACTTTAATATTTAATGAGGGATTTGGTTTTATAGGTACATATACATATCAAATCACCACAATATATAGTATGTATCATATACATGCTATATCCCACAGAAAACATGTGAAATGATAAAAATGATGATTATGGCCATACTATTGTGATTCCTCGAGCCAAGAGGAATCACGGTCATCTAGGTATACATCACATGCAACATGTACAAGATGAACTTTGTGCTTTGCCTTTACTGGGTTTGATCAACTCATCTCCATGATTGATCGACTCGCCATCAGGCCGGTCGGTTGGGTGCCACCAGCCAATCAGTTGGCTCCTCCAACCGATTGGTTCACCTGGTCATCATGCATCTCCTTATGGCCACCACCCAATCATCTCGATCCTCAAACTGGTCATCTGGGTCACCATCCGATCGGTTCATTCCTTGAACCGATTGTCTCAGTCGTCGTCAGATGTCCTCTGTTCTTTGACATAACAGAAATAAAAGATCTATACTATTTTACATTTAAATTGGGAAACCCCGAGTTACATTAAGGGGGAGCAAAGATAGGAAAGAAATCTCGAGTTATCTCGAGTTAAATCAGGAATAGGAGATAGGGAATCAGTGTGCAGACTGAGATGCAAGCAACCACATACAACCGAGCACACATATAGGGTTTTTTGTCCATAACCACGCTATACATCCACCACAAAACTCGTTTAAGGGTGACGTGTATCGATTGCATTCATATTACATATCATATATGTATATTGGGATTTGTGGATTTAGGATTGGACATGCATAAAGCCAATTTTATTCGCATCATATGCAATAAATAAAGGCAACAAACCAAAATCGATCATATCGATAATCCTAAAGTATAGAGAATTTGATGTGGCTTTGATACCACTGTTGGGTTTTAGGGGAGACAGAGAAGGCAGTGGAAACAAAAAAAAAATTCTTCTCCCAAACCCATAATAAAGGAATCGGGTCAACGTCTATACAACAGGAAGGATGGTTTGTAGAGGCATACCTTGTTCTGAGGCTTGCTCGATGACTTTACCTCGCGGCTTGCGTGGTCTTCACCTCTGGTCTTGGATGGTGTTTGTGCAGCTCCTAGTCTCACTGGGACTGTCAGGATTGACAGACGTCCTCTGAGCAGTAGAAGTCTCCCGCCTCTGAAGTAGTGTAAAGGTGTGAAACCACTCCTCTACTAGAAAGAAAAGACCACATCCCTTAAAACCAAACACCACATCAAATTTTCCGTCAAAGGGATGGAGACCAATTCTTTCAACATGTATGTATCATTACAAAAGGAGTAGCAGCGGAAAAGATCATTATCTAACAATTTACAATGCTTGATAACATGATACAACACTTCACCGCATATGGGTGTCAAAAAGGAAATCTAATCATATAAGCCAAAGATCAAGCTGAGGGTCATCTAACCACCTCTTCAAGTCTCCCAAAAAGCTCAGCTACAAGGTTGATGTCAAAGTTCACCTCTCCTTGATCTAACCTGGGGTTGGAAGCATACCCCACAAAAGAAAAGAAATACATCAGCAAAAGTTGGTATGTGTATGCTAAAGGAAACTTTGAGCAATTTAAGCAATAAGGACTTCAAATGTAAAATGCTTCCCATACAAGATATAAGGACTACCCACACGGGCATAAAAGAAAAGAATCATCATCATGAAAGATGATACTTGCCATGATCAAAACAATAAAGATTGTGCAATACTGGCACAAAAGAAAGTAGTAGGGCACACACCCCACAATCCACATCAATAACTTGCATGCATGTGAGATAAGCATATCCCTACAACAATATAAACACAATTGGTGGCCAACCCTCATAAAGTTGAAACCTAATAGAGAAAGGAATACTACCAATCTCCCAAAGATATAAAGTTGAGTATGGATTACTGCCACACTCGATTACAGAGGAATGGTATACTGCCACCCTCCAAATAAAAATAGGGGAATACTACCCAAAAACCAATGTAATTACACTACTCTAGTGCTACTAAATCACATAGAATGTTTAATGTAGAGGCAAGTAAATAGTTTAGTCAGAAGATGATACAAAGGTGTCCATCACACAATGGACAACACAAATATATAACATCCACTTTCAAGTGACACATATCAATATAAGAGACCAACATGCACCAAGGCACAAGATAGATAACAAGAGAATATCCAAGTTCATAACAAGTAAGATAGTTCATACAAACCATGATAACAAGAGATAAGACATATTGTGTAGGTCAAATTCAAGAGAATAATAAAATAGGTGAATTTCTCATTATAGAGTAATAGGGGATACAACATACCTCTCTTACTGATATCAATTACTAACTCTCACCACTTTAATTGAGTCCAAGTTCAACTTTGCCTCTAGGAAGGTGAGAAGGTTCAAATAGAAAGGATTCTAAGATTAGAAGGTCTTGGTTGCTCCTATCCAAGCTCCTTTTTTGAGCAAAGATCACCTTCTCTAGTTTAGAGGTGTAAACCTTGGGACAACATCTTTATGGAAAAACAGAGTAGGAATGATGGTCTAAGCTAGAGGAAATAAGGAGTGAGCAATGATTTCGAATTTGGAGCTAGGAAGGGATATATATAGCTTCATGGATAGGAAAGGGGTTTAGCTTGAGGTGTACATGTGTCAATATCCTAGAGATTTTATGTCCATGCAACACCTCCCTTAGTTATTACCCACACTTTCTGTCTTTTATCCATATCCTTATCTTTATCCTTATCTTTATCTTTATCCTTATCTTCATCCTTATCCTTATATTTATCTTTATCCTGATCTTCATCCTTATCCTTATCTTTATCTTTATCCTTATCTTTAAAGGGGAAAAACCCTAAAATGTCCTTGAAGAGAAATACTTCCAAACCAAGTATAAATAGGAGTCCCTGATGCGATGATTTTGATTCGCATTTATAGACTTGTTTTACTCACGTTTTATGTGTTTATTGGTCACTTTGGTGGTTAATATTGCATAATTCACTTATTTTAGTCTATGATCCTTCTCAGTGTCAAATCTCTCTTATTTTATCGTTTTGAGCATAAATTATTATAATTATAGGTTTTGTCTCGGCTGATGTGGTTTTGTTTTGCAATTTTAGGAAAAACACATATATGCAGTTGTCGATACCATCGAAAAATGTCGATACTATCGACACAGCCACAGGAAGGCAGCCACAAGGAGTAGCGTAGAGTCGATACCATCGACTAGGAAGTCGATGGTAGTGACGTACCATCAGGTTGTTGGTGACCAGTAAGTCGATACTATCGACACGTGTAGCTTCAATGACAGAAAAGGGATAAAACTGACGCCTAAGGGTGTCGATACCATTGACCCGCATCGATGGTATCGAGCCAGCAACAGGCGCAACGACAGAAAAGAAAGAAGGCTTGCAGGTATAACGAGGGGTCGATACCATCGACCTGCGTCGATGGTATCGACGCCGTCAGATTAAAGTTTGTTTTAGATTGACTCTAATCCAACGGTGGTGATATTTTTGCAACCTAACTCGGTGATTATACCTAATGACGGTGGCCAAGAGCAGGGTATCATTTCATTAGCCACTGCACACGTCCCGAGAAGGTGTGGAGAGAAGACCAGAGCCCAAAAGCACGCCCCAGCCATTTTGGAAGGCAAAGAAGATGTTTTCCACCGCCGAAAGGCTGTAGATCGTGCATTCTATGCCAAGGAGCGATTGGATCTTCTCCGTTCAGGGGTTTCATATTTTTCTCCATGTTTCCCCTATCTTCAACCATGTCTTGCTCTGAGATGAACATGCGGGGCTAATCCCCTTTATCTTTAGGACCGGGAGTAGCCCGGGGAAGCATTGTATGACATTTTTATCATAGTAATTCATCATTTATCTCTTAAATCCGTGGTATGATTTCGTTTTCTCAATTATATTATTGTGCTTGATCACCATAATTGTAATCTAATGCCTTTAATTACTTTGAAAGAAGAATTAACGGTTGAAAAGAGACGAAATTCACATTAATTAATAAATCCCTTGAACAACGTGATGTACGGTTAATGGTGGAAACCCAGAGGTCGATTCTAATACATTTAGTTTAGGGTATAGGTTACTACGACGGTGGAACCGACCTAGACTTAGGTAGTGAATTGTACCATGACAGTGGACAATTCTGACTATAGGCCACTACCCAGATTGAGAGATGAACATGTTTAACTATGTGGAAATTCATACAATGAAAACCTGCGGTGAAACCGCAACCCTAAAGATCTCCATTTTAATTCATTAAACTAAACACTTAATCGATTGATTTGCTTTATTTTATTTTGTTTTATTTCACAACAACTCTCATAACCTTTTTATTGGTCTAGCTGATTGCGAGTAGTTAGTAGTAGTCTACCGATAATTCAGTGTCCCTGAGTTCGACTTGGGCCTCACAAGGGCCTGTACTACATTGACGCGTGCACTTGCATTATACGCACGGTAAAATCGTGTCACGTTTTTGGCGTCGTTGCCGGGGACATGACAATTGTCGACACTACGATTGTTGCAAGCGTCCACTCTAGGCCACATTTTTATTTTATTATTTTAATATTAATTTTGAAATTCAACATTTTTTTATTCATATTTAGAAATTGTCTAGCATGGTACTGAACTGAAATTATTATTTGGCAGGTACTAGTGATTGGTGAGGACACGTAGCACATACTACACGCAACCTACACCAGAGGTTCCACTGCTGGGACCAGACGATGAGGATAACTACGTTCAAGACCAACCAGAAGAAATAGATTCGGATCCTAAACCAGAAGAGATGGCAGAAGAACAGAAAATATGGGAGAAGATAAAGGCTTCTTCCTCATCTGCTTCAAAGGGCCCAATCAAAAAGCAGGAAGTCAACATTCCGGCTTGTAAGATTGATCCTACATTAATAAATTTGGTCAAATCAAATGCATTTCATGAGCTTAAAAATGAAGATCCGGTCACTCATATAAGACAATTCGTGGAGAACTGTGATATGATCAAGATAGACATGTTTCCACAGGAGACATTGTACTTGAAGTTGTTCCCTAGCTGTCTGGTGGGAAATGCAAGAGAATGGCTACATAATCTTGATGATGAGTATGTGGAATCATGGGATCACATGGTTGAGGTATTTTTTGAGAGGTTCTTTTCGCCCGAGAAGACCAACGATCTTGTACGAAAGATCCACAACTTCAGCCAGAAAGTCGGCGAGACGTATTCTGAGACCTGGGAACATTTCCAGATAATGCTGAGGAGGTGCCCACATCATGGGCTTGACAAGGAGAAATAGGTCAAGATTTTCTATTTTTCTCTTTCTGAGCATGATAGAAGTAACCTATATTCCGCAGGTTTGGGGTTTTTCTTGAACAACACCGGCACTAGGTGTTGGGAGATACTGAAAAATATGGTAAAGAAGCAGTTTTGGGGTGATAGGGATGCACCAGAACAAGTCAAAGTTGCAGGTGAGTCTAGGGCCATCAAGATGCTTAATGATAAACTAGACCTTCTAGCTAAGAAATTGCTTGCCAAAGAAGATGTAGAATCTGAGGAGGAAGCCCATATCAAATTTATGCAACAACAGGGCTATAGAAAAAAAGATTATGCTTGGAGGAAGGATAGGAAATTCTCATGGAAAGATCCAAACAACTTCCTACAAGATCCAGATACAAATCCACAATCAACGATAGAGGATAAAAGCACCACGTTGCTTAGTCAAGTGGTGCAACAAAATCAAGAGATGATGAGTATGTTTAGTAAGAAGTTGCAGTCCCAAGGTGAAATTTTGACTAAATTTTGGCAGACATTGCAAAGTCATGGAGCACAGATGAGGACACTAGAGGTGATGGTAACTCAAATCGCCAATGAAGTGGCGGCCATGAAGCAGACAAATCAACACAGACCAGCTGGTAATGCAGAGCTTGCCCAAGCACATCATCAAGTGAAATATATATCTGTAATTAAGGAGGAAGATCCCCCAGTGGTGGAGGTCCAGGAAAAAGGCAAACCGGTTTTTGACACGGAGGCTACACCGAGAATACCATATCCTCGTAGTCATTATGGACTACCTGGCGGATATCTCCCATTCATAAAAACCCGCCAAGAGCACATAGCGGCCGCGCCCGCACCTAGGCAAGAAGAGCAGGTGAAGGCCATGTGTCATGGTGAGGCAACAGTCATTGAGAGAGTGGAGCCGCCACAAATTACACCTATTGTAAATGATGTACCAAAGTCTATGCCAAAGGGTGACTTTGAAGCAAGCTTAGGGGAGGAGACCTCGAAAAGCCCATATGTGCCACCTCATAAGCATTTAGATGAGGCAGTGGTATCTTTTCTGGATAATCAAAGGTCGAAGAAGGAGCACCGACACTACTGGAAGTTCTTGGAGATGTTTGGGAAACTCCATATCAATATTCTGTTAGTGGAAATGATAGAGAAGATTCCCGCATATGGGAGGTTTATGAAGGATATCATCACCAAGAAGAGGCGTATAAAAGACACAGATGTTTTCTGGGTGAATGAGACAGTGAGCTCAATTATCCATGGGAGTTTAAAAAAAAGAGGAAGGATCCAGGAGGGTCTACATCCCATATTCCATAGGTAGCCATAACTTCTCTTATGCTCAGTGCGATTCAGGTGCTAGCATAAATGTTATGCCGTTATCCACGTTCCAAAAGCTTGGGTTGAAGAAACTAAAGAATCTACTATGACTATTGAGTTGGTGGATGGGTCCTTTGTGAAGCCATACAGAGTGTGTGAGGATGTACTTGTCAAAGTTGACAGGTTTATCTTTCCGGTCGATTTCATTGTTATGGACATGCTGTAGATAAAGGGTTGCGAGATGCTATTAGGTAGGTCATTTCAAGTGACGGCTGATGTTATCACAGCTATCAGGAGAGGTACATTGACTTTAGGGATTGGTCAGGATCGAGTTGAGTTCAAACTGGCGAGTGATCCCCTAGGAACACTCTCTGAAGCTCCAAGTTGATGAGATTGATTTCGTCTAGCCTAAGACGTTAAATAAGGGTGCTTGTTGGGAAGCAACCCAGCCATTGGTAGTTTTGTTTAGTTTCTTTCACATTTTTAAGTTAGTTTGATTAGATTTTGTTTTTAGTGTAAAAATGATACCGTGATCGTTTGTTCAGTGTGCAGACCTGAGGCAAGGTCGATACCATCGACCCTTGTGTCGATGGTATCGACATGGGTACAGTTAAACGACTGCAAAAAAAATTTCTGAGTCAATACCATCGACGGCCTCATCGATGGTATCGACCTACCATCAGTAGCGTTGAAGAAATTGCGAGAACAAGGTCGATAGTATCGACATGGCTGTCGATACTTGTGAGATCCCTGAAGATATTTAGAGGAAATTTGTCTCAGTGAAGTCGATACCATCGACGGGCCTGTCGATGTATCGACCTGGTACAGGTAGAAAGCGGTGGTCGGGCCTCGCGAGGGTGTTTGCCCTAAGAAGAGTCGATACTATCGACTTGCGTCGATGGTACCGATGCAACACGTCACCGATCCGCGAGAGGAAATCAACGGCGATCGCTACATCAAGGAAGTCAATCCGTTTGAGGGGTCGATACCATCGACCAGCGTCGATGGTTTTGACGCGTCATCGATCCGGGCCCCCACATCAGGCTATCGACAACCGTCGATACTAGCAGAAGATCGGATTGTGCTTCAGGTGTCGATACCATCGACCTGCGTTGATGGTATCAACGGGTGCACAACAACGACAGCCGTGGCTATAAAAGAGAGGAATGGTTTTCATATGATGTCACACCTTCAGAGTCTTTGCCCCCTACTTGTGCTTTGCACTGTGTTGTGCGACCGGAGGCCTGCCACGAGCATCCAAGGAGCATGATCTTCACTGAGTCTTCACCGAGCGGAGATTGTCTTCTCCTAGATCGTCTTCACCGAGCTCCGTCTTCTATTCCTTCTTTCTCGACGACAAAGGTGCATACCACCAGAGCATTTTCTTCACGGGCGGTAACCAATGAGATTCCTGAGTTCATTCCTCCGTGACCCGCATCGATTCCTCGTCTGAGGATAGTCCACCCTTCCGCGGTGATCCGGAAGGTCTATGAGGAGCTTTTGAAACGAAAGATTGAGCCCACGTGCTACGTCGACCGGTACATGGTTCGTTACCTCGGGTTTGAGCCCAATTTTGCCTACGTCTTGAAGGGGCATGCGGAACATACAACCAGGAGGCCCGATGAGCTGGAGTACCATGTTGATGGTCAACCATTCTTCGGCGAGTTGCCGACTTACAAGGAACTCATGGTGGAGTTCATGGCATCATTGAACATCAATGTGCTGCCCAATGACTTGATTGCCACCGACAGAGAGCGGAAGAAAGGGCGGGTGTCATTCAGACACTTCAACAACAACTACACCATTACCCTTGACCAGTTCAATTCAGTGTACAATTGGTATTATGATGCTTACCAGCACCGAAGGCCAGACAACAGGACAGACTATGATGATATCTTCGCCTGCTTGTGACTGCACCTCCGTGCAAATCTGTCAGCTACCACAACGTTGCAGTTGCTGATTTCGATCATCCGTTTGTGCGGATTCTACACCGCATGCTCTGCACCACGCTATTTGCTCGCGGTGACTTGTCTCTTAGAAAATTCCAAGAGAAGGATTCGTTCTTCCTGCACAAATTGCTGAAGCGTGAAGAGTGCAATTGGGGTGCGCTCTTCTTAACGCGCGTGTTGGCCGTAAAGAGGAGTACGCGGAAGGCTCCAATCCTCTTTGGAGGGCTCATCACACCACTGGCCCTCTATCTTGGGTTAGATTTCTCCCAGCTTACTCCCCTTTCTAACAGGAGTAAGTTCAACCTCCAGCATCTGCACCGCTCCAACCTCCTCCTGCTCGGTGATGGCTTGGCATATGCACATTGCCATGTCAATCAAGCATATCAAGAATGTTCGCTTCCAGACCCCGTCTTCAATATTGAGGGAGCTCAGCATTTCCGATGGCCTATCATTGCCATCGACGACTACGATGAAGACGGCGGTGATGATGACAACAATGATGAAGGTGATGAGCATGAAGAGGAAGAGGAGGCTTTCAATCCTCTTCGCGTACAAGTGGCACCCCGGAAGCGCCCCTGCATGCATCCAGGTGCATCTTCATCTTCACAGCCTCCGCCACCTCAGCCCTCTCATCAAGGAGATGATGCCTACTTCATGCAAGGGATGTACTCGATGCTGCAGGAGATTCATCAGACGCAGCAGCAGCATATAGCTTCATACGTCGGTATTCAGGATACAACGAACCGATTTTTAGATAACCAGAGGGCCATTTTTTAGAATGAGCGCCTCCTCCTCGACAACCAACAAAACATCCATGACAGGTTGCACAGGATGGAGATGCAGCAGGAGCCCTTCTACGACAATTACTGGAGCTAGAATTATTTTGGGGGGTATCCACAACCTCCACCAATGCCCCAGTACGATCTGATCTTCCAGGGGCAATACCCATCTTGGGACCCCACGGCTCCACAGTACCCGCCTCCTCCTGAAGAATGATCGGTATCACTGTTCCACCTTTTAAGGTTGTTTTTTACTATGAGGCCATAGTTGAATTCAAGCTTGGGGGGAGCTAGAACAGTTTCTATCCTTTATTTTTCCTAGTTTTTATTTTTTATTGCTTTGTCTTTTGTCATTTATTTCTTTTAATTATTAGTTGTTCGTAGGATCCACACTCTATCTAGTGTAATTGTGAATGTCTAATGTCATGTGTCATCTCGTTGCTTGTACATGGAAATCAGGAGCAATTTAAAAAAAATTCAGTGCTTTTGCCAGCTTGTGTTGTTCAACTTTGAGCACATAACTTAAAGAAATGATTGGGTTTTTCAACTCTAAAATAGAAAATCACAACTGTACATTCCTATGATTCTTGAAAAGTAGACGGAGAGGGAGAAAGGAGAGGGAGAAAAGAACCTGTTCTCGCTTGCATACTAAGAAGAATAAGCACATGGTGTAGTTTCTTAGATATTCCATCTCATCATGAGACGGAATGATAGTGCATGCATCGTTCCACCCAAATGTAGGCATTAAGGAATTTTAATTTGCATATGCATCATTTAATTCATTATGGTTTTTGTGCATTTTAAAACTGTATAATGCTTCCATTTCTTCCACAAGCCACCCATTCCATCCACATGTTGCTCGAATTGGTAGGCCACTGTGATTTTCTCCTCACTTGTTAATATCAAGAGAGTTGCTTCCATGTAGATGGTAGTTAGGGCGAGTAACGTAGATAGGAGATCACAAGATGCACCAAGTCTGGACTGGAGGATTTTATTATGTTAATTGCTTTATGTGATAGTGTTCATCAATTTTGAGGTAGATATCTTTTATGATGATTATTGTCGCCTTTAGGGTAATTATCATTTTGTGGTTAGTGAAGGCCGGAATGTGAATGTCTGGTGGGGATCATATGGCACAGTCTGTTGTGATAATCTGTTCTTTAGTTAATCCTCACAATTCTATTCTAGAGTTTTTTTGCTCCAGGACGAGTGATGTTCAAGCTTAGGGGAGTTTGATGCGATGATTTTGAGTCGCATTTATAGACTTGTTTTACTCGTGTTTTATGCGTTTATTGGTCACTTTGGTGGTTAATATTTCATAATTCACTTATTTTAGTCTATGATCCTTCTCAGTGTCAAATCTCTCTTATTTTATTGTTTTAAGCATAAATGATTATAATTATTGGTTTTATCTCGGCTGATGTGGTTTTGTTTTGCAATTTCAAGAAAAACACATATCTGCAGCTGTCGATACCATCAACATATGTCGATACTATTGTCACAGCCACATGCAGGCAACCACAAGGAGCAGCACAGAGTCGATACCATCGACTGGGAAGTCGATGGTAGTGACGTACCATCAGGTTGTTGGCAACCAGTTGGTCGATACTATCGACGACAGTCGATACTATCGACACGTGTAGCTTCAGCAATGGAATACGGATAAAACTGACGCCTGAGGGTGTCGATACCATCGACCCGCGTCGATGGTATCGAGCCAGCAGCAGGCGCAACGACAGAAAAGAAAGAAGGCTTGCAGATATCATGAGGGGTCAATACCATCGACCGATGTCGATGGTATCGACGCCGTCAGATTAAAGTTTGTTTTAGATTGACTCTAATCCAACGGTGGTGATATTTTTGTAACCTAACTCGGTGATTATACCTAATGACGGCGGCTAAGAGCAGGGTATCACGTCATTAGCCGTTGCACATATCCTGAGAAGGTGTGGAGAGAAGACCGGAGCCTAGAAGCATTCCCCAACTATTCCGGAAGCCGAAGAAGACATTTTCCACCGCCGAGAAGGTTGTAGATCGTGCATTCTACGCCAAGGAGCGATTGGATCTTCTCCATTCATGGGTTTCATCAATTATTCACATTTTTCTCCATGTTTCCCCTATCTTCAACCATGTCTTTCTCTGAGATGAACATGCGGGGCTAATCCCCTTTATCTTTAGGATCGGGAGCAGCCCGGGGAAGCATTGTATGACGTTTTTATCATAGTAATTCATCATTTGTCTCTTAAATCTGTGGTATGATTTTGTTTTCTAAATTATATTATTATGCTTAATCACCATAATGATAATCTAATGCCTTTAATTACTTTAAAAGAAGAATTAACGGTGGAAAAGAGACAAAATTCACATTAATTAATAAATCCCTTAAACAAGGTGATGTACGGTTAATGGTGGAAACCCAGAGGTCGATTCTAATGCACTTAGTTTAGGGTATAGGTTACTACGACGGTGGAACTAACCTAGACTTAGGTAGTGAATTGTACCACGACAGTGGACAATTCTGACTACATGCCACTACCCGGATTGAGAGATGAACATGTTTAACTATGTGGAAATTCATACAATGAAAACCCGAGGTGAAACCGCAACCCTAAAGATCGCCATTTGAATTGATTAAACTAAACACTTAATCGATTGATTTGCTTTATTTTATTTTCTTTTATTTCACAACAACTCTCATAACCTTTTTATTGGTCTAGATGATTGCGAGTAGTTAGTAGTAGTCCACCGATAATTCAGTGTCCCTGAGTTCGACTTGGGCCTCACAAGAGCATGTACTACATTGACGCGTGCACTTGCGTTATACGCACAGTAAACTCGTGTCAGTCCCAAAGCCCAAAAAATTCGAGAATGATAAGGAAATATCTAAGGATTATAATGCATGTGATAATTTTCAAAGAAAACCTCCCAATTGGGTAAATTGTAGAAAAATCCAGAATGTACCCAAAATTACATAACTCGCACAAACAACATCCAAATTGGACCAAACTATCCACAAGTTATCTTTGATGTGTTGAATATGAATTTTCCATAATTTCTATATTTTTAAGTTATATAATCACATTATTCATTACTTGTGCCTTTTACTAATTTTCTCTCTCCTAAATTATCCTAATATTTCAAGGTGGTCCAAATTAGATGAAATTTGACATGTAGGCTAATTTTGATATGTAGATTTTGAATTTGAGGTTTGTTTCCACTTTTTAGACTTCTTTTTATGAGATATGTCATATGGCCCATTAATGGCCCATTATCTTAATTATTCATCCAATTAAGTTTCTTATCTTCGTATTACCACCAAAATGAGTTATGTGGCATATTTTATGTATCCATTATAAACCTAAGATTAATGTTAGAGTATTAGGTTACATTAAGGTGATCTATAAATGCATTAGCTCATTGGGATTATACGAAACATCTATTTAGGTCTAACCTTCAACCTTGTTTGGCTAAGTCCAACATGTCAACTTCCAGGGTAGGGTCTGAGATCTAGTATGTTACAGCACACCACCCCTTAAAGGGATTTCATCCTCGAAATCAAAACATCCATAAGAGAACTTATCCACCACTCCATAAGAGGGTTCATCTTATTATATCAAACTAAACTTCAGATACAAAAAGTTCAACTATACTTCTTATATCCAACTACATATGCAACATGTAAAAAGGAAACATAACTTGTAAAGACTATTCTAAGGAACTATGGGTTAACTTTCTCTTGATATTCATCATTAAATTCTTCACCATCCAAAGCAAAAACTCTTCCAGCTCTTCTTTCCACAGGTCTTCCTCTATTATTGTTACCATTATTGTTGCCCTGATTCTGAGGAGGCACTTGTTGTTGCACTGGAGCCTGACCATTATGACGTTTAGGGCAATCAGGTCGGATGTTTCTAGGTTCATTGCAATAGTGACATACCACTGGTGCACCTTGATTTCTAACATGAGGACACTTCCCTGGAGGATGGGGTCTATTGCACTTTGCACAACTGTCTCTTTTCTGCTCATCACCTGAGGATTTCCTTTTCTTGTCAAACTCCCTAGGTTGAAACCCTGGGTAAGACTCCATAGCCAAAGCTTTATCAACCATTTGCTGGAAGGTCAAAGGAAGTTTTGGGATAAGAGCACGACCCACATTATAGTTGAGTCCCTGAAGGAACAGGTCAGCCCTACGTTCCTCACCCAAACCAAATGCATAACGTTCCAACATTAGAAACTTTTGTATGTAAGCAGAAATTGATAAGAAACCTTGCTTCAAGTTGTAGAACTCTGCTTCTTTCTTCTTCAAAGCAGCAGTACAAATGTACTTTCCACGGAAGAGAGTCAAAAACTCTGCCCAAGTCATTGTTGAGATATATCTAGTCCTTGCAATTCCATTCCGCCAAACTCTTGTTGGTCCATCCAAGACGTAGGAAGAAAACCTAACTTTCTGATGTGGAGGACATGCCATACCGTCAAAAGTCCTCTCTAAGGCCAACACCCAATCATCAGCTTTGTCAACCATCTCTATTTCACCTTCACCCTTGAAAGAAGGTGGTTGCATCTTCATGAACTCCATGATTGAGAACTCCTTAGACTTATCAGGTACAGACATGTCTTTCATCTTCCCTACCATGGAAGATGCAAAGAGTTGTTGAAACATAGCCAACTCTTGCTTTGGAGACATAGCTCCTCCCGAACCAGTAGAAGATGAGGTCCCCTGGCCAAACTTAGTGTGTTGAGGTGTCTTGTAACTGTACTGGTTGTCAGCAGTAGAGTTATCTCCTGCCATTAGGGGTTTGCCTGCACAACGCAAGTTACTAGGTGTAAGCAACATAATATTATGGTAAACATCCTAAGGGAGACGTGTTTGAAATAGTCAGATAACTGGCTGCTAGTGGCTCTGATACCATGCTGTAAAGGAGTGAAACCACTCCTCTACTAGAAAGAAAAGACCACATCCCTTAAAACCAAACACCACATCAAATTTTCCGTCAAAGGGATGGATACCAATTCTTTCAACATGTATGTATCATTACACAAGGAGTTGCAGTGGAAGAGATCATTATCTAACAATTTACAATGCTTGATAACATGATACAACACTTCACCGCATATGGGTGTCAAAAAGGAAATCTAATCATATAAGCCAAAGATCAAGCTGAGGGTCATCTAACCACCTCTTCATGTCTCCCCAAAATCTCAGCTACAAGATTGATGTTGAAGTTCTCCTCTCCTTGATCTAACATGGGGTTGGAAGCATACCCCACAAAAGAAAAGAAATACATCAGTAAAAGTTGGTATGTGTATGCTAAAGGAAACTTTGAGAAATTTAACCAATAAGGACTTCAAATGTAAAATGATTCCCATACAATAGATAAGGACTACCCACACGGGCATAAAAGAAAAGAATCATCATCATGAAAGAAGATACTTGCCATGATCAAAACAGTAAAGATTGTGAAATACTGGCATAAAAGAAAGTAGTAGGGCACACACCCCACAATCCACATCAATAAATTGCATGCATGTGAGATAAGCATAGCCCTAGAACAATATAAACACAATTGGTGGCCAACCCTCATAAAGTTTAAACCTAATAGAGAAAGGAATACTGGCAATCTCCCAAAGATAAAAAGTTGAGTATGGATTACTGCCACACTCGATTACAGAGGAATGGTATACTGCCACCCTCCAAATAAACAATAGGGGAATACTACCCCAAAACCAATTTAAGTACACTACTCTAGTGCTACTAAATCACATAGCATGTTTAATGTAGAGGCAAGTAAATAGTTTAGTCAGAAGATGATACAAAGGTTTCCATCACACAATGGACAACACAAACATATAACATCCACTTTCAAGTGACACATATCAATATAAGAGACCAACATGCACCAAGGCACAAGATAGATAACAAGAGAATATCCAAGTTCATAACAAGTAAGATAGTTCACACAAACCATGATAACAAGAGATAAGACATATTGTGTAGGTCAAATTCAAGAGAATAACAAAATAGGTGAATTTCTCATTATAGAGGAATAGGGGATACAACATACCTCTCTTACTGATATCAATTACTAACTCTCACCACTTTAATTGAGTCCAAGTTCAACTTTTCCTATAGGAAGGTGAGAAGGTTCAAATAGAAAGGATTCTGAGATTATAAAGTCTTGGTTGCTCCTATCCAAGCTCCTTTCTTGAGCAAAGATCACCTTCTCTAGTTTAGAGGTGTAAACCTTGGGACAACATCTTTATGGCAAAACAGAGTAGGAATGATGCTCTAAGCTAAAGGAAATAGGGAGTGAGCAATGATTTCGAATTTGGAGCTAGGAAGGGATATATATAGCTTCATGGATAGGAAAGGAGTTCATCTTGAGGTGTACATGTGTCAATATCCTAGAGATTTTATGTCCATGCAACACCTCCCTTAGTTACTACCCACACTTTCTCTCTTTTATCCATATCCTTATCTTTATCCTTATTTTTATTTTTATCCTTATCTTCATTCTTATCCTTATCTTTATCTTTATCCTTATCTTCATCCTTATCCTTATCTTTATCTTTATCCTTATCTTTAAAGGGGAAAAACCCTAAAATGTCCTTGAAGAGAAATACCTCCAAACCAAGTATAAATAGGAGTCCCAAAGCCCAAAAAATTCTAGAATGATAAGGAAATATCTAAGGATTATAATGCATGTGATAATTTTCAAAGAAAACCTCCCAATTGGGTAAATTGCAAAAAAATCCAGAATGTACCCAAAATTACATAACTCGCACAAACAACATCCAAATTGGACCAAACTATCCACAAGTTATCTTTGATGTTTTGAATATGAATTTGCCATAATTTCTATATTTTGAAGTTATATAATCACATTATTCATTACTTATGCCTTTTACTAATTTTCTCTCTCCTAAATTATCCTAATATTTCAAGGTTGTCCAAATTAGATGAAATTTGACATGTAGGCTAATTTTGATATGTAGACTTTGAATTTGAGATTTGTTTCCACTTTTTAGACTTCTTTTTATGAGATATGTCATATGGCCCATTAACGGCCCATTATCTTAATTATTCATCCAATTAAGTTTCTTATCTTCGTATTACCACCAAAATGAGTTATGTGGCATATTTTATGTATCCATTATAAACCTAAGATTAATGTTAGAGTATTAGGTTACATTAAGGTGATCTATAAATGCATTAGCTCATTGGGGTTATACGAAACATCTATTTAGGTCTAACCTTCAACCTTGTTTGGCTAAGTCCAAAATGTCAACTTCCAAGGTAGGGTCTGAGATCTAGTATGTTACAAGTAGTCCACACGGACCACCTGGAACTCCGATCTCCTTGTCCCACAAGGAATCGAAAGGAGTCACACCCTCCTGTCAGTGTACTACTCACCAACAAACTCTCCTGCAACTAGTTGCTTTTCTGCAATTGTCTTTCCCTTGTTGTGCTTCCCTTATCGGGTAGTACTTGCTCGGACTCTCTCTCGGTTACCAAAACCAGAGAGCGACAACTTTGCATAGCAACTGATCTCTGAGTTGTTGTACTTGAGAAGCCCCCAATACCCCTATATATAGGAGGGTCATGGGACAGGGTTCTCTATCTCGGGTAATGCGGGATTAAAGAAGGAGTATAAGGGTTTGAGATTTAACACAAAACAACCAACTTGCACTAGCTGAATTGATCGTTTCAACCCTGAAATGATCGTTTGGAAACCTCAACCGATCATTTCAACCTGAACTGATCGTTTGGGACACCTGAGCCGATCGGTTCATCACATGAGCCGATCGGTTTGTGGTCCTGGTCCAACTCAAATTGACTTTCAAATTTTTTTCCGATTATTCAAATATTAATCCTTGTCCAAATAAAATTTGTACAAGTGAAACAAATTGTATTTGCAAAATAGTCTTCTGATTTTCCAAACGATCTTGGTTGGTCACATGAGCTGACCGGTTCAACAATTGAGCCGATCGTCTCACCAGTTGAGCTGATCGGTTCACCAACCTGAGCTGATCGGTTCATCTCATGAGCTAATCGGTTGGGGTAGCAGACTTGTGCAAATCAGTCAATCGCAGTTTCAATCAATTTGATACTCCAATCAATCGGTCCAACACCTTGAACACTATGATATTGAGCTATCAATCGATTGAGTGTTTAATTGAACTACTAAACTCCTTTAGTAATCAATCTAAACATGGTTTGTGGATAAACTCCACTTCTAGGTTAAATCCTATGTGTGTGACCCTACAGGTCCATTTCACGTTGGCAGTGATAGTCCATAACACTTATGACTTCACAAGCAAAGAGCGGTGCCTAGTCGCACATCACTGCTACCCAAGTGAAATAGAAAGTTGGAGAACAACTTTCAATCCTACAATCCGTGAATGGTGTTACAATGAATGTATAATTCCTTTGTCACTGATATCCCGAATGAACTCAAGGCATGGAACAATCATCTTGTCAATGTTCATTCACTTTCTTGATCTTAGAGTAGATTGGAGGAGATATGTATGACATCCATATCATATACTGATTCACACATGCGTGCACCCTTCTATCTCAATCCTACTCATCAAGTGGCCATGGATATCAAACTCCCTCAGGAGGGACAAAGCCCATATCTATCACTCACCCCTCAAAAGCCCCATGTGTCAAAGCCACCCAATCATCACCTTTATAACAACCCATGTTTCAGGACTACGTTTGATGATGTCAAAGTGTACCTAATGACATGTGTTAAGTGTAGTTATTTCAGGTCAAAGAATCACACTCACCACCATCACTGTGAGAACTGACTGTGACTACCATGTCAGGGTTCCATGTGTCAAACTCACGGTGGGTCTGTCCGGTACACTTGTTCTCTAACAAGTACCTATGTGTTTGGTTTGATATCTCCATATCATGACTAATGAGATTTTGTCATCAACCAACACCACAATCTAGTCTTGTGTGTCGTTGTTGTCTATCTACCTTCCACAATGACATCCGTCTAGGGACATAATAAGAATGTACAAACTCTTAGCATCTGTATGATCTCATCATTCAGGTCCTTAACCTAAAAGCATACATCATTGAGTATTGTCATTCTCTAGACATTCAATATGTTCTATCATTATCTCTTATGACTGAACCAGAAGGAATTGGAAGCTTACCTTTGATTCTTATCAAGTCAATCTTAATGTATCCCACCAATCATCCCATGATTGGCTCTCAGGGCATACATACCAACATCGACAACATTCTCGACTGAGATAGACCTTCGAGCAGGTTCCATAGTTGTTAGATTGAGAGTAGGTGGTAGTTGGAAGTTGGAAATGAATGTTGCAAAACATTTACCCCAAACCCTACCTCAATCGAAGAAATGCTCGACCAAGACACACCTCAGTTAACAAACTCCTCGACCGAGACAGTATCTGGATTGCACTTTTCAGCACGAAACAATTAGCCATTGTAATGTAATTAGTGGACACCTAATGGCTAGTTGATCACTAAGAACACTCTAGAAATCCTCTAGAACGTCCCTAAGCCCTTGAAACCCATCTCTTTCAATAGGAGAGGCCTTAGAACACCTAAGACACACAATTACAACTTGAGAATCAGTTTTAGTGAGCAACAAGCAAAGCTACACTTGCAATCTTGTTCCCTTGAGCTCTAACTTCATGTCCTATAGCTAGTATCTCCTAGACACCACATAACCATGTTAATATATAGTTGATAGGGGATCTATATGCTTGATATAGGATCAAAGCATTGTACTCATTGGTTAAGTATTTTCTTTCTTCCAATCTTGTTCTCTTTTATTGTATATTGTTGTCCTTGACTACTCCTAGGTTGGAGGCTGTTTAAAGGAGGTTTACTTCAAGGAAGGCTGCTTCAAAGAAGGTTGGAGATACTTATAAAGCAAGGCTATCTCAAGGTGGTGGAGCTACTTCAAGGAGGTGAAGGCTGCTCTGAGGACTTAGAGTTACTTCAAGAAGGCTACTTCAAGGAGGTTGTGGGTAATTTTAGGTGAAGGCTACTTCAAGTGTGTAGAAGGAAAGTGATTGTATTTTATGTCACATCCTTTCAAGGTAATAAAATTAATCACTTTAAAAATATCGGTTGGAAATAATCAGGTAGTGGACTGACTACCTTTGATTTCAAAGGTAGGAACCACTCTACATCCTTGTGCCTTCCTTGTTTCCCTCCTACTTCTTTGGTTGATTGTTTTAATTGTTCAATTAATTTTAAAATTCCAAAAATCTCTATTCACCCCCCTCTAGATCTTTCAAAGGGATTATCAACTTTCTTTGATTATTTCACAAGTTTTCAACTATTCATGTATCATTTAAACTTGTCTTATCTAGGTTTCCATGCGATTAGCCTAGGAACTATAATAATGATTACATGCCATTACTCTTTATTTGATTATTGTTCTCCATGTTCATGGACATTTCCTTATTTTACCACATTTATCATCTTTACATCATCAAAAGGATCATTATTCTTTATTGAACAGGGATCATTTCCCTTGTTTTCTTTCACATATCATGAGGATTACACTTTACAGTTTCTTATACTCACGGGTTGGTATGAGATTAACTCATGTTCCATCCTTTTTATTCATTATTTATTCTCATTTTTCTTCTTACTTCATCCTTTTTTCAGGGATTTTCTCCATCTGTTGTGAATTTTACACCTTGACTTGCTTTATTAGCACAAATGTATCTTGTCTTTTTCTTCATACATTTCTTAAAATTATAGCTTCAAGAACTTTTCTTATTATATTCACACTTAGATTTAGGTTTCATGGAGTTGTATCTTTCTCTTTTAATCACGAAACATTCAAGCTTTAGTGAATTATGGTGTAGTTCTTATCTCTTTTCATAACATGATGGGGGTATTAGCATCATGATTCCCGATTGTTATGCTCTTTAGATTCTTCCAAAATGATTACTTGATCAAAGTAATCAAAGAGAAATCAATCTAAGAGTTCCATGCTTACCTTTTCTTCAACATTTGAATTACCTGGCCAGGGTACTCAAAAACTGAGATTAGGTAGTATGCACCCTATTTTATATCATGTTCTTATCTTAGACACCATCCTAATCCTAGTCCCAGTGTTCATGTAGACTCAGTGAACCTAGAGCTCTGATACCACCAAATTGTGACATCCTTTGTCACACAAAGCGAGATTACTCAAAACTTAAACCACGATCAACCATTAACAACGGATTACCAAAAATCACAGGAAATTAAAACTGATTTGCAACAAGTACCATGAGCTGAGATTTATTATACAAGAATCAATGCTTGCATTATATATCCAAGGTGCTACATCAACATATTCTGATCAACATGTTACTTAAGATAATAGTTCCACATGTATATACATACTACCATAGGCACACAAGATAGAAATCACATATCAATCATCATGTCTACAAAACACATCGAGAACACCCCCAAGGACCTGAGTGTATAGGGACGATGCATAGGACTCTATTACTAGACATTATTCATATACAATGATACACCAGGTGTAGTTTTCTTATCATATTATCCTTAGCCACATGATCTTTAACTCGGCATGCATGTCCACCTAAAAAGTTATTTAACCAGTAGGGTGAGACACACTATCCCAGTAAGAGATATAACTCTCCGTCAACTCTATTATTATCACAGATAACTAAACAGATATATTAACATACTGAGAAGATTGAACAGAATTAACTAAAGGACATATATCTCATGTGTGAAGTAAATAGAGCAGTAGCATGCACTTGCCAATGAGTAATAGAACATCTATTAATTTAAAAGGAATATGAAGAACATGTATGACTATTATAAACTAAACAATATAAAAGCATGGCAAGGCTTCATCCAATGTTTCCGTGTTTGATCCTATACATGTACACTACATAGCTGATTATGTATTTATTATGTCCTGAGGATTTGAGTTGTACCACCCAAATCCAACCGACCACTGCTAAGTCAAAATCGATGACATACAGAGTTAATGGAAGAGCCAAAATCCACGACCTCCCCACACCTCTTGGTTAGCACAAGAGAAAACACTACAAATACATATCAATCAAATGCAACAATGACATATAGTTAAACTCAGGGATTGGCTCACGCATGGCCATCCACATATATATTCATACCTAGCCCACCTTGGTACATGCACGACACTAGAAGAATAGGCTCATGCATGGCCATTCTAACAAGAAGGAGTGGCTCACGCATGTACATACACATATCACATTGATATCGACTCACACATGGTCATCTCACACATCCCATAGTTAAGGATATAAGGAATTGCTTGACTTGTACCCTGCATATTCAAGAATATGTGTTTCGAGTTAAACTCATTTCACCATTCAGCAAATGCTGACACTGAATGAATCTATGGCATAGAGCAAACCACTATATTAGGTTCCACATGGCTAATTAGACCAACTAAAATTTATTTCATCATCAATCAAGTTACAACATTCAAACCACAACCAAATCCTTTAAAAGAGAGGGGCATAGTATTGCAAGAATAGATATTATCATTTAAACTATGAATTGATTCGCATCATCTCATAACACTGTGACACTGCCACCCACAAGGCTAATGTATCACTGCCAGCCACCAGGCTATCATCATCATCATCATATTATCTGGGGATATCAATCCCTCATTCCAGATGCTGAGGATATCACCTCAACTAGGCACTAAGCCCTTACCAATTCCTAAGACCCATCACATCACACTTGTGACTCATGGTTATCCCATCATGCCTCATTGAGAATATAAGCATTACTCATGCCACATCACTCATGCCACTTCACATGTACTTTCCATGGAAACCATTAGCCATTATGTTCAAAAAGAGAATATGTTAAAACATATTAAACACCTTTAACTAAAGCAAGCAACACGTCATATGATCTCTAATCTAGGATTAGGCTTCATGTTGATTCCACATAAGGTTCTGAAGCAATATTCTATCTCAAACCTCTGAATTTCACTACCTCTATAAAAAGGCAAGATCACCCCTTTACTAAATTATGGTAAACAAAACACATTGGAAAGCAGTGGAATAAAAATTTCTGACTAAATCAATTTCATAAAAGATTGTACAAAAATACATCAATAATCTCCCTTTTAGGGTTACATCAACATACATAAACTAGGATCTAGATAGAGGAAAGTCTAACTACCACATTTTTGTCTCCAAGCAACAACTCCATCAAATAAGTCCATGCCAAAGCTAAGATCTTTAGGTCTTATCCATCAACATGTTCATCACCTGGGTGGTTGGGAAGGCACCCAGTAAAAGGGAAAGGGAAAAGAAAAGTATGTGTCACAAAACTATTCTAGGATAACAAGATAAGAAAAACATGTAAAAACATGCTAAGATTCATCATAAGATAGAGATAACAAGAGAATGATGCCATATATAAAAGAAGCTTTTGATAAATGCTTTCCATAAACAATGTATATAAAAGAATTGCATGCATGATTAATATTGACTACCTTAACTAAGTAGGGTTGAGGCACCTACCAAACCTTCAGCCAAAAGGTGATGGGAGAATGAGACATTCCCAGTCACCTACACACATTTTGTGTGGGGGGAGAATAAGACGTTCCCCAGGGCGAATGAACACATGCCCTACTATGGTTGTACATAAGTACCACTACTATAGCTTGGAAAATAATGGCATCATTTAAATAGGACATGGCAAAGGGGTACCAAGACCCAAGAACAATATTCTAAAACTGATTATGAGGCAAGTATAGAAAAAGAATCATGAATATAGGATATATGGTTCAAATAAGCCTCATTAAGGAAAAGTATAGGTTAAGGCACAAATATTCCCAATTTAAGGTGTAAATGCACATACCTTATTCTTTAGAATCCTAGAAACCACTTTTCATAACTTTTAAATGAAATCAGAGTCCACATGTCCTATTATCATAACCATGTTCATGCATTAGTATTGTATGCATTCATTAAGAACTCAAAACCCAAACGTTGTCAACTTTTTCTACAAACCACCGATTCAGGTCTCGAAAACATCATCATTGTCTTAGGGTTTTCTTATCAAAATAACATGTAATTTTGTAAATGTTTGAGATATAGATATTTAGGGATATTTTTCGTGATTTTAAGTAAATTTAAATCATCCTTAAAAACACACATTCAAAAAACTCCAAACCAGGCTTCGAAATTATTTTTATTAGAAAACTCATGTTTTTCTGATTCTTTTATTTTTAGATGCACAGTTTAAAAGATATGAATTTTCCAAAATGGACCAATGATAACTTGCCACGTAGGCACTTTGTTTGAAAATAGAGACAGCGAGATAGAACGACAGAGAGGAAGGGGTGGGGCCCGCTGCTTGTCCAATCACCACGGGTGAAGTCAGTGACCCGCCTCGCTGGCTGCAGAGCTGGCCTCGGTCAGTGGTGGTCAAAGTTGAATAGAAAAAAAAGCAAAAGACTGCACTACCCTCCGCACAGAACAGAGAGACAAGGGAGAACAGGCAGAGGGACAAAAGGATCATTTGACCTGGATCCATCTCCTTGCTCGAGCTGTTCCATGGCTGGCGAGTAGCTTGCTCTGGGATTGGGTGAAATTGGAATTCCAAACCAAATGCAAAGAGGAAAAATGCAGAAGAAAGCTAACACAAAATCGAACTAGAGGGTACTTGAGATTGGGCCGATGATGGAGAGATGTGAGAGAGTAAAGCGCCACAAGCTCAGGGACTTTGTCTGCTCGGAGGTAGTCAAAATGATGACTAAAATTGTAATTGAGGGGTGGAAAGAGTAGCAAAGGCTCCCACGAAGCCAAAGGTGGAGATATAAATAGGTGGGGAGAAATGTAGTAGGGTTTTCAAACTTGGGGTGAGAGAGGAGTTTCGATCAATTTAGGAAAGCTCATATACTTGATGAAAACATGAAAATCTTGGGATAATGTTGTACAAAATCTCACAAGGAATCCAACGAGCCTAAGAACTTGTGATTTGGTTGAGAAACGAGGGAGATAATGGCAAATGAAAAATCAAACAAATTTGTTTTTGTTTCCTTATCTGAACCAAGGTAGAAGACGACCGACAGCCATTGGATCCAAGATCCACTATCAGTGACGAGTGCACAAAAAGTGAAATCTCGCATATTAAATCCTTATCCAACTATATTTTTGACTACACTGATATATGCATTACTAAATGAATTTCTCTCTCTTCTTTTGAGGGCTTAAACAATTTCCAAAATTAAGCAAAATCTATATCTTGAATGATTTTGACGTGTAGAATCTGAATATTGAATTATAGTTTCCTTTTGAGAACTTTTAGTAGGTTAAATAATTCAAATGCCATTTTCTCTTTCCTCCTTCATTAATGACTCTAGGATTCTCCAAAAATTATAAAACTTCACCCATAAGTCTCTCTAAGTGACTTGAACATGATTGTGTCATTAATTTCACAAGTTGGGATTATTTATTTATTTATTTAATATATAGAAGATTCTACATACTTTCTCTCTCCTATTTTTACTCATTATCCAATCATTATCCAAATTAATTACAAATTTTCCCAGAGGCTTATTTCTATATAGATCATGAATTTGGAGTTAGTTTTCCTATTTGAGTACATTAGACATTTTATTTCACTTTATTGGCTTATCTCCTACTTTCTTTTAATAAAGACTTTAATATATACATTTATCTTCCAAGTTAGGTGATACTTGGCCCTTAAGTTTCTTTCAGGTCAAGAAAATGAGATTTAGTGCCAAATTATCTTTGTGGGTTTCCATTTATGATTTTTGGAACAATATATTCCTATGTATCTCCTTTTATCCATTATATCCCATATTATCTCCAATTATTGCATTTATCATCTCCTTTATATATATTTTTGGATTTTCTTTCTTTTTCATATTCTAAAAACTACTAGAAAGTTATAGGAAAAAATATCTTATTATTTTTATTACTTAAGTGGACAATTTACATATTAAACCCATTACTAAGCTTTCACTGAGGTATTTATGCATAAACCCAATTTTTTGGTAGAAAAGGTGAACAAATGTTCATTAAACCATCATATTCTCCACAAACTAAATAGAAAAGCCAAAGAGGATAGAAATGAAAGGAAAATATGGGAAAGAGGACCAAAAGGCAAAAAGTCCAAAATTCAGTATGTTACATCACTCCACCCCTTAAAGAGGATTTCGTCCCTGAAATCAGTAGCAAGAAGGGAAGGGTGAGTGTGCAACCTCTCATAAAAAAACATCAGGTTGTTCCTCCAACTAGAAACTACCACCAAACTTTCATCAACATATACTTCACATGCAACATCATAAGTCAGGTTCTCAAGGACCACCTAGGTTTCCATTTTTAAGATATTATTTTTAGGATATTTAATATTATTTATATTTTTGGCTCATTAACATTATACTAATAATGATATCACATTATCATTATTCTAATTATGTCATGTCATATTCACTTAATTACCAAAAGGGTTATATTTCATTATCATCCATGGCAATATATATATATATATATCATTTTTCTTACTAATAATTTTAGCACCGTTAGGGGTTTACTCAATTATCTCAATATTCATTATTATATGTGATCATTGTCCTTAATAATTCGGATTTAAACTTCATTATCCTCATATTATCACCATATTAAGTTATAACAAATTATTTTACATGAAATAGGAAATTCTCTTCAATTTATCATTAAGTCTACAATTAATCCAAATTATGTCACATTGATTACTTGGATGTGTATTAAACATTGTCACATTACCTTTCTCATTCATATTAATGTCATCATTATTCATTTTCTTATATTTATTCACTTCTGAATATTGATTATGCACATTTATGTGAATCAAGTTACTTCTTATCCATATTGAAGTCATTATCTGTATTTTAGTGAACCAGGTTGGACATATTACATATTTATGAATTGATTCACATACTAATTCATGATTAGGTGATTAACTAGGTAACAAGGTGATATGTATTTCATATTAGTTAAGCTATGATTAGGTGAATATATATCATTTATGTACATCAAGGTAGGTTGTCTGATTATGACACCTAGTTCCACTAATTTAAAATGAATATCATTAAGGATGTATATGTTAAGGTTATATGATTACAACTTAGGGTTTAGGATCAGCTTGATCATTATATTTTTTTATAGCATGCATTAATGCCAAGATTAGGTTATACTTTTCTTTCTCATCATATCATTAAGGTCTATCGGTTCATGACATTATTAGCATCGTGTGTACCCATATTATGTGCATTGGATATTCATTAGGGTTTGAACATATAAATTATTCCTTAGATGATCATTATATGTTCATTAATATATGAACAAGCATGTTATAAACTACCACTATTACATGTTTGGTCAAGACCAAGGATCCAAGCATACTAACCTCCTATTCATGGAGTTACAGTTTCTAAAGATAGATAGATATCGAGATGTCACAGGGTTCCATCCCCCTAAAGAGGATTTTGTCCTCAAAATCTAATCACCCAACATCATCAAACTAACTATACTCCACCCCTTAAAGGGTTCGACCTATCAAGTCAAACTACACTAGGGTTAGAGGATGAGTCTATTACACCATGTACAAAATCCATCACACTTCCACTACACACTCTGATAGCTCACTTAACCCCAAACTTCAAAGTCTAGGTTCTAGGGATAACTATTTAAGCATGTGGTCCTAAGGGACATAAGGAAATTGTCTTGGTACCCATCCTCAAACAAAACGTCATACACATGAAACTTAGGGTTCCCAAAGATATACATCATAGAAGTCTAAGGTTACTATTACCTAAAAGTAAACTATTTTCGGAAATTCATATTAGCTCAGGCCAGGCTGGTATCATATGGGCTCAGAAGTCCTCATAAACCAATCTAGTGGCACAGAGGAAAATATTTCCAGCCCCCAAAACCCTGATCCTTTCTAGATACCTTTGCTTCAACTTCATGCCCTAATAGTTGCCTAAAGGCAAACCTCAACAACATCAAGTTATGCATCTTAGGGCTTTATTCATCAAGATTCTAATGTGGAACTATAGGGTCCTAAATCAACCTTTCATCAACATAGATCAAATCTTGGGTAAGCATGTAACTTAAAGGGAACTAGGCAAATCTAGGGTTCTAACTAGGGAGACAAACTAAAATAGTCAGATTTCCGACTACCATGGGCTCTGATACCATGTTGTAAAAAGGCGAGATCACCCCTTTACTAAATTATGGTAAACAAAACACATTGGAAGATAGCGGAATGAAAATTTCTAACTAAATAAATTTCATAAAAGATTGTACAAAAATACATCAACAATCTCCCTTTTAGGGTTACATCAACATACATATACTAGGATCTAGATAGAGGGAAGTCTAACTACCATAGTCTTGTCTCCAACCAACAACTCCATCAACTAAGTCCATGCCAAAGCTAAGATCTTCATGTCTTATCCATCAACTTGCTCATCACCTAGGTGGTTGGGAAGGCACCCAGCAAAAGGGAAAGGGAAAAGAAAAGTATGTGTCACAAAACTATTCTAGGATAACAAGATAAGCAAGACATGTAAAAATAGGCTAAGATTCATCATAAGATGAAGATAACAAGAGAATGAGGTCATATATAAAAGAAGCTTTCGATAGATGCTTGCCATAAACAAAGTGTAATAAAAGAATTACATGCATGATTAATATTGACTACCTTAACTAAGTAGGGTTGAGGCACCTACCAGACCTTCAACTAAAAGGTGAGGGGAGAATAAGACATTCCCAGTCACCAACATACATTTTGTGTGTGGGGCAGAATAAGACGTTCCCCAGGGCGAATGAACACATGCCCTACTATGGGTGGTTGTACATAAGTACCACTACTATAGCTATCTAGTCTAATCAAATCAACATGCTAGAAACAATAAAAAATAATAGCATCATTTAAATAGAACATGGCACAGGGGTACCAAGACCCAAGCACAATATTCCAAAACTGATTATGAGGCAAGTATAGTAAAAGAATCATGAATATAGGATATATGGTTCAAATAAGCCTCATTAAGGAAAGTATAGGTTAAGGCACAAATATTCCCAAATTAAGGTGTAAATGCACATACCTTATTCTTTAGAGTCCTAGCAACCACTTTTCATAACTTTTAAATGAAATCAAAGTCCACATGTCCTATTATCATAACCATGTTCATGTATTAGTATTGTATGCATTCATTAAGAACTCAAAACCTTAAAGTTGTCAAATTTTTCTACAAACCAATAATTTAGGTCTTAAAAACATCATCATTGTCTTAGTTTGGGTTTTCTAATCAAAATTACATATAATTTTATATATTTTCGAGATATAGATATTTAGGGTTATTTTTCATGATTTTAAGTTAATTTAAATCATCCTAAAAAACACATATTCTAAAAACTCAAAAATAGGCTTCGAAATTATTTTTATTAGAAAGCTCATATTTTTCTAATTCCAAAACATATTTTACTTTTATTTTTGGACGCACGGTTTAAAAGATATAAATTTTCCAAAACGGATAAATGATAACTTACCACATAGGCACTTCATTTGAAAATAGAGACAGCGAGAGAGAGAGAGAGATAGGAAGGGGTGGGGCCCACTGCTTGGATAATTGCCATGGGCCAAGTTAGCGACCTGCCTCACTGGCTGCAGAGTTGGCCTCGGTCAGCGGTGGTCAAAGTTGAAAAGAAAACAAAGTAAAAGACCGCACTACCCTCCACGCAAAATAGAGAGACAAGAGAGAACAGGCAGAGGGACAAAAGGGTCATTCAACCTAGAGCCATCTCCTTGCTCTAGTTATGGCATGTCCGGCAAGCAGCTTGCTCCAGGATTGGGCAAAATCAGAATACTAAACCAAATGCAAAATGGAAAATGCGGAAGAAAGCTAACACAAAACTGAACTAGAGGGTACTTGAGATTGCGCCAATGATGGAGAGATGTGAGAGAGTGAAGCACCACAATCTCAGGGACTTTGGCCACTTGGCGGCGGTCAAAATGACTAAAATTGCAATTTAGGGGTGGGAAGCGTAGCAAAGGCTCCCACGAAGCCAAAGGTGGAGATATATATAGGTGGGGAGAAGTGTAGTAGGGTTTTTGAACTTGGGGTGAGAGAGGGGTTTTGGCCAGTTTGGAAAAGCTTGGATACTCGATGAAAACATGAAAAACTTGGGATAATTTTGTACAAAATCTCACAAGGAATCCAACGAGCCTAAGAACTCGTGATTTGGTTGAGAAATGAGGAACATAATGGAAGACAAAAAAATCAAACAAATTTGTTTTTGTTTCCTTGTCCGAACCAAGGTAGAAGACGACCAACAACCATTAGATCTAAGATCCATGGTCAGTGATGAGTGCACAAAAAGCCAAATCTTGCATATTAAATCCTTATCCAACTATATTTTCGACTATAGGGATATATGCATTATTAAATAAATTTCTCTCTCTTCTTTTGAGGGCTCAAATGATTTCCAAAATTAACCAAAATCCTCACTGTGACTGATTTTGATGTGTAAAATCCGAATATGGAATTAGTTTTTCCTTTTGAGGACTTTTTAATAGGTTAAATAATTCAAACCTCATTTTCTTTTTCCTCCTTCATTAATGACTCTAGGATTCTCAAAAAATTATGAAACTTCACCCATAAGTCTCTCTAAGTTACTTAAACATGATTGTGTCATTAATTTCACAAGTTGGGATTATTTATTTATTTATTTATTTAATATATAGAAGATTCTACACACGTTCTCTCTCCTATTTTTACTCATTATCCAAATTAATTGCAAAATTTCCTAGAGGCTTATTTCTATATTTAGATCATGAATTTAGAGTTAGTTTTCCAATTTGAGGACATTAGACATTTTATTTCACTTTATTGGCTTATCTCCTACTTTCTTTTAATAAAGACTTTAATATATACATTTATCTTCCAAGTTAGGTGATACTTGGCCCTTAAGTTTCTTTCAGGTCAACAAAATGAGATTTAGTGCCAACTTATCTTCGTAGGTTTCCATCTATGATTTTTGGAACAATATATTCCTCTTTATCTCCTTTTATCCATTATATCCCATATTATCTCCAATTATTACATTTATCATCTCCTTTATATATATTTTGGATTTTCTTTCTTTTTCATATTCTAAAAACTACTACAAAGTTATAGGATGAAATATCTTATTATTTTTATTACTTAAATGGACAATTTACATATTAAACCCATTACTAAGCTTTCACTGAGGTATTTGTGCATAAACCCAAAATTTTGGTAGAAAAGGTGAACAAATGTTCATTAAACCATCATATTCTCCACAAACTAAACAGAAAAACCAAAGAGGATAGAAATAAAAGGAAAAGATGGGAAAGAGGACCAAAAGGCAAAAAATCCATAATTCGGTATGATACAACCTCCCACCAATTGGAGTCTATAAGGCTAACAATTAGACGACAAAGTACGCACATTCATATATCCATACTTCCCGTGTTCCCTTATCAAAGCTTACTATTATTTAACCATATGCATGTTACTCACAAGTTATGACACCCAATTAACCCACTAGGTTAAATCCATATAATTTAAGAGGGGAAACAATATCATGCTTTCCATTCATACTTATTCAATTTTATGACTTGCCCTTAGAATTAGGGTCAATACTCTTTACATGTAGCTGATTAGAGTTTTACATCATATTCATATCTCCAAACCCTAATCACACCAATTCCCACCTTCTTGAAACTGATTTAGGTTTGAACACATTGGTAAATATGAATCAATCATCATACCATCAGTTCCAGGTATCACCCTTTCATAAGTGCATATGTGTATCATCTCCAGTAAGTTATGTGTGGGTTACAAAGTGCATTATATTAACATATTGACCATTGCCCCAGTTGACAATTCATCATTAGGGTACCCATATATTATTACTTCTTACAAATCATTAACCACATATCATTTTAAGGAGAGTTGAACCATAGACTAAATAACTGAAGGGTTTCACTTCAAACTATCCACAAGGCACCTACAAAGTCATTAGACTTGTTTATATGATTTCTATACAAAGGTTGCCACCATGTATTCTAACATGGCTTATCGCCACGCTCATGTATATACATATAGTTGTATCATTAACCTTACTCCACAAGTTAAGATTATATGAAAACGAAATATAGTAGACACTTGCCATGGATTATAATCGTTCATTAAGATTAGTCATATTATTCCATGATTAAGGTTTTCATATGGATATTCAACTATTGAACCCTACATCCATTACTTCCCAAATTGTTGTAGAGTTTAGAGCTAAGATCTTTGGTTAAAGATGGACCATTCATGGTGACATAATCCTATGGTGCACTAGCTTTAGGAGAAGCAATTAAGAATAAACATACATTATCCAAAACAACACCATTCTATATCATGTATTTCTCATATGTGTACATGCTTGAGTATCAAAGCATATCCTTCAACCTTCATCAAGTAATATCGGTTTCACCTCATCCACTTGTGTTGTCTTGACTACATTATGGTGTATTGGGTTATCTCATCGAAGGTATCAGTTTCAACCCTCTTGGGGTGTATCGGTTTAACCCACCTTATAGTGTATTAATTGACTCTTCTTGAAAGTGTGATGGTCATCACCTCTTGAAGGTGTCGGGCATCAACTCTTGAAGGTGTGACGGGAAACACATGGTGTGTCGGGCATCACATAGTGTAACGGGTTGCTTAGGGTTAGGGTTATGGTTAGGTCACGCTGACCTCTTGCACCAACAAGGGCGTCATGACTTAACACTCAAACAGACCATCTCATATCGGATGTCCTCAAGGTCATGATGGGCTAACAAGGCATATTGGCCTAACCCCATCTAGGGCATGTTGAGTACCAACCATCAAACTTATTGGTTGGAAACACATATATCTAAGCACCTCTAGAGCATGATGGGTTAACTCCTCATTAAGGCATGTCGACCTAACCATTCATATCAGTTTGGGAACCTTCTAGGGCGTGATAGTTAAGCACTTTTCCAACCCTATCAGCCTAAGCACTCCCATGTCATGACAACTTGCAACATGTTGTGTCAGTTTAAGCATCATGACCCATGATGACCATTCACCCCCTAAGTGTCAACTTAGTCATCTTCAACCTTAGGAAAGTAGGTCACTAGTCCATCAACTTAACAATGCAAGAAATAGCAAAACATGAGAAGCAACTTAAATGGAGTTCCTTCATCTAAACAATTCTCAAAACAAAGCACTAATCTACCAACATATAAGGGGGCACACGATCTTGAGATGAAGAAAAACTTAAGCATATAAAGAGTGATAATAACAAAGGAGGTTAAGAGTTATACCACCTGCCTCAAAGATCACCACCAACATCCAAGCTCCAAGATCAAACTCCAAGCTCACGAGCTCAAGATAAAAGATAATCCACCCACTTGATCAACACCACACCTCCAAGGAAGAAGAAGATACCAAGTTTAAGATGGTTCAAGATGGAAGGAAGGTATCCAAGATCCATGGTCGAGAAGGAAAAGAAGAAGAAGATGCTAGAAAACATGGCTTACCAATGTAGAAGATGAAGGATGGTCAAATAACACCACAACTTGGAACTCATCCACCATGCTCCAAGAGAGACTCTCTAGCTCCTTAAGCTTCTCAAGGCCGTCCACCAAGGAGGAGAGGAAGCAAGGATGGCCAAAAGGATTCTCTTGCATGGAGAGAAAGGGGATTATATACAAGACGGATGAGAGAGATATCAAGAGAAAGGTGTCATCACCTTAGGTGACACTTGTCCAAAAAGAAGGGACGCACACAACACCATGCAAGATGTGGTGATAAGATCTAGGCTAGATCTCGTCCTATAGGTCTCCTTCCAAGATCATGCTCAATATGCCAAAGCTCTACACCCTTCACAAACTGATATGGAAAAACCCATCATACTCACAAACTGATAGAGCACAACCATACAGACTTCACAAACCGATAGGCACAAGCCCACACACTCACAAACTGATAGGTTGCCTCTCCAAGGTTCTCTAACCTAAGATGACACATCTAAGAGAAAAACATACCTTACTTATGTGCTCTATATATCACCAAAGATGTTATCTTACAACCAAGATCCAAACAAGGTTCTCCCCTCTTCTTTTATCCTCTGTATGATGTCAAAAAAGAGAGGGAACACTCTAGAGATGGTAAATTGCATGTTAACCTCTCACTTTGTATAAATTGCAATTTACACCAAAACTAACACATAAAGCACAAGCATCATCCACACATGCTCAACTTGATATTTGAACTCTTCACTAGGTGCCCCATAGAATTATTCTCTCTCTTATGATGCTAAAGAACTAAGGGCACACTCATCATGTGACATATTGCAAGGTAACCCCTCATCTTGGATAAATTGCACATCCAAAACAAGCAAACACTACTCAAACAACATGTCACATGATTACAAAACACCTCATAGGATTAGATTAAAGTTTTAAGCAACTTACTTAAGCAAAACAAATAGGGTTAGCCCAAAACTCAAGTCAGAGTCCATACAATGCCAAAGTGAACTGTATTATTGCTAATGGGTCCTATAGTATCCCTGTGAAATTAAGGAATGGCACTATTATTTCTTGTCTTATGAATGGTCCTAGACCTTTGGGGGTGAGCACATTATGAGTTATGGAGGAGAGGATCATAATTTTAACCTCAGGTTGATCTGGGATAACACACGATTGAAGGAGAAGAAAGTTCCTTTCTTTTCTTAGACCTGGAAGCATAATAATCCTAGAACTTTTCAAATGCATGCGTGGAAGGTTGGGTTAAACAAGTTGCCAACTTTGGACTATGTCAGAAGACTGGGGGTCTCTTCTACTTATGTATGTTTTTTTTGCATGGCAGATTATGAAGATACACATCATGTTATGTTTCTTTGTCCTTATGTTGTGTAGTATGGATGGAGGCATGTTCCATTCTTAGTTCTCCTTTTGTACCTTCTTGTCTCGTGGACTTGATTGCTTGGGATAGAAACAATGCTCATTTTCTTGCCTTAATTGTGTTGCATGCTTTATGAAAGGAAAAAAATGCTCGAATGCATGATGGTGCCTACAAGTCTGCAGAGATGATGATTACTAGAATTCAGATTGATTATGTTCTTATGGCTTAGTGTTCTTTCTCATTTTGGCCCCTTTGGGGGCATTGTTTATTTTGTATAGTTAAAGTTGAAAGATTTGTGTAGCTTTATTTGTATAGAAGTCCGTAGCAGATAGACATTGATTTTTTACTTTTTTTCAAATAATACAAAAAGAGAGACGAGAGCTTTTACACTAAAAAACATTAGGGTTAGCCTGGTGAGATGCATATCTACTCTTATAATGATAGCCTCATCTTCATAATATCCCTTCACCCTATATCCATTGATAGGGAATGTTCCATATTTTTCACTCAACAACTCCATCATGCCTAATGGATAAATCTTAGTGACAATAAAGAGGCCAAACCATCTTGACCTTAGTTTTCTAGGAAATAATATGATGGAAGAATTGAATAAGAGAATGTTGTCTCTTTCACTGACATAGTTTATTTTTAGGTGTACATCGTGCCATACCTTGATGCTTTCCTTGTAGATACGTGCATTCTCGTAGGCATACAACCTTATTTCCTCGATCTTCTAGAGTTGTGAAAATATTTTCTTACCTATCATCTTTGGGTCCATGTAAAGAAATTTGATGCCCCATAAGGCCTTATGCTCTAGTTCAAAAGAGAGATGGCAAGCCTTATAATAGACTGACCTATAGTAAGTAGTCCTTATACATGTCTTGTAACCATATCTATATGCCCATTATGTAATGAGTGGGACCCGAGAGGGGATCCACTCCATACAGGAACCATGTGTAACGCCACATCCCACTATCACACAGACAACGATATGCCACGTGAAAACGTTCGGAAACACCATAAACCACATATTACTGAAAACACGGGTTAATTAAAACCATTTGCGGAAAGCAGATAAAAGATAACTATTACATCCAGATCCTCATCCTGTAAGGAAACATGTTATATAAATATACACAAACATGGATATATGTTCACAGCTTATAGGAACCATCTATCTTGTCAGTACCAGAGTTCATCACCTATTTATACATACATAATGGGCCACATCAGGCCAGCAGTAGGTTATGCAAAACTACATCAGTTAAACATCGTAAAACATCATCAAAACACCTCTGAGGACCTGAGAGTATACGGACGACTCTAGGACTCTACTACAAATCAACCAAAATAGTAGCATATCCATCTCTTGCCTCCTACTGCTCCTCTTGCTGCTCGGCCGCAACCTCACGACCACCACTACGTCTAGCACGATCACCTAAAAAGGTTGTAAACCAATAGGGTGAGACACATAGTCCCAGTGAGAAACATAACTGCCCGTCGAAACTATAAAAACTTCAGGTAAAGTAGGTAAAGCAGATAACTGATATCAACCGATCATGAGCGTAGTATCCTGAGCATAACTTATTTTATTAACAATCTTACCAGATATCCATGAGGCATATAACCAGATATTTCTTTATGAAACATGATTGACAATATAAGCTTAATAAGAACTTCTCACAAAATATAAGGATCGTACAAATAGATGCAAGGTATAACTATATCAACTATACAAGAAAGGCCTCAATCAATGTTTTGTGTTTTGCCTTAAGGAAAATATTCTATACGGATGGATTATGATTAATTATGCCCTGAGGAAGTGAGCCATCCCGCTCAAATCCAACCTTTGGGTGTGAAGCCTTAAAACGGGTGCCATACAAGGTCATTGGGAGAGTCGGACTCCATGACCTCACCTCTTCGTGGTTAGTGCATGAAAACCCTAGCAGGACCGCAGTCTCTTTCTTGAGTGGCCTCAGCCATAGGGTCATCTCTGCAGGCTACCCTTCTATAATACTGAGCCATGGGCATGTTCACCATGCTCTATAATCACTGAGCCATGGGCCTGTTCACCATGCTCTATAACCACTGAGCTATGGGCCTGTTCACCATGCTCTATACACAACCACAGTTGTACTCACATCCTCCTACTTTCGGCTAGGAGAAACACCACATATTCAACAATATGTGATCCATGTAATCCCACAGGATAAACCTGTTTCACCATCACCAACTACTGACGATGACGGATCTATGGCCAGGGCAAACTACATGATATGTTCCATGTAATTAATTAGTATATTTTAAATGGATTGTTGAGGCAACCAAGTTATAAAGCATAACAACATTGAGTTACATTATTACTGTCATTATCACATTATCATGGGATCTCAATCCCTCATCACATAATGCCATTGCCTTTCAAGGCTTACATGATCACCATGGGATAGCAATCCCTTATCTCAACATCATAGGATAACACCTCAACTAGGCACTCAACCTTTATTAGGTCAACAAACCTTTTCACATCATACTGGTGATACATGTTATCTCATCAACGAGGATCATCATCATTCAGTGTTATTCAAACACATAAACCTCATAGCTCTTACTTGGCTATGAATCCATCTGATACACCTGCATGGTTAGTATGCATATCAAGAGAGATAACTTAAATCACCAAACCTATAGATCTTTAGGGAAACATATTATGATTATCATGCTATTAGGGTTTAAAGTACATGATTGGATCAACATCCATGATTATAATTACAAGAGGCATAAAGCTGTATTAATTACATTATTGTTATCAAACCATGAGCATACACTATGCCCTAACATCTCATGAGCATGATCATTATCAAGGAGTACATCCCTAAGGATTTCACAACCATAGCCTAGTCATACATCATTGGTCACAACCTTTCATCCATAACCCATCATCCACAAGGTACAAGAAAGTAACTACTAGGGTTTCCCAGGTTAAGCACAACCCTCACCAAAGGTACTGCCTTTCCTCACTAGAGATGTGGCGGGCAGCACCATACCTCACCCAAATAGGGTAGCGCGCATGATCATATCCCTCACAAAAACTCTAACGGCTAGGGCACTTAGCCACACATATCGGCCATCCATGTCATGCACCCATGCACCAAGGGTATCGTGCAACCAGGGCTAGTGTTGTGCCATGCAACCTGATCTAAGAGGGTATCATGCATCCAAGCAGCAAGGGTGATAACGTGCAACTCATACCGTGCAACCAAGAAGCAAGGGTGGTCGGGCAACACAACTAGCCCTAACGACCAAGACCCTATCTCCCATTAGGGTTAGGGTTCATATGGGGCAACCTTCTTCACCATATCGACCAAAGCCCTAACGGCCAAGGGCATGGCGCCCAAGCTCAACACTGTGTCGCCCAACAAGCTTACTACAACAAACGACGCCAAGACACCACAAGGTGACCTATCATCCAACTGGGTTAAGCACAACATCTCGGTCACCACTAAGGCACCTAACTAGGATCCAACACCCAAACACCATATCAGGCAACACAAAACCACCCTATGTCACCCAAGGCACAAAATAGAGGTATCCACTCCAAAAACCATCTCAGGAAACAAAGCCAACAGAACTCAACTTAACATATCATCCAAGACAAAAGCCCTAGAAAAGGGGTATCGTGCAAAGCACAAGGTCCATATTTTTTTTTATTTAAGCCAGGGGTCGTTTTTATTCATCCCACACCCCTCTTGTGGGCACAATCATCCAAAAATTACAGCTCTTGCTTATAACAATGCAGGTAAAAACAATAAAAAAACCAGATACATCATAACAACCTAACCAACAACACACTTCAATATAATGTAAGGTACTCTACGTTTCTCTAATGCCGCCATACCTCTAATTCTACGTGGCATATTCAGTGCATCTGACGCAATGAATGGCTCATTCAACCTGCTGCCCCATTTCCCTAGTTCACGAGGTATCGAGTTGATGACCTTGTGAACCAAGGACCCATATATCATAGCATAATCAAGCTCCTCTCGCAGCTCCCTAACGAACGGTGTCGTCTTCCATGGTTCCTTCCCGTTGTTCCATAAGATGTCATACACGTACGCCTCATCAATCTCAATACACGAAATGACCAGTGCAGGGTCTCTCTCTATCTTCAACCCAATAGCACACACTTGCATATATGCAAGTATGTAATCTATACTCCTGAGCCAAGCTCTGAATACAAGGCAGATATTAGCCCTGTGATTTCTTATAACTCCCGCCGCCCACCTGCGAGAAACTCAAAATTGAAGCACAAGGTCCATATCAGTTTGGTCATCATCTACCTCAATATCACCATCATCAAACCCTAATAAATCAAGAGAGTTGGCTCACCTCTCAACAACTAGGAGAAAGGGGTACTGCACAACCTCCATCCCATATCGGGCAACAGGGTAGGTCATCCATATCGGTCAACCCTTCAACCTCAACTAGGTCATCAACAACCAAAGGCTCACCTCTCAAATCCATGGTGAGAGTAGGGTATTGCCCAAGCAACTAGAATATAGACTCACCTCTCAACGAATAAGGAAGATAGGGGCTTTGCCTTCACCACTAGAGCTCAAGCTCATTTCTCAAAACCAAGGAGAGAAAGGGGTATTGCCCCATGGAAAACCTAATCCATAGGTTCAGCCAACAAGGTCCAAGGTCATACAACTATCAACATCATAACCACTAAGTCCAACAAGATTAAAGGTACAAACTAGAGCAAGAAACATATCCAACAAGATGCAAGGTTGATCAAGATCATATATGAACATGCAACATAAAAGAAGGTAGTATATCTAGGGTTAGGAGTTATGTAACCCACTTCAACCAAGCTCCTCAAGCTCCAAAGCTCCAAGCACCAAGCTTTAAGCTCTTAGATCCAAAGCACCCCACCTTCGGCCACCACAAGAAGAGAAGCAAAGCTCATAACCACCATGGCCGAAGAACAAGCACGAAGGAAAAGAAGGTGCTAAGGAGAGAGGGGAGATTCTTACCAAGGAAGCAAGACCCTTCTAGGGTTCGGCCACCACCTAGAGGAAGAGGAAGAAGACTCCACCAAAGGGGGGGTCGGCCACCAAGCTTGCTCTACCAAGGGAAGGTGTATTGGCCACCAAAGGATAAAGGAGGAACTAAAGGGCTAAGCAACTAAAGAGAGGGTTGTATATATACAAGAGGGTCTATGGGGTGCCCACCTTGGTGTTGCTCCACATGTGCACGTCCAAGGCACCACTTGTCCAAAGCCATGCCACCTTGCTAAACCACATGCACATGTCATGCCACCAACTAAAAAAGGATCAACCACTTGTCCAAGGCATGGTGACACAACCAAGGCAAGGTCAAGGTGGTCACATGGGCGACACACCCCACTGGGCGACACACCCCATCTGCGGGACACATGTCACCAAGGAGCTCTTTGCACGACAAAAGGCCTCAACAAGGCAAAGCAAAGCCCAAAAAAGCTCAAAAAGGCCCAAAACTACTCAAGCAATGAGCCCAACCCATCCTCTTAACCCTAGAGGATGCAAGGAGAGAAAAAAAACATCTCTCAAGGTGACAAACTTGCACATCAACCCTAAAACTTGGGTTATTTGCAAGTTGCACCTCCAACTCTAAAAAAACACAACAAACCCTAATCACAACCTCAGGTGATTAGCAAGCTTCTAAACACAAGGTTTAGGCAAAGCAAACAGGGTAAACCCAAAATGAAGGTCAGGGTCCTTACAAGCCATGAACCTCTACAAAGGGATTTTGCCCCCGAAATCTGAAGAGAAAAGCGAGGGATCCTTCCTCCTCATCTCTTCCTCAAGCTCCCACGTGGCTTCCTCAATGCCACGATGATGCTAAAGAACCTTTACAAGCACCATGTCCTTCCTCTTCAAATTCTTCACTCTTCTATCAAGAATCATCACTGGACCTTCCTCATAGGTCACATCTTCATCAAGCTTAACCTCAATTGGATGTATCATTGTCCTTGTATCTGGATGACTTTTCTTTAGCATACTAACATGGAACACCAGATGTAACCTGTGCAATTATGGCGGTAGTTCTAACTTGTAAGATACCTTGCCAACACATTTTATTATCGGATATGGCCCCATATACCTGGGTGCCAGCTTGCCTTTCCGACCAAACCTCAACACACATTTCCATGGTGAGACTTTAAGGTACACCCTGTCTCCCACCTAAAACTCTAAAGGTCGTCGGTGATTGTCTGCATACGACTTTTGTCTGTCCTGTGCCGATTTCAACTGTTGTTGTATTACTTTAATCTTTTCTGTTGTCTGCTGCACTAACTCAAGACCCAAAGGCTGATACTCGCCCGACTCATACCAGCACAAAGGAGATATGCACTTCATACCATATAAATCATCATAAGGAGCCATGTCAATGCTCCGCTGATAACTATTGTTGTAGGAGAACTCTATCAAATTGAGATGCACATCCCAACTGCCTAGGAACTACAAAAGACAAGCTCAGAGAAGATTCTCCAAAGTTTGAATAGTCCTTTCAGACTGTCCATCTGTCTGTGGGTGGAAAGCAGTACTAAACCTCAACTGCGTTCCCAATGCTTTGTGCAACAGTTCCCAAAAATGACTCACCAACTGGGGTCCTCTGTCAGAGATTATCAATGTGGGCACACCGTGCAAATGCACTATCTCATCCACATACACCTGAGCAAGCTTCTCTACTGTATGCATTGTCTTCACAAGTATGAAATGAGTAGACTTTGTCAATATGTCCACTATCACCCAGATGGAATCATGGTTCTTAGTTGTCCTTAGCAGACCATGGAAAGGGGTGAAGCCACATGGGAGTCGTGATGGACATATGAAAGGCTTATCCTATTTGTTTGTTTACTTGAGGGAATTTTGAGGGCAAAATTCGTATAAGAGGGGAAGGATGTTACAACCCCGAGTTTTGGGTTCATGTGGTGAGAAATATGATTTCTCATAATAAAGATAAATGAACAAATAATGATGTCTCTTTATTGAATGCATGAATTTCGTTTACAATAGCCTTGATGATTGTGTTGTGGGCTTTATTGGCTATTGGGCCCAATAGCAAGGAATTTCATTTAGTAAATGAATAATGGAGTTCTTGAGAAAAGAAAGGAGTGGAAACCTCTAGAAGGCAAAAGAACTTAATCCAAAAGTGGATTTCGTGCCACATGGGTTCCTTGGGTTCCAAGGAGTCCAAAGTTACAAAAAGAAAGCAATAAGAAAAGAAAAGATCAATTAAGTATTTCTTTATTAAGAAAGAAATTGAAAACAATGGTAAAATGTGGAAAACAAGTGAAAAGAGGTATAATTGAGTAATCCTTAGTGAAATTTCGTATCCCAAGGATTCCTAATGATAAAAGGAATACCAATGAGAAAATAAAAGAGAAATAAAAAGAAATGCTCAAAAAGAGATATTTTAATAAGAAACAAACATGATAATGAGAAATAATGCATTTAGATGCATCTAGAAGGATAATGAGTATCCAATAAAAAGGATTTCGAAATAATAGAGTTTCTTGGGATCCAAGGAGACCCAATAAAGAGGAAAGAAAGAGAAAATACCAAAATTGCAAAATAATGGGATAATGGGAATACATAATTAATGAATTATGTGGTTTTGTTAAGAAGAAAGTATTTTCTACTTAAGGAAATATATTTTCGTGGCTAATATATTAAAAGGCATGAATAAAGAGAATAAGAGAGAGAATTTTCCTATTTCTAATTATCCATGCAATAAAGAATATCAAGAAGGTAAATAGGAGAGAGAATAATTTCTTCTCCATAAAGGAATTTGATTCTTATTGGAAAAAGAACTAGTTGACCCATAGATGGTCATCTTACGGTGTGGATCCTCACCCTATATAAAGGGGTAAAGCCCTAGTTCGAGCCCAAGAGAAAGAGAGAAAGATCCCACGTTCTCCTCCTTGTTCCCTGGAGCAACATGGGTGTGTTTTGTGGTTTTTCTCGAGGCGGGAAACCTCCATGACCTCCCAGGACCGATTGGCTACCGCTCCAACGACCTCGACTTCACATAGCTACATCTACATGGTTGCAACGGCAGCCACGCTTGGTAGGTCGAGTGCCCATGCACTAGCCAGCTTAACCATGACCTGGGTGGTGCCCTAGGTGTGACTCATGGCAGAGGAGCTTGGGCGGCCAATGGCGGCGGTCCATGAGCTCTGGAGAGGAAGGGGCGCTCCCACGTGGGCTGCAGATCGGCGCCTAGGGCGGAAGCCCTCGATCTGCCCAAGGTTGAAGAAAGGAGAAGCGTGTTGGATAATTCTGCCCTCTGCGGGCTAAAGAAGCATCCACTTAACCTAGGGGTGTTTCAGACTTTTTGAAATGTTTCCAAAGCAACAAGGCAACGTTGCATGAAGCAGGCTACGTGGCGCCTCCTCATTGGCCCACAGTAAGTTATTTTTGTTAAATTCATATCTCAATAATTGTAGCTCGGATAGACACACATTATACATGAATTTTGCTCAGAAAAACGAGGGGAATCCATTAAAAATATATCTGGATCCTGATTCTACTTTCAATTCAAAAAGTAATGGAATTTGTTAAATTTAGTGTAATAGTGATTAAGAAACCCTATTTGGATATGATTAATGTGATTAGAAGGGTTTAATTGATGGTTAAAGTTGATATTAACCTGTTAATGATAAAAAGGGACATCAGGAACAAAAAGGATGAACTTTGCATGTAATTCGTTTAATTTAGAGTTTAGGTGCATAAATAGGCTTTAATGGGCCTTGAAACCCTAATGTTGGTAATTAGGACTACTAATGGCTTTAATTATTCGATTTCATGTATAGAACTGAGTTTTCATGGTTATAAGCTATTTCGAGCATTATAGTTCCTAATTTGTGCATAAATAACCTTAATATAGAAATTAGGGTTTTTGAATGAATCAAGGTAGAATTAATAATAAATAACGTTCATATGAGTATTAGAGCATAACGAACTACAAATTGATGATAAATGAGAATAATGACTTTGTCATGGGTTAAAGAGGATAAAAATGGTAGATTTAATGAAAAGAGGCTTAATGGACTTATTTAATGGTTAATTATGCCTTAAATCCAAAACTGAGGTTTAGGTGTTGAGATAATTAGGGTTTGTGATCAATTGCGTTAAATTAGGGTTTAAAATAGTAAAAGATAAAGGGAAACCCTAATTGCAATAGAAACCCTAAAAGTGGACTAGAAACCCTAGGAAGCGAGCTAGATTTAATAGATCTTAATGACATGAGTAATAAAAGGAAATTGTATAATTGTTTCAGGATCGTATTGAATGCTTGCTTGCCTATTGATTGATTGGACTATTTCTGTCTCACATCAACTTGACAGGTATGTGGTTAATTATGGTTAATCACATTAGTTTCCTTAGGGTTTTTCGTATGTTTCCTCATATTATATGCAATCTAAACAGTTAGATGTTCATACTTGCAAAATTATAAAGTCGCTATGGTTATCACAATTATAAAGAAATGTGTATTCTCGCACCTACATGCCACCCTGATGGAAGATGCCATAAAGGTCAGGCCCAAGAGGGTAGACCCATGGGCACCATGAGAGGTGACCCCAGACACCAGGCTCGAGAATGAGAAGGTGGTCTATGATGCATGACTATGGAGCACCATGAGAGGTGACTCCCAGGCACCAAGATCGGGATTGAGAAGGTGGCCTTAAGTTAATGGCAAAAGAGAAACCCTAGAGGGGTATGCCAGGGTTAGGGCAAAAGCGGTGAAGAATGACACATTGAAAATGTAAATTGTCTTGTTAAATAATTTGATTGTGATTATTAAGTTGTTAGCCATATCTGTGAAATTTTGGATGTCCCCACATACCGGAATATTCCGATATGCTGACCAACATTTTGTTTGTCGGCGTTTTAGGTACAAGCTTGAAAGGCACAAATAGTAAAGTGACACGTCATGAAAATAAGAAGTAAAGTACAAGGAGGGTTCGATAGAATAATTCAAGGTGTGGATAGATAGTTTTCCAAAGTTTTCAAAAGGTATGCAGAGTTTTATTTTAATACTATATTTCAATTTAGTTGGTAAAGTTTATTAATTGTTATTGATTATTTGTCGAACCTTTGATCTGAGTTATTGGTTAACGGCTCTAACCTTTCAGTCTCCCTTAATTGGGGGTTACCGGAAGGCGGGGTCATTACAATTGGTATCATAGCATAGGTTCCTCACTTAATCTTTAATAATTATTAAATTTTACAAATTCCGTAGAACCCAAGGGAGTTATTAGAGGATTATCTGAAAGACAGCGGTGTCTAGAAAAGGATCACGACTGGGGGCTGGAAATATTTTCCTCCGCACCGCTAGTCAGAATATGAGGACTCCCGGATTGTGTAACTTCCTGGCCGATGTCTTAGGATATGACTCAAAGTAAGATACCTTTAGGACTCTCTCAACTCAAATTCTGTTAAGGACCTTAAGGATTAGGGTTTCCTCTCTTCTCCTCACCCTCTTGAGGTATGGGTAAGGTTAATAAGGTCTAAGGAATCCTCCACCAAATTAATGAAAAGCATGTAAATAAGATGTCATGGACATAAGCTTAATAGATTAAGCGCAAACTAAAGAATATATATATGCTTAGGTCATATGACATGAGTTGTCATTGCCCCTCAGAAAAACACCTGAGGCTAGACCTCCTTGATAGGAGGATGAGTAGAGAGAGTTAGTCTTGGAGGTAGAGATCTCCATTAAAAGTAGAGACCTAGCACATCCTTTAAGGATGACGGTAACCCTAACCCCAAGTGAAGGTTAGAGGGAGAGATGACATGATGAGTTAGTTATCTTGGTAGACCAGATGTTTGGATAGACATGCCTTGATGTCATATGAGCCATGAGAGGTTAGATGGCCTAGTATCTTTGGCAACCCAACCCTAGAGAGGGTCATGCATGTTTGAGCGAAGGATAGCTCCTTCATGGAGGAGGTTAGAGAAGAACCTATAGAAACCTTATGGGTTGTTGCAAGTAGGATATAGCTTGCACCTAGAGTACGTCAATAGTGATGACAGTAGGATGAAACCCTTGACAAGGGATCAGGATGGATGGCTTATGGGATAAGCATAAGGGGCTATGGATAATCATGAGCAAACATAAGTTGAGCATAGGCTTCACCCGTGTAGAGGTATGCCTGTGAGCTCGATCCTTCATGGAGAGAGGACCTCTAATAGTGCGGATGGTGGTAAGGTTAGCTATAGAGAGAGAGCAGGACCCTATAAAGAAGGTTGGAAGCCTAACACCCCGAGTATAAGGAACAGTGGGGAATCGAGGATGATGTGACCTAAGTGGATGATAGTGGTTGCCTCATGCATGATCCCTGGAGGCTGATGATATCTTAGTTTTCTTTATAGGAACCAAACTGTAGAAGAAGGATGATGCTTATAGTACCTATGTACCTATGGTATAAGTGATTACCTGCTGGATGAGATAAAGAGTGCTTTAGACCCTGAGGAGGTTTGAGTAACCAGTTGTGAGGCTTTATACCTAGTTGGTTGTCCTGGAAGAGGACTCAACTCCAAAGTGTTGCTCGAGTAGAAGGATCATGGAAGTACATGACATATCTTGGACATGCTTGATTCTTGGTTAAGAGATTGAGCATGCAGTGGACACCTGAAGGTGAACCTAGGGTTCCTAGGCCTAAGAGGGGAAGCAGTGTATCCGATGCTCATGATGAGATTTGAGTCTCTATAGTTTCGAGCATGGTACTCCTCATGTGTAGAGGAAGAGGAAACCCCTTAAGTTAAGGGTATGTTTGATGAACCCCTCACAACTAAGTTGATCTAATATTGAGGAAAGAGAACAAGTATGACCTAGCATGGTTTAATAAGTAGTCTTCTTGTACCTTAATAGCCTTCTAGGGTTAAGCATACTCATGTGAATGTAAACCCTAAGGACAGTTGTGACCTTGTTGTCAAGAGTTATAGTTTCCTCCCATCCTGGGAGAGGGACCTTTTTGTAGGGCGTATATCAATTTTTTTGGTTTTGAGGTAACCTAAAGAGGTTTCATAGGATCTAGAGAAGCTAAGTGAAGAGTACATGGTAAGAGAATGAACCTGTAGACCCATAGTTAACAATCTCTAAGTGCATGTGGATGTGTTACCGTGGAGGTAACTGGTATGGGGCCTGACCAAGGTAGGCTGGTCGCCATGACCCTTATGAAAGGATGAAAGATAGCCCATGAATGCAGAGGGAGATGATGAAGGCTTGGGTAAGGTTCTAAGTTGGACATGTACTATAATAGAATCCTAAGTCTGTCCTAGGTTCAGGTAGGGATAAGACTGATGGAAGAAGGAGTTGCCTAATTCCTTAGTTGCGCATGACCATAGGGTCGGGAGGTAACAACTATCATTGTCTGAGGGCCATGGATTAGGAGATTGATCACCTTCATGAACTCATGGGACCCAAGGGGTAGATGGGTAAGGCACTCTCTGGATGCATAAGGGAAGAGGGATAACCCCAAAAGTGTCGGCACCCTATAAACCTAGAGGAGTTGACTAAGGATTGTGTGATAACCCAAATAGGTTCGAGCAGTTTTCCATGGAGGTAATTTTGATATCATGATGGTTGTGATGTAGAGACATAAGTTACACGTTTCAAATTAGAATTGAAGGTGTACTGGCAATGTGGGATGTATCATCTCTACTCTTGGAATAGGAATAACTTTGTGTTTGGACGGCCGCCAAATGCTTGTTTCCTCTTATTATGAGAGGGAGAGATGGGACAGTACGGTTGCCATACACCAAGGATAAAAGATGATGCGAGTTGGAACGTTGCTATGAGATATGAGGACAGAGATGATAACATACCTTGGTGGAGTGAATGATACATGGATGGTTTGCAAACAATAAAAGGAATAAGGTAGTCATCTTATAAGGATGCTTTTATCATGAGCTATGAGTCATACAAGGTTGAGTTCGAAAACCAAGAGAATAAGCTCAGAGTTTCTTGATGAAGATAAACTTAGAGTTGTGATGAGATAATAAGTGGAATACATGGAGGTGTATGTCTACAACATTACCTAATACCTAAGGATGTGAAGTGGTAATGGATGTTTCGATTGAGATATAGCTGCCTAGTTTGGCTAGAGACTAGAAGAGGTTGTTAGGCTAACACTAAGTCTAGAAAGGAGACGTGTTTGGCTAACACTCAGATGTAATGAGTTAATGGTTGTTTGGTTAGCCAACATAGGCCTTGATGAAATGAAAGGATGGTGGTAGAACCTCAGATACACTTCTTGGGATAGGAAGGTAATCAAACCCTGATGAGAGTGGTTTAGGGTTTTCGAGGTATCGATCTTGAGGAATCATGACATACAGGAGATCATGATTTTAAGATCATCATACACCATGATACTAAAAAGATAGTAGATGACAGTATCACTTTGGATGCTTAATATGAAGTTGCATGTAGCATGTGGCCATGCAAGCCAGGGGTGAAGGACGAACACCAGTAACCCAGTACTTTGACATGGAGGATAAAGAGTTCCTAAGAGGGAATGGGAGTTCACCACTATGGATGTTGTGGTAAGTCTCCCCTAAAAAAAGAAAGATCAAGATGCAATATGGGTTATCGTAGATCACCTTACCTAGATGACATGAGGAAAAAAAGTATTGTCAAGGGACAGATCGAGTTGAACTACTTATAAGAGAAAGAGATGGTTCAACTATACCATGATGTGAGTTCAAAAGTTCTTGAGTATAACCTAAGGGTTCACTTCCATGAGGTGGAAGTAGATACTTGAAGGACTCGATGATAGTATAGTTTATCACCCCAAACTAATGGTTAGTACAAACCAGACTAGAGGGTCTGAGGAGAGCAAGTGTGCTCATTCAGACAATTCTTAAGATGCGACGTTAACCACCCTAGTCTTTATCGGGATGAAAGAAGTTCTAGAAAGAGGTTGTGTCGGTCACCACTTCATGATGTTGGTGAAGGAGGCCTCGCGAAGGTCAGAAAAGAACCACAGTGTGTGCAGATGAAGTCGCTTTGATCGTGCAATGGCTGAGAGAGAGCCCAGTGGTGATATGAGTCATGAGATGATGCAAAGCAGACTGACATGCAGTGCACTATGGGAGAATATGTGATGTGAAAATCCGACCCCTCTAAGCTACAACTGAGAAATCTGAGTCCCTGATATATGGGTCCATTTGAGATGGATGGGTGGAGATGGTTGTGTTTAGCCTTGCCCTCAGGATAACATGATGTATAATGTGTTCCATGAGTCCGATCTAGATCACTATGTGAAGTACCCAATCCATGTGTTGAGCCTTGAACCTATTCAGCTTTTGAGAGGCTGAAATGTCCTTAGTCACCTATGAGGGTACGATATACCAAGGTAAGAAAGAGCTTAGATGAAAGAATATGAGATGATGAAGGTTCTTGGGAAGCACCACGGAAAGGGGTGAAGCCACATGGGAGCCATGATGGACATATGAAAGGCTTATCCTATTTGTTTGTTTACTTGAGGGAATTTTGAGGGCAAAATTCTTATAAGAGGGGAAGGATGTTACAACCCCGAGTTTTGGGTTCATGTGGTGAGAAATATGATTTATCATAATAAAGATAAATGAACAAATAATGATGTATCTTGATTGATGCATGAATTTCATTTACAATATCCTTGATGATTGGGTTGTGGGATTTATTGGCTATTGGGCCCAATAACAAGGAATTTCATTTAGTAAATGAATAATGGAGTTCTTGAGAAAAGAAAGGTGTGGAAACCTCTAGAAGGCAAAAGAACTTAATCCAAAAGTGGATTTCATGCCAAATGGGTTACTTGGGTTCCAAGGAGTCCAAAGTTGCAAAAAGAAAGCAATAAGAAAATAAAAGATCAATTAAGTATTTCTTTATTAAGAAAGAAATTGAAAACAATGGTAAAATGTGGAAAACAAGTGAAAAGAGGTATAATTGAGTAATCCTTAGTGGAATTTCGTATCCCAAGGATTCCTAATGATAAAAGAAATACCAATGAGGAAAATAAAAGAGAAATAAAGAGAAATTCTCAAAAAGAGATATGTTAATAAGAAATAAACATGATAATGAGAAATAATGCATTTAGATGCATCTAGAAGGATAATGAGTATCCAATAAAAAGGAGTTTGAAATAATAGAGTTTCTTGGGATCCAAGGAGTCCCAATAAAGAGGAAAGAAAGAGAAAATAACAAAATTGCAAAATAAAGGGATAATGGGAATACATAATTAATGAATTATGTGGTTTTGTTAAGAAGAAAGTATTTTCTACTTAAGGAAATATATTTTCATATTTCTAATTATCCATGCAATAAAGAATATCAAGAAGGTAAATAGGAGAGAGAAGAATTTATTCTCCATAAAGGAATTTGATTCCTATTGGAAAAATAACTAGTTGAACCATAGATGGTCGTCTTAGGGCGTGGATCCTCACCCTAAATAAAGGGGTAAAGCCCTAGTTCGAGCCCAAGAGAGAGAGAGAAAGATCCCACATTCTCCTCCTTGTTCCTTACGTGAAAACCCTAGTCGAGGGTGTAGTTGTATCCTTGGAGCAACATGGGTGTGTTTTGTGGTTTTTCTCGAGGCGGGAAACCTCCATGACCTCCCAGGACCGATTGGCTACCGCTCCAATGACCTCGACTTCGCACAGCTGCAGCTACATGGTTGCAACGGCGGCCACGCTTGGAAGGTCCAGTGCCCATGCACTAGCTTGCTAAACCATGACCTGGGCGGTGCCCTAGGTGCGACTCATGGCAGTGGAGCTTGGGCGGCCAACGGTGGCGGTCCATGAGCTCTGGAGAGGAAGGGGCGTGCCCACGTGGGCTGCAGATCGGCGCCTAGGGCGTCAGCCCTCGATCTGCCCAAGGTTGAAGAAAGGAGAAGCACATTGGACAATTCTGCCCTCTGCGAGCTAAAGAAGCATCCACTTAACCCAGGGGCATTTCGGACTTTTCGAAATGTTTCCAAAGCAACAAGGCAACGTTGCATGAAGCAGGCTACGTGGCGCCTCCTCATTGGCCCACAGTAAGTTATTTTTGTTAAATTCGTATCTCATTAACTGTAGCTCGGATAGACTCACATTATACATGAATTTTTCTCAGAAAAATGAGGGGAATCCATTAAAAATATAATTGGAACCTAATTCTGCTTGAAATTCGAAAAGTAATGGAAGTTGTTAACTTTAGTGTAATAGTGATTAAGAAACCCTATTTGGATTGATTAATGTGATTAGTAGGGTTTAATTGATGGTCAAAGTTGATATTAACCTGTTAATGATAAAAAGGGACATTAGAAACAAAAAGGATGAACTTTGCACGTAATTCGTTTAATTTAGAGTTTAGGTGCATAAATAGGCTTTAATGGGCCTTGAAACCCTAATGTTGGTAATTAGGACTATTAATGGCTTTAATTATTTGATTTCATGTATAGAACTGAGTTTTCATGGTTATAAGCTATTTTGAGCATTAAAGTTCCTAATTTGTGGATAAATAACCTTAATATAGAAATTAGGGTTTTTGAATAAATCAAGGTAGAATTAATAATAAATAGCGTTCATATGAGTATTAGAGCATAATGAACTACAAATTGATGATAAACGAGCATAATGACTTTGTCATGGGTTAAAGAGGATAAAAATGGTAGCTTTAATGAAAAGAGGCTTAATGGACTTATTTAATGGTTAATTATGCCTTAAATCTGAAATTGATGTTTAGATGTTGAGATAATTAGGGTTTGTGATCAATTGCATTAAATTAGGGTTTAAAATAGTAAAAGATGAAGGGAAACCCTAAGTGCAATAGAGACCCTAAAAGTGGACTAGAAACCCTTGGAAGCGGGCTAGATTTAATAGATCTTAATGACATGAGTAATAAAAGGAAATTGTATAATTGTTTCGGGATCTTATTGAATGCTTGCTTGCCTATTGATTAATTGGACTATTTCTGTCTCACATCAACTTGACATGTATGTGGTGAATTATGGTTAATCACATTAGTTTCCCGAGGGTTTTCCGTATGTTTCCTCGTAATGAATGCAATCTAAACAGTTGGATGTTCATACTTGAAAAATTATAAAGTCACTATGGTTATCACAATTATAAAAAAATGTGTATTCTCGCACCTACATGCCACCCTGATGGAAGATGCCATAAAGTTCAGGCCCAAGAGGGTAGACCCATGGGAACCATGAGAGGTGACCCCAGACACCAAGCTCGGGAATGAGAAGGTGGTCTATGATGCATGACTATGGAGCACCATGAGAGGTGACTCCCAGGCACCAAGCTCGGGATTGAGAAGGTGGCCTTAAGTCAATGGAAAAAGAGAAACCCTAGAGGGGTATGCCAGGGTTAGGGCAAAAGAGGTGAAGAATGACACATTGAAAATGTAAATTGTCTTGTTAAATAATTTGATTGTGATTATTAAGTTGTTATCCATATCTGTGAAATTTTGGATGTCCCCACATACCGGCATATTCCGATATGCTGACCGACGTTTTGTTTGTCAGCGTTTTAGGTACAAGCTTGAAAGGCACAAACAGTAAAGTGACACATCGTGAAAATAAGAAGTAAAGTACAAGGAGGGTTAGATAGAATAATTCAAGTTGTGGATAGATAGTTTTCTAAAGTTTTCAAAAGGTATGCAAAGTTTTATTTTAATACTAGATTTCACTTTAGTTGGTATAGTTTATTAATTGTTATTGATTATTTGTCGAACCTTTGATCCAGGTTATTGGTTAACGGCTCTGACCTTTCAGTCTCCCTTAATTGGGGGTTACCGGGAGGCGGGGTCATTATAACACACCTAGCCACAAACTCGGCTACATCTCTCTTCAAGCCAGGCCACCAATACAGGTCCTTCAGATTATGATACATCTTGGTGACACTTGGATGCATAGCATACATCGATGTGTGTGCTTCCTCGAGCACTAACCTCCTAAAATCATCAACATCGGGGACCACCATCCTATCATGATAGCAAACTAGTCCGTCCTGGGACTCATGGAACCCATCATGCTTTTCACTGCCAAACTCTGATTTGATTAACTGATTTGAAGCATCTACTTGCTATGCATCTTTGATCTACTGTCTCAACGTAGGCTTTACTTATAGTTGTGCCACCAATCCTGTCAACAAGGAGACTTCCAACCGTACATTCATTTGTCGCAAAGAGACAAACATATCCCGCCTATAGCATACCAAGGAACTCAATTGTGCCTTCTTCATAGGAAGAGAAGAAGACTTTCTACTAAGTGCATCAGCTACCACGTTCACCTTACCAAGATGATACTCAATGGTGCAATCGTAATCATTGATCAACTCCATCTAGCGATGTTGTCGCATGTTCAGCTCACTCTGTGAGAAGATGTACTTCAAGTTCTTATGATCTGTAAAGATCTGACACACTTCCCATAAAGATAGTGTCTCCAAATCTTTAATGCATGGACCATCATTGTTAGCTCCAAATCATGTGTCAGATAATTCTCCTCATGATTCTTAAGCTATCGCAAAGCAAAAGAAACCACACGATCTCCCTACATCAGCACACATCCTAGGCCTTTCTTGGAAGCATCACAGAAAACAACATAGCCTCAGGCTCTGGCAGCACCAACACTGGAGCACTAGTCAGCTTTTCCTTCAAACTTTGGAAAGCTTGCTAACAATGATCATACCAAACAAAAGGTACGTCCTTCTTGGTCAACTTTGTCAACGGTAACACGATCATGCTGAAGTTCCTTATAAACCTTCAGTAGTATCCTGGTAAACCCAGGAAACTATGAACTTCAGTTGGCGTCTTTGGTTTCTCCCATTCTGCAACTGACTCCACCTTCTTAGGGTCCACTCTAACTCCTTCTGCGGATATCACATGACCCAAGAAAGTTACTTCTTTCAACCAGAACTCGCACTTACTGAACTTGGCATACAACTGATGTTGGCAAAGAAGAGTCAACGCTTGTTGAAGATGTTGTTCATGCTCTTGACTGTCCTGACTATAGATCATGATGTCATCTATAAAAACTACAACAAACTGATCTAGAAACGGACGGAACACTCTATTCATTAGATCCTTGAAAGCAGCAGGCGCATTGGTTAGCCCAAACGGAATAACCACAAACTCGAAGTGACCATACCTCATCCTAAAAGCTAACTTTGGTATGTCCTCATCCTTAATCCTCAACTGATGATATCCAGACCATAGATCAATGTTGGTAATCTATGTACAAATGCATTGATCCATCCTTCTTCTTTACAAATAGGACTGGAGAACCCCACAGCGATGTGCTCGGTCTAATGAAACCTTTATCCAACAACTCATGTAACTACCTCTTCAGCTCTGCCATCTCAGCTGGAGCCATTTTGTATGGTGTCTAAGTAACTGGTTGTGTTCCTGGTACTAGATTGATCTCAAAGTCAATCTCTCGAGGTGGAGGAACATTGGGAACTCATCGGGAAACACATCCTCAAACTCTCGGATAACAGGAACCTCCTCAAGGCTAGGACCTTTTGCCTTGATATCCACAACCTGGGCTAAGAATGCCTTACATCCTTGCTGCAGCAACTTCTCTGCCACCATAACTGACACTAAACATGTCGGAAGGATCTTCCTATCTCCTTGGAAGATCCACCTATCACCACCATCCACAAACACTGCTTGCTTGGGACCACAGTCCAACACAACCTTATACTTCTCTAAGGTATCCATCTCAAGGATCACATCGAATCCATGCATATCAAGTGTTATAAGATCCACTTGTATACTAAGTTCTAAAAAAGATAGAATACAAGATGGACATACTTCTCGAAACATCGATGAACCATCAAGAGGGGTTTCTAACAACAAGCTATCTTTTTTACAACTAATAGGTAGAAGATAGTTATCAAGCATTCTACGTGTGATAAAAGAGTGTGTAGCACCCGGGTCAACCAGAATAGATATAAAGCAAGAAGAAGACAAATCAGAATGAAATAACTCCATCTGACCTGCCACCACTCACGGGTTGACTATCACCTCCGGCTAACTCATAGCATAGAATCGAGCCGTTTGCGACGCTTGACCGCGTCCTCACCCTATGTTACCACTAGACTGCTGTCTGTCTGATACTAGTTGACTCTACCTTGGTTGTTGCATCACTTCGACATCTTTCCTTGGGCAATTTGACCTCAAATTCCTGGTCTGTCCACAGAGATAGCATGAACTATCCTCTAACTACAGCCTAGATGGCTCTATCACTACTACTGAAGCTGTGCTTTAAGCTCTGTATGGTGAAAATCCATGCCCTCTTCCCTTACTCAGAGATCATTGTGATGGTGCACTAGAACCTTGCCTCACAAAAGGCGCAAAAAACCTCATCTTCTTGTGGCTATCAAACCTCTATTTTTGAAACTGAGCAGGCCTTTTCTTGGTCATGGACTCTCTCTTCTCCCTGATTGATCATTCTATCCTCCGAACAGATTCCACAAATGTGGCGAACCGCTCCCGGTTCTCCAAAGCAGCAGCAGGTGTCGACAACTCAGCACTCAAACCTTTCTCAAATCGCCTGATTCTCTCATCATCTGTTGCCGCCATGTGAGGACAAAACCTCAACAAGTCCATAAACTTAGCTTCATACTCAGTGATGCTCAAAGATCCTTTGCGCAGCCACTCAAACTGATTAATCTTTTCATCCAAATACGTCTTCGGGAAGTATTGACTGACGAACTTCTGGTGAAAAACCTCCCAACAGATCACGTCACCAGGCTTCTTCTCCTCCTCGATGGTCCACCAGTGGCCAGCACTACCCTTCAAAAGGTAGACATCGTGCTTGACTTTGTCTGCTTCATGGATGTCGAGGATTCGGAAGGCCTTCTCAAGACCTGTCAGCCACAGATCTGCATCCGATGGATCAGTTGTTCCAGCATAATCCAAAGCTTCGACTCGGTGAAGCCGCTCAAAGGTCTTCCCAATACCCAAAGATTCACCATGGAGAGCATGTGCTCTTGGCGGAGGCACTAGAAATCTATCCACCATGTGATCCATTGTAGCCATCAACTGCCCAATAAGCTGTTGATAGGCAGGATTTTCAAGAATGGTTGGGTCAAGTTGGGGGACCTCAGGCACCCGATCTTCATGTGCCTACACTCGTGCTCCATCAACTGATGCAGAAGCACTGCTCTCGCAGCATGTTCTTCATGATTTCCAGACATCTTTAAGCTTTATCTTCTGCTGAGGGTAGAAGGTTATTGTAAGAAAATCTAGAAAACTCACAAGAACAGACACAACCCTAGTCCTAGATCCCTATAGACTCAGCGAACCTAGAGCTCTGATACCAAAATTTGTAACGCCACATACTGCTATCACACATACAATGAAATGTCATGTGAAAATGTGAGGAAACACCATAAACCACATATTACCAAAAACACAGGTTAATTAAAATTGTTTGCGGAAAGCAGATAAAAGAGAACTATTACATCCAGATCCTCATCCTGCAAGGAAACATGTTATGTAAATATGCACAAGCATGAATATATGTCCACAGCTTATAGGAACCAGCTGTCCTGTCAGCACCAGAGTTCATCACCTATTTATACATACATAACATACCACATCAGGCCAACAACAGGTTATGAAAAACTACATCAGCTAAACATCGTAAAACATCGTCAAAACACCTCTGAGGACCTGAGAGTACAGGGATGACTCTAGGATTCTACTACAAATCAACCAAAACAGCTGCATATCCATCTCTTGCCTCCTACTGCTCCTCTTACTGCTCGGCCGCAACCTCACGACCACCACCACGTATAGCACGATCACATAAAAAGGTTGTAAACCAATGGGGTGAGACACACAGTCCCAACGAGAAACATAAATACCCACTGAAACTATAAAAACTTCAGGTAAAGCAAGTAAAGCAGATAACTGATATCAACAGATCATGAGCGCAACATCCTGAGCAGAACTTATTTTATTAACAATTTTACCATATATCTAGGAGGCATATAACCAGATATTTCTTTATGGAACATGATTGACAAGATAAGCTTAATAAGAACTTCTAACAAAATATAAGGATCGTACAAATAGATGCAAGGTATAACTAGATCAACTATACAAGCAAGGCCTCAATCAATGTTCTGTGTTTTGCCTTAAGCAAAATATTCTATATGGCTGGATTACAATTTATTATTCCTTGAGGAAGTGAGTCGTCCCGCTCAAATCCAACCTTTGGGTGTGAAGCCCAAAAACTGGTGTCATACAAGGTCATTGGGAGAGCCAGACTCCATGACCTCACCTCTTCTTGGTTAGTGCATGAAAACCAAAGTAGGACCATAGTCTCTTTCTTGAGTGGCCTCAGCCACAGGGTCATCTCCGCAGGCTACTCTTCTATAATACTGAGCCATGTGCCTATTCACCATGCTCTATAATCACTTAGCCATGGGCTTGTTCACCATGCTCTATAACCAATGAGCCATGGGTCTGTTCACCATGCTCTATACAAAACTACAGTTGTACTCAAATCCTCCTACTTTTAGCTAGGAGAAACCCCACATATTCAACAATATGCGCTCCAGGTAGTTGACCGGCCTAAATCGCGCGTCCTAAAATTGGAGGCGTATTTGAGGTAGTCGAGCCTTCACATTTATAACCCGAATCCTTCTAGGCCCCCGCAACTTTGTTTATGGGGTCGAAGTAGTCATACAGGGTCGAACACAGGGACAAGGTGGGTTGTGTTGATGACTCTGAATCGACACTCTACACTCCGGTGGGTATAAAGAGATATTAAAGTTCCCCGAAGGGGAACAACAAGCTGTCACGATTAAATCAAAGAAAACTATCTCCAACTGGAGTTATAAGAAAGATTAAGATTTTGTCATTTAGCAGTTTTTAGGAATTTTCATGCAACAGAAAATAGAAAGATAAACTGCAGTTTAAGACATAATGCAAGGGATAAGACTTTAGTAAGACAAGCGGTAGTAGTAACACCCTGCACCCCTCCTCTCGGAGCGGGTGCCTCTAACCGAGCTTCAACACCCCTCTCGAGGTTGCTGGACCCAAGTTAGAGTGGAATGATACTAAAACAACTCCGTTCCGGGCACTCTCGTACTCCAGAACCGGACCAAACACTAGAGCCACAACCCAACTCTCGAAGTAGTTGCGACGGGAAAGACGATTCGGTAGCTAAGCGAAACGCGATCCAAAACGTGCAAGCTAGAGTTCGGATATCCAACACAGCAGTTACCCAATCATAAGGCACCAAGCATTAAACAAATAGCAATTAAGCATTTCTATTTCTATAAGCAATAAGGGTCTTAATACAATGCATAAGCTAAGAATTTAAATAACATAATTAAAGATAGATGTCGCCTTCTTGATGTAGAAGAACGACAGACTGCTGTAGCTCTCCTGCCCGATACCGGTAAGGAGTCGAGCCTGATACGGCAGTGTCGGGCGGAACCCCCTCTCAGGCAGCGTGGCTGACGACTGACTGTATCGCTCAAGGACCCTGGTCGATACGCTCATGTCGGGCGGCGCACCCTCTCAGGAAGTGACGACTGACGGGCGGAGCGTATCGGGTTCGATATCGTGTCGGGCAAAGAGTTACGAGTCTACTGTCGGGCACTCGTGTCGCTCATCTTCACTGGCCGATATCGGCCCGCAGTGTCGCCCGGGACAACACTAAGTGAACCATCCCTTCCCTCTCGGGATGAGGGAAAGCTCACCTAGTGTCGCCCGGCACAAGCACTGGGGCGCGACACTCTTTCTCTCACAGCTACCTTCGAAGGTGGCTCTCGAACTGTCTTGTCCAAATTCTCCAACCCTCCGACTAGCCTGACGACCACGACCTATCCGACCCGTCTTTTTGGCTTCTTGTAGCTGCTATTTATATGCGGCGGTTGAAGTAGTTATGGTGCTGGAAACGCCACGTAGCTCCCTTATACGCCGGTCGATGGATGTGGACGGCCGATATAGGTGTGTCTCGGCACGAGGCGCTGGCTATCGGTCACGTGGCTGGCGGCACGCCTGCCGGTGGGTGGTTGTGTCGCCCTACGAGTTTGGTCGTCGATGCGGCTTTGGCTCCCTATCGGGTAGACGGTATGTCGGCCGACACGTCCTTCTTGCGCAGCGCCCTTCTCCGTCGATCATTCTCGTATCGCCCAGCCCCTGTCGGGTTGGGTTGTATCGGGCGTCAGGAAGGTCGAGACGGGCTTAGACTTATTGTGGGCCGGAATCGGCCTTATTGCACAAAATAGAGGAAAACTCTGTAGAAGATAGGAAAAATTGGAATAAGAGCGTTGCTTGGCCAATTATTGCGAAAATGCTAATAAAATAGAGGAACATAGCATAAAAGGGTAGTTTTGATAACAGAATAAAAGGCAAAAACGTCACCAAATTTGGTGTTATCAACTCCCCCAAACTTAGCTTTTTGATTGTCCTCAATCAATATTTAACGAAACTTTGTGTTGCTTCTTCTTGCACAGCAAAACTTTAAGGCTAAAGGGTAGCACAAGATTTGCGATGTCTTGGAGGTAATGCTGTCTTAATGCGAACAAAAGACCTTGCCCTACTCGCCTTATTATTTAAGTAAAATTTTTCTTCTCCACAGCTTCAGCGAGACTTTGGTGTATGATTCCGAAGTTAGCTTCCACACTAAACAGCTTTATTTTAGGGACAGAAAGTTGTGTATAAGGTAGGCTAAGGCTTTTTGGATTTTTCTTCTTGTTTCCCATCAGTCCATCCAGGTAAGGGTTCGTTAACGGGCAAGTGGTCCCTGCAGTTCAAGCCAGTTGGCTTTAGAGCAGTGATTTCACATCCTACGTACCACTACCCCGGATCTACCATGCCTAAAGATGGGTACTTTTGGAAAACAAGTGTGTATATATATATTTTTTTTTCTTTTCTTTTATTGGGCACAACTCTCATGCTTTTATTCACGCTCATAAGGCTTCTTTCTCTTTTTGGGATTTTTGCTGGGTAAGGGAAAACAAAAGAGATTTTTGCTGTTTGGGCAGCTTTTTCCTTCTCCATACTCGTCTCTTAGCTGTTTGCGAGATTATTATTTTTTGAAAATTTTTGGATGGCAAGGCACAATTTTTTGTTTGTTTGAGACAGCATTATCAAAAAGATATGACAGAACTCGTAACTCGTTAAATATACAGAAAGTAAACTTTGCAAGAAGTCACAACAAGTTTTTATTATTATTACAGCAACTTTATACATATATAAGTATAGGGAATCCTAGGCAAAAATTTTAAAAGTTTTCAAAATTTTTAGCAAGAAGGAAAAAGGTTGTGTAAGAAGTTATATGTACACAAAAAGGGTTTTATGTTATATGTACACAAAAAAAAGTTATATGTACACTAATTGAAATGGATAGGACGAGGGGGATCAAAGGAGAAAAGTTTTGTACCTCCCTCACTGGTACATGGTACCCCCCCCCCAAACTTACTCCACACTCTGTCCCAGAGTTGTGAAGTAGATGAGGTAAGGAAATGTTAATCAGTGAGGGTTAGATGATCAGCGCGCCTGGGCTAGATAAGAGCTCCCACACATATTCTCCTCTTTTGCTGTGATAGTCGATGTGGAGGAGCTGATCAGGCGTTGCCTCGTTTGCCATCCATTCCAGGAAGAAAATGCCGCAGTCGTTGGATAGTTGAATTTGTTGCGGGCTGCGGTGGCAGAACTGGAGTTCATGCCAGCTCCTTGCTTGCATTCCCAGGAATGGTTGTATTAGTGCTGCTATATCGATATAGTACTTTCGTACTAATCGTTCGAGAGATGTCAGCGCTGTCGATGTACAAGGCACTGGATGGTCTTTGTTGCTGTCCGAGCTGTTGTAGAAAATCCCTGCTCGTTGTTGGGTGTACACCGTTAAGAGAGTCTAGTTGTTGTTGTGCAGGATTGGAAGGAGAATGGTATTTGGGACTCTACATTCCAACTATGCTAGGAAAGCTTCCTTCGCCCCTTGCTCATCGGCTAGGAAAATGTCGTTGAACAGCATTGGATCTACTATGCATGCGTGTTCAGACTTGTTTCGTAGTATCTGGATGTAGGCGACCGCCACAGATAACGCCAGACATATTCCCTCTTTTACCATGTCCCTTAAGTCATCAATCGGGACTATGACATCGCTTCCGAGTAGGCTACGTCTGCAGGGTTGGAGTCAGCCAACTTCATGTGGATTTCGTTGACATGTTCCTGCGTGAGGGTAGCGCATGAGAAACGGTCGAAGTTGTGGATCGACTCCTCCTTGTTCTGGGGTGAGGCTTGTTCGTCGTGTCCGAAAACTTGTCGCAAGATGTTTATCTGTTTTCCTGCCCCACAAATGTTTGTCTCTGCTTCTGCTTCTTTTTCAGGAGGGCTGCTGTGTTGAGATGACTCTTCTTCTTGTTCACTATCCAGCAGCTCTTCTGGTATCCCCGCGTCTCGGAAGTAGCGCTTGTCCTTTATCAGCAGCAATGCATATTTGCTTCTGAGACTGTAGAAGTTATTATTCTGGAGTTGCTTGAAGTATCTGAAGATATGTATCATCTCCATGGCTCTGAGGACTATGAATGTGCTATTTCCACTTCCCTCCTCTTCTTGGACTGGGAAGTCCCTTAGTGAGTAGAAACTCCAGACGCCGCTGTGGCGCTGGACTCCATACTTGATGACCCGGTGGAGACGTAGCGGCAGCAGTCTTAGCTTTACATTCTTTGGGTGTAGGAACATACTTCCTGTGTGCGGGACCTCTTTGCTGCAGCAGTAGTGCAGTTGGACATCATGATTTCGGAGGTCGGCAATGCACAGGAACCAGTTGTTTCTGTGTTTGTAAGGGGCCAACACCAGTTTTGGATTGTGCACTTCAATGTAATCCAACATACTTTCTACCTGCGTAGAATTGTACAACCCCATCATTAGTCTTCTTGCTAGGGTCGGGGTGGCAGTGTAAACTGTATGTTGGCCTTTCTTCTTGTCGGCACTTTCTATAATGGCCCCTTGTAGTACTCTGAACAACCTCTTCCCTACGACGGCTTTGGCGCGGAAGATGTTTCTCAGAGTTCCCCGCTGCACCGAGAAATAACTGTCGCTCCACAGTATCTCTTCCTCGTCGGCTTGCGATCTCAGGACCATGTTGAGTAGTTTCTGGTCTCTGATCGTTAGATACCCTATGACCCTTCTGTCAAAGTCAGTCATTTCAAAGGAGGGTATCTCTGTCGGTGCGGAGAAATCGGTGAGGTCAGCCCTTGAACTCCTTCCTCTGGGGAGGTGTCTTTCATTTGCAGTGCAGATGTCCCCCCCTTCTCCCTCAGATTCATCAGAAGAGCCCTCCCCGACGCTGATATCTTCGTCGTTATCCTCAGCTTCGTCAAAGGGGGCTGAGGGAGCGGCCTCATTCAGGTCAAAAGGGCTTCCTTGTCTGGTTGGGGCTTCATAGCCTTGCCTTTGTGATGAATTTCCTTCGGGTGCTGATGAAGATCTGCCGGAGGAGGAGGTGGATGATGACGATCCTGACGACGCTCTTGACGACGAGGATTGAGAGCCCGGACCAGGAGGCGACGGCGATCTTCTCGGCCGCCTTGGGCGTGGATGGTCGTCCTCCCTGTTCAGCCTCCCCTCGATCTCGCTAAGGCGCTGCAGAACTTGTTGTAGTGTGGCATTCACTGCCTCTAGCTGGCCAGGTAGGCTGGCCAAAGCCAGCAGCTCTCGTTCCTGGCTATCCAACCTTTGTTCGAAAAATGACAACTTGTGGGTTAGGGAAAGAAATGTAGTAGAATGGTTTTCTGTTACCTCCCATAAGAAATCGAGTTCTTGTCCCAGCATCATTCCGAGCGAAGGAGGGTTTTTCGCTTCTCTCCCCTTCGACCTCGAAATGCTCCTCCCGCGCGATGGTCTGCCCGACGAGGCAGAACCTACTTCTATCGTCCGCGCGGCGGATGCTTCTGAGCGAGGTTTCGGTGCTGTCCCGCCCTCTTGTTATATCGGAGGAGACCGTGTTGTGGGGGACGGAGGCTGCCCCATATCGACGTTGTCGACGGTCTCCTCAACAACTGCTACAGGTGTCTTTGGTGGTGGTGTCGGCATCACCAGTGCTCGTTCGAGCTCCCTTTGTAGGATGTCGGCGAATAGCTCATTGCTGACATCCGGTTGTACTTCATCAATCGCCCCTAAGGGCACAGCAGAAACTACGGGGACTGCAGCTGTCTCTCTCGCTGCAGTTCCAGTTCTTGTCCCGGCAACCTCCACGATCGCCGGTTCTTCTCTTGCCACCAATGGCCTTGTTGTTGTGGCTGTAGTTGGTGGCTCCGAGGCAGTGAGCCGCTCGGCAGGAGCTGTTGAAGATACGTCCTTCCGAGTACCCAGCGGGATGGGCCCTCTGGTGATTCCCCGTTCTTGGCTTCTTGGGGGAGGAGCGCAACTTGCGCCTGCTGCCACAGCCTCGATCTCGGCTGTGGTGAAGACTAGCTTTTCTGCGTCATAGGCGGCGCAATGAGGAAGCGGGAGAAGGATCTTCGTCCTTGCGAACTTGTAGAAGTAACTCCACCCCTCCTTCTTTATTATACCTGACCTCATGAGGTACTTGAGGTCGATCAACTCATCCCCTCTTGTTCTTGAGAGGCTGCGCGGCTCGCGCAGGTATCCCAACCCCACCGCGATTAGGTTCACGATGCCACCCATGCAATATTCCTTGGTGGCATCCTTTATTGGGTGCAGCCTGTTCAGCAAGAAGCGCCCCAGGTTGATAGTCCGGCCCTCCATCATGTGCCACATGACGTGGAGTTCCTCGGAGTAAATGTTGCTGGACTCATTCTTGCTGAAGAGGAGGCACGTCACCAGCTTGTGCATTATCCTCCAGAAGCATGAGTGCACTGCCGCCACCTTGCTCCCGGGTTTGAAAGATGACTCCCCGGTTAGCTTTTCCCAGATATCTACGGGGTTGAACCCGTCTTCTTCGGTGATCCTCGCACCGTTATCTAGTCTCTCTTTCTCCTCTTCGCTGGAGGAGAAAATCTGGTTGAGCAGCTTCTCTGAAATGACGTGCTCTGCATTGTAAAGCCGCCCCTGGAGTCTGTCTTCTCCGCCATACTTTCTAGCTTCAGCAGGTGTATTCTTTACTCGGTGAAGGGACGCCATGAACTCCTTCCTGAGCTCGGTGTAGGAGGCGGATAGGCTGAAGAAGATTTGCCTCAGACCTGCTATAGTAAGTATGTCCTCCAGTCTCCCGAAGATGCCCAACTGCATGAAGGATGACTGGTGGACGAACCTGCTCGGCCTGTAGAGCTTGGCTCCTAGTTCAGCATATCTGCGGCCGTGCTCCTCATCTCTTGGCACGAACCTTCCCGGCGTGTGATCCAGGGGTTCTGCTGTTGGAGCAGGTGATGCAGCTGGAGTGGCCGCTTCTTCTGTCCTCACCCTCTTTCCAGATGTTGAGGGTCCAGCTGCTTCAGGGTTCGAGCGCTTCTTCCCGACCGTTGTCACCCCTGCCTCTGGCTCGGTGACAACCCTCCTGCCTTGCTCGTCAACGAGCCTAACAGTTATCTTTGTGCATGCCATCCCTATCATAAATCAAACAAATGCTATTTTGTTATCAACAGGAAAATTAATAAGGGGAAAGACACCCCGACATGACTGTATCGGGCCTCGAGACAAGATCAGGTAAAGCTTGCCCGATACAACTGTGTCGGATGATACGGTTAAAAGAAACTGAGCGCCCGGCAGGGTCTTGAAAGAGCGCTGCCCGATACAAGAATAAACGGGCGATACAGTCGCTTCCCGACACAGCTATATCGGGCAGTCGCGGGAGAAGCGTGTCGCGCGATAATAGTATCGGGCGACAAGAAAATCAACGTTAATCCTCGCCCGATACATCGTGCGCGATAAAGGTCCGTATCGGGTATGCTCGAGCGATAGGGCTGCCGCGCGATACCTTCGTTTTCCTTAAGGTTTTGCACGTCACGGGATCGGGAGAGGTCTCTGCGCGACACAGGAGCGGAGAGCAAGAAAAGTACTACACGATACGGTAGCTGAAAAAGGTAAAGTCTGGGAGCGCAACACGGTAAAGTTTTTGCCTTATATATAGCGGCCGAACGTCGCGGTAAAACCATTCCCTCCCGAGACGGGCGCAATCTGTATGTCGGTTGGTGTGCCGCCCGATCCGATCTGGGAAAAAAGGTTACTAGACCAGACTCCGCCCGACCGATACAAGATCTTTTGGGACAAAAATCTGAGGTAAAACCCACTTAAAGAAAGAGGCGACAGGCGGGTAAAACATCATTGGCCTAAGGCTAAACCTGGCCTCAGATGGTATTACCCATCCTGGCAAATAAAACTAAAGCGGTGGCCATTAAAACAAAAAGAGTCAGCACACGTGCGCATGCACTGACTCAGGCCTTATTACAGTCCATAATGTTTGTAATGTATGTTTTGCCGAAAAGTAAATAACGTCCTATACTAGGGAAATATAAGCACGGGCTGCCTCCCAAGGAGCGCTGCATTTTCCATCTTCAGCTAGACGTCTTTGGCTTCTTTATCATTCTTTATCACTTTGCTGGTTCAGTGTTGGACGGGATCTTCCCCGAAGGATTCTTCACAATCTCGGCGAGCTGTACGAGCTGCTGATCGATTTGTCGCTAATGTGTTTGCATATTTGCCAATTGGATTTGCAGTGAGTTCAAGACTCTCGAATTTGACAGTGCGCTCTGTGCTAACTGGTTATTGACGCTATCTTGCTTCTTGACAAAGTCAAACAGCTGCTCGATCACCTCAGATTGGCTTGCCCTCTTCTCCTGTTCACGGGATGGGCCTTGATATTTCCCTGCTACTTGGAAATTGCCTTTTTCTGGTTGGAACTGGCTATTCTTGTTATACTGCCCGGATCCCCCTCTCTTCTCAAAATGTTGCACTGGCCTGGCCGAGGTGTGCAGCTGATGCGAGTTTTCGGCTGCATCCTTGTTGCCATAATTAAAACCAGGGTGGTCTGGTCTCTTGAAATTCATTTAGGATACATTCTCGGTCCTTTCTTCTTACGAGTCGGAGTCGCTGTCGGTGCCGGGTTTGGTGTAGACGCAGTTGTCAACCCCATGTCCTCCTTCACCGCAGGTAACACATTTCATGACTTTCTCAACTTGCTTCTTCCCCTTCCGCCATGATCCTTTAGTTGTTTCACATCTGTTGCTATCCTTTGAATCTGAGAAGTAATGTTTTCCAGAGCCTTGGACTCAAGAGAGGTTCCTTCCCCTGCCTTCTTCGCCTGCCCTCTATCGGATCTATCGTAGTCAACATCGGCCTTCAGCTCAGCCATGTTCCTAATGATCTTTTCGGACTTGCTTGGCTTTTTCCCTAAGAAGTCACTTCCTGCTGCCGCATTCAGTGATACCCTTTCATCGGGAGTTAGCCCATTGTAGAAGGTGGAGACTAGGAAGACCTTCTTGAAATTGTGGTGAGGGCAGTCCCTCTGATATTCCAGATATCGTTCCCAGGCGTCGTGGAGGTTTTCATTTGGCTTTTGCGTGAAAGACGTGATTTTTAACTTGTTCCTCATCGTCTTCTCAGTGGGGTAAAACTTGTTTACAAATGCGTCAGCCAGTTCTCCCCATCCATTCAGCGCTTGGTGGGGTAGCCCAAGGTACCATGATAGAGCCTTATCCTCCAAAGAGAAGATGAAACCCTTGCAGTAAATGACCTCTTGGGGAACCCCTCGCATCTTTATGGTGTCGCAGATATTCTTGAAAGCATCAGGGTGATGGTAAGGGTTGTCACTCTTAGAACTCCCCCTGAAGCTTTTATTCTGAATCATGGATATCACAGATGGCTTGAGCTCAAAGTTTGTAGCATTGAACCTTGGGATGATAATGGGGCACCTCGATCTATTGGCCTTTGTAGAAGCCAATTCTCTCAGAGTTTTCTCTTCTTCCTCCGAGTCGTCATTGTTGCTGGCGTCTCAGCGTCGCTCTCGGTTATCATGATTCCTCCTGTGTCTCCGACGATGTCTATACTGATGATGCTCTTCCTCATGCCCTGGTGATTCTGGATCTTCTTGCCGCTCATCATCACTATACCGGTCGTTGTCTTCCGGTGGAGGCGAAGTTGGCCTCCTTCCTTGGCTTTCGTTTCCAGAAGGTGGCTCCACGCGAGGAGGCATGGTTGATAGACTCGGTGTTCAGTAGATCAGAGTACCTGAAAACCGCATAAAAATCATGTTTAGAAAATTATAATTGGGGTAAAGAATAATGCTTAAATAAAAAAGAAAAAGAAAAAGAAAAGAGGTGCTGTCAAGCCTATTTCTAAGCTTGAGGCACGGGAGTGTAGTTAGTGGTTTCAGATTCGTCAACAGTGCCATTTGCCTTGTTCCCCGGCAACGGTGCCAAAAAGTTGACCGTCCTAAATCGCGCGTCCTAAAATTGGAGGCGTATTTGAGGTAGTCGAGCCTTCACATTTATAACCCGAATCCTTCTAGGCCCCCGCAAATTTGTTTACGGGGTCGAACACAGGGACAAGGTGGGTTGTGTTGACGACTCTGAATCGACACTCTACACTCCGGTGGGTATAAAGAGATATTAAAGTTCCCCGAAGGGGAACAACAAGCTGTCACGATTAAATCAAAGACAACTATATCCAACTGGAGTTACAAGAAAGATTAAGATTTTGTCATTTAGCAGTTTTTAGGAATTTTCATGCAACAGAAAATAGAAAGATAAACTGCAGTTTAAGGCATAATGCAAGGGATAAGACTTTAGTAAGACAAGCGGTAGCAGTAACACCCTGCACCCCTCCTCTCGGAGCGGGTGCCTCTAACCGAGCTTCAACACCCCTCTCGAGGTTGCTGGATCCAAGTTAGAGTGGAATGATACTAAAACAACTCTGTTTCGGGCACTCTCGTACTCCAGAACCGGACCAAACACTAGAGCCACAACCCAACTCTCGAAGTAGTTGCGACGGGAAAGACGATTTGGTAGCTAAGCGAAACGCGATCCAAAACGTGCAAGCTAGAGTTCGGATATCCAACACAGCAGTTACCCAATCATAAGGCACCAAGCATTAAACAAATAGCAATTAAGCATTTCTATTTCTATAAGCAATAAGGGTCTTAATACAATGCATAAGCTAAGAATTTAAATAACAGAATTAAAGATAGATGTCGCCTTCTTGATGTAGAAGAATGACAGACTGCTGTAGCTCTCCTGCCCGATACCGGTCAGGAGTCGAGCCCAATACGGCAGTGTCGGGCGGCACCCCCTCTCGGGCAGCGTGACTGACGACTGACTGTATCGCTCAAGGACCCTGGCCGATACGCTCATGTCGGGCGGCGCACCCTCTCGGGAAGCGACGACTGACGGGCGGAGCGTATCGGGTTCGATATCGTGTCGGGCAAAGAGTTACGAGTCTACTGTCGGGCACTCGTGTCGCTCATCTTCGCTGGCCGATATCGACCCGCAGTGTCGCCTGGGACAACACTAAGTGAACCATCCCTTCCCTCTCGGGATGAGGGAAAGCTCACCTAGTGTCGCCCGGCACAAGCATTGGGGCGCGACACTCTTGCTCTCACAGCTACCTTCGAAGGTGGCTCTCGAACTGTCTTGTCCGAATTCTCCAACCCTCCGACTAGCCTGACGACCACGACCTATTCGACCCGTCTTTTCGGCTTCCTGTAGCTGCTATTTATATACGGCGGTTGAAGTAGTTATGGTGCTAGAAACGCCACGTAGCTCCCTTATACGCCGGTCGATGGATGTGGACGGCCGATATAGGTGTGTCTCGGCACGAGGTGCTGTCTATCGGTCACGTGGCTGGCGGCACGCCTGCCGGTGGGTGGCTGTGTCGCCCGACGAGTTTGGTCGTCGATGCATCTTTGGCTCCCTGTCGGGTAGACGGTATGTCGGCCGACACATCCTTCTTGCGCAGTGCCCTTCTCCGCCGATCATTCTCGTATCGCCCAGCCCCTGTCGGGTTGGGTTGTATCGGGTGTCAGGAAGGTCGAGACGGGCTTAGACTTATTGTGGGCCGGAATCGGCCTTATTGCACAAAATAGAGGAAAACTCTGTAGAAGATAGGAAAAATTGGAATAAGAGCGTTGCTTGGCCAATTATTGTGAAAATGCTAATAAAATAGAGGCAAATAGCAGAAAAGGGTAGTTTTGATAACAGAATAAAAGGCAAAAACGTCACCAAATTTGGTGTTATCAGTAATCCCACAGGATAAACTTGTTTCACCATCACTAACTACTGACGATGATGGATCTATGGCCAGAGCAAACTAAATGATATGTTCCACTATAATTAATTAGATATTTTAAGTGGATTGTTGTAACGACCACGCCTCCCGGTAACCCCTACTGCAGACGACCAGGCCTCAACTTGTGGCCGAGATATCCAGTCTCATGCATGCCAAGCCCGTGCTTTTGGCGGGGTTAGAGCCCTCTGGCAGGCGCTGTGTGAGAATGGGAGTAAGACGATGGTGACCAATCACTTCTCGGTTGTCTGGGGCGCGTCCCGTATCCATCCAGCCTACTTAATGGTTCCTTGTTGCCCCATGGCCGCACGACTCCTTTATCTTAGGGTTTGTTTACGGAGAAGGAGAAGAAGAAGATAGGAATTCATGGAACCTCCTGTAACTTGTCTCTAGGCTCTACCCCTTATATAGGGGAGGGCACCCAAGTCCCAAGACGTTCATATAAGAGGGAACAAGTCCCTTTCCTAATAGGAAATGACTTTCCTTAATTTAGGAAGCAAATCTTCTCTCTCTCCCTCATCCCTTTGATATTCTTCTTTTTCTTAATTATTTAGGATTTCAAAAATTACCTCCTTTATCTTCCTTGTACTTGCCTTTTATGTATTGACATGAAATTAAGCTTTCTTTTAATAGAAAATACTTCATTTTATCAATATTACAAAATTCTTCAATAATACATCACATTATGCTCTTATTTTGCAATCTTGGTATTTACTCTTTCTTTCCTCTTTATTGGGGCTCCTTGGACCCTAAGAAACTCAAAGAATTCGAAATTCCTTTTTAAGGAATACTCATTATCCTTAAATGCATCAATATGCATTATTTCACATTATCATGTTGTGTTCTTATTAAAATATTTCTTTTTGAGGATTTCTTTTTTGTTTCTCTTTAATTTTCCTCATTAGTTTTCCTTTTTACATTAGGAATCCTTGGGATACGAAATCCCACTAAGGATAACTCAATTGCACCTCTTTTCACTTGTTTTCCACATTTTATCATTGTTTTCAATTTCTTTCTTAATAAAGAAATATGTAATTGATCTTTTCTTTTATTATTGCATTTACTATGCAACTTTGGACTCCTTAGAACCCAAGGAATCCAAGAGGCACAAAATCCCTATTTGGATTTGCCTTCTAGAGGTTTCCACACTTTTCTTTGGTCTATTTTCTTATTTACTCGATAATAGAATTTCGTTTGTCCTTTTCTTTGTTATCGGGCCCAATAGACAATAAGCCCACAAAGCAATCATCAAAGCTATTGTAAACAAAATCCATTTATTCAAAACAAATTATATCATTATTTGTTCCAATATCATTATTTATTCAAACAAAATTACATTTCTCACCAAAGGAACCCAAAATTTGGGGTTGTAACATCCTTCCCCTCTTATAAGAATTTTGCCCCTCAAAATTCCATCAAGCAAGTAATCAAATAGGATAAGCCTTTCATATGTCCATCACGGCTCCCATGTGGCTTCACCCTTTCCATGGTGCTCCCCAAGAACCTTCATTATCTCATATTCTTCCATCTGAGTTCTTTCTTACCTTGGTATATCATACCCTCATAGGTGACTCAGGACATTTCAACCTCTCAAAAGCTGAATAGGTTCAGGGCTCAACACATGGCTTGGGTACCTCACATAGTACTCTAGATCGGACTCATGTAACACATTATACATCATGTTATCCTGAGGGGTAAAGCTAAACACAACCATTTCCACCAATCCATTTCAAATGGACCCAAATATTGAGGACTCAACTTTCTCGACTGTAGCTTAGAGGGGTCGGTTTTTCACATTATCTTCCCCCACAGTGAACTGCATGTCATTCTGGTTTGCATTAGCTCGTGACTCATGTCACCACTGGGCCCTCTCTCAGCCATTACACGATCAAAGTGACTTCATTTGCACACATTGTGGTTCTTTTCTGACCTTCGTGAGGCCTCGTTCACCAACATCATCATAATGAAGTGGTGACCGACACAACCACTCCATAAGACTTCTTGCATACCGATAAAGGCTATGGTGGTTAACATCACATCTTAAGAACTATCTCTATGTATCACCCTAAATGAGAACACATGCTCTCATCAGACCCTCCAGTCTGGATCATATTGTCCATTGGTATGGGGTGATAAACTGTACTATCATCAAGTTCTTCATGTATCCACTTCCACCTCATGGAAGTGAACCTTTGTCATACCCAAGAACTTTTGAACTTGCATCATGATGTGGTTGAACCATCTTTCTCTCTTAAGTAGTTCAACCGAATCTATCCCTTGACAGTACTCCTTTCTTTCTCATGTCATCTAGGTAAGGCGATCTACCATAACCCATATTACATCTTGATCTTTCTTGTTCAAGGGGAGACTCACAACATCCACAATGATGAACTCCCATTCCCTTTGGGGAACTCTTTATACTTTATATCTATATACTGGGTTACTGGTATTCGTCCTTCGCCTCCTAGCTTGCATGACCACCTGCTACATGCAACTTCATCTTAGACATCCAAAATACTACAGATCACTTACTACCTTTGTAGTACCAAGGCATATCATAATCTCCTGCATTGTTATGATTCCTCAAACTTGATACCTCGGAAACCCTAAACCATTCTAATCGGGGTTTCATCACATTCCCTTCCAGAGAAGTGTATCTGAGGCTCTAAACCACCCTTTCATTATGTCAAGGATTATACTTGTTAACCAAACAACCACTAATATTGGTCAACAGTTCTCGTTATATCGGAGTGTTAGCCAAACTTATCTCTTTTTCTCAACTTAAGGTTAGCCTAACAACCTCAACTTCTTCTAGCTTCTTGCTAATCTAGGCAGCTATATCTCAACCAGAACATTCATTACCACTTCACCTCCTTAGGTGTCAGGTAATGTTGAAGACATACACCTCCACATATCCCACTTATCATCTCATCTCAAACTCTAAGTTTGTCTTCATCAAGAAACTCTGAGCTCATCCTCATGGTGATTCAACTCAACTTTGCCTAACTTGCAAATTCCACATAGCTCATGATAAAACATCCTCACAAGATGATTTCCTTAATACTCTTAGTGTTTGTAAACCATCCATGTATCATTCACTCCACAAAAGTATGTTATCATTTCTATCCTCATACCTTGTAGCAACGTTCCAACTTTCATCATCTTTTATCTTGGTGTAAGGCATGTGTACTGTCTTATCTCTCACTCCCATAACAAGAGGAAATAAGCATTTGGCGGCCGTCCAAATATAGAGTTCTTCCCATTCCAGGAGTAGAGATGGTACATCCCACCTTGCCATTACACCTTCAAATCTAAGTTGAAACGTGCAACTCATGTCTCCACATCACAAACATCATGATATCAAAAATTTCTTCCATGGAAAACTGGTCTCGAACCTACTGGGGTTTACACACAATCCTTGGTCATCTCTTCTGGGTCTATAGGGTGCCGGCACTTTTGGGGTCATCCCTCTTCCTTCATGCATCTAGAGAGTTCCCTACTCATCTGCCCTTTGGGTCCCATGAGTTCATGAAGGTGATCAATCTCCTAACCCATGGCCCTCAGACAATGATAGTTGTTACCTCCCGACCCTATGGTCATGTGCAACTAGGAAAGTAGGAAACTCCTTCTTCCATCAGTCTTATCCCTACCTGGCCCTTGGATTGACTTAGGATTCTAACATAGTACATGTTCAACTTAGAACCTTACCCAATCCTTCATCATCTCTCTCTGCATTCATGACTGACTTTCATCCCTTCATAGGGGTCATGGCAACCTGCCTACCTTGGTCAGGACCCATATCGGTTACCTCCATGGTAACACATCCATATGCACTTAGAGATGGTTAACTATGGGTCTACAAGTTCAATCTCATACCGTGTACTTTTCACTTAGTTTTCTCAAGATCCTATGAAACCTCTTTAGGTTACCTCAAAACCAACAATACTGGTATACACCCTACAAACGGGTCCCTCTCCCAGGATGGGAGGAACTACACCTTGATAATAGAGGTCACAAGCATCCTTATGATTAGGGTCTACATCCACATGAGCATGCTTAGACCTAGCAAGCTACTAAGGTACAAGCAGACACCTACAAAACCATGCTAGGTCACACTTTATCACCCTCCTCATTAGACCAACTTAGATGTGAGGGATTCATCACTCATACCTTTAACTTAAGGGGTTTCTCTTTCCTCTAACCATGAGGAGTACCATGCTCGAACCTATAGAAACTCAAATCTCATCATGGGCATCAGGCACACCACTTCCCCCCTTAGTCCTAGGAACCCTAGGTTCACTTTTGGGTGTCCAGTTGCATGCTCAACCTCTTAACCATGTATCAAGACTATATAAGGCACGACATGCACTTCTTGTCATCTTTCTACTCGAGCAACACTTTAGAGTGGAGTCCTCCTCAAGGACAACCAACTAGGTACAAGGCCTCACAACCCGTTACCAAACCTCTCTAGGTCTAAGGAACTCTTCTTCCAATCTTAGAAGGTAAACACCTATACCATAGGCACATAGGTACCAGAAGCATCAACCTCTCTCTAGGGTTTGGTTCCTCTAAAGGAAACCAAGATATCATCAGCCTCCAGGGGTCAAGCATAAGGAAACCACTATCATCCACTTAGGTCACATCATCCTCAACTCCCCACTGTTCCTCATGTCTCAGAATCTAAGTTTCCAACCTTTTTTCTCAGGTCTTGCTTTCTCTCTCTAGAGCTAACTCCACATCCAACCTTATAACTAGAGGTCCTCTCTCCATGAATTTGGATCAAGCTTACAAGCATATCCCTACCTAATGAAGCCTATGTTCACGCTTATGTTTACTCAAGGTTATCCATTATTCCTTATGCTTATCTCATCAGCTATCCAACATGCTCCCTTGGCCAGGGTTTCGACCTACTTCCTATACTACTTGACGTTCTCTAGGTGCATACTATGCCATGCTCATATAAGATCATGGGGTTTCCATAGGTTCTTCTCTAACCTCATCCATGAAGGAGATATCCTTTGCTCAAACATGCACGACCCTTCCTAGGGTTGGGTTGCTAAAGATACTAGGCCATCTAACCTCTCATGGATCATATGACATCCAAGGCATGTCCATCCAAACACCTAGTCTACTAAGACATATAAGTCTTCGTGTCATCACTCTCTCTAACCTTCACTTAGGGTTAGGGTTAACATCATCCTCAGAGGATGTGCTAGGTCTCTACTTTTAATGGAGGTCTCTACCTCCAAGACTAACGCTCTCTACTCATCCTCCTGCCAAGGAGGTCTATCCTCATGTCTCTCCTGAGGGCAATGACAACTCATGTCATACGACCTAAGCATGTATCTATTCTTTAGTTTGTGCTTAATCTATTAAGCTTATGTCCATGACATCTTATTTACATGTTTTTCATTAATTTGATGGAGGATTCCTTAGTCCTTATTAACCTTACCCATACCTCAAGAGGGTGAGGAGAAGAGAGAAAACCCTAATCCTTAAGGTCCTTAACAGAATTTGAGTTGAGAAGGGATGAACAAGATGAGAGAGTCATAAAGGTATGTTATTTCGATTCATATCCTAAGACATCGGCCAGGCAGTCACACAATCCGGGAGAGCTCGTATTTCGACTAGCGGTGCGGAGGAAAATATTGCCAGCCCTCGGAAGTGATCCATTTCTAGACACCTCAATCTTTTGGACACTCCTCTAATAACTCCCTTGGTTCTATGGAATTTGTAAAATGTAATAATTATTAATGATTAATTAAGGAACCTATGCTCTGATACCAATTGTAACGACCCCATCTCCCGGTAACCCCTACCGCAGACGACCAGGCCTCAACTTGTGGCCGAGACGGCCAGTCTCCTGCATGCCAAGCCTGTGCTTTTGGCGGGGTTACAGCCCTCCAGCAGACGTTGTGTGAGGATGGGAGTAAGACGATGGTGACCAATCACTTCTCGGTTGTCTGGGGCACGTCCCGCATCCATCCAGTCTACTTAATGGTTCCTTGTTGCCCCATGGTCGCACGACTCCTTTATCTTAGGGTTTGTTTACGGAGAAGGAGAAGAAGAAGATAGGAATTCGTGGAACCTCCTGTAACTCATCTCTGGGATCTACCCCTTATATAGGGGAGGGCACCCAAGTCCCAAGACGTTCATATAAGAGGGAACAAGTCCCTTTCCTAATAGGAAATGACTTTCCTTAATTTAGGAAGCAAATCTTCTCTCTCCCTCATCCCTTTGATATTCTTTTTTTTCTTAATTATTTAGGATTTCGAAAATTACCTCCTTTATCTTCCTTGTACTTGCCTTTTATGTATTGGCACGAAATTAAGCTTTCTTTTAATAGAAAATACTTCCTTTTATGAATATTACAAAATTCATCAATAATACATCACAATATGCTCTTATTTTGCAATCTTGGTATTTCCTCTTTCTTTCCTCTTTATTGGGGCTCCTTGGACCCCAAGAAACTCAAAGAATTCGAAATTCCTTTTTAAGGAATACTCATTATCCTTAAATGCATCAATATGCATTATTTCACATTATCATGTTGAGTTCTTATTAAAATATTTCTTTTTGAGGATTTCTTTTTTGTTTCTCTTTAATTTTCCTCATTGGTTTTCCTTTTTACATTAAGAATTCTTGGTATACGAAATCCCACTAAGGATAACTCAATTGCACCTCTTTTCACTTGTTTTCCACATTTTATCATTGTTTTCAATTTCTTTCTTAATAAAGAAATATGTAATTGATCTTTTCTTTTATTATTGCATTTACTATGCAACTTTGGACTCCTTGGAACCCAAGGAATCCAAGAGGCACGAAATCCCTATTTGGATTTGCCTTCTACAGGTTTCCACACTTTTCTTTCCTCTATTTTCTTATTTACTCGATAATAGAATTTCCTTTGTCCTTTTCTTTGTTATCGGGCCCAATAGCCAATAAGCCCAAAAAGCAATCATAAAAGCTATTGTAAACGAAATCCATTTATTCAAAACAAATTATATCATTATTTGTTCCAATAAATTTAATGTGAGAAATTACATTTCTCACCAAAGGAACCCAAAATTTGGGGTTGTAACAATTGTTGAGGAAACCAAGTTATAAAGCATAACAACATTGAGTTACATTATTACTGTCATTATCACATTATCGTGGGATCTCAATCCCTCATCACAGAATGCCACTGCCTCTCAAGGCTTACATCATCACCATGGGATAGCAATCCCTTATCTCAACATCAGAGGATAACACCTCCACTAGGCACTCAGCCTTTATCAGGTCAACAGACCTTTTCACATCATACTGGTGATACATGTTATCTCATCAACGAGGATCATAATCATTCAGTGTTATTCAAACACATAAACCTCATAGCTCTTACCTGGCTATGAATCCATCTAATACACCTGCATGGTTAGTATGCATATCAAGAGAGATAACTTAAATCACCAAACCTATAGATCTTTAGGGAAACATATTATGATTATCATGCTATTAGGGTTTAAGGTACATGATTGGATCAACATCCATGATTATAATTACAAGAGGCATAAAGTTGTATTAATTACATTATTGTTATAAACCATGAGCATACACTATGCCCTAACATCCCATGAGCATGATCATTATCAAGGAATACATCCCTAAGGATTTCACAACCATAGCCTAGTCATGAATCATTGGTTACAACCTTTCATCCATAACCCATCATCCACAAGGTACAAGAAAGTAACTACTAGGGTTTCCCGGGTTAAGCACAACCCTCACCAAAGGTACTGTCTTTCCTCACTAGAGATGTGGTGGGAAGCACCATCCCTCACCCAAAGAGGGTAGCGGGCAGGATCATATCCCTCACAAAAACTCTAACTGCTAGGGCACTTAGCCACACATATCGGCCATCCATGTCGTGCACCCATGCACCAAGGTTATCGTGCAACCAGGGCTAGTGTTGTGACATGCAACCTGATCCAAGAGGGTATCATGCATCCAAGCAGCAAGGGTGATAACGTGTAGCTCATACCGTGCAACCAAGAAGAAAGGGTGGTCGGGCTACACAACTAGCCCTAACGGCCAAGACCCTATTACCCATTAGGGTTAGGTTTCATATCGGGCAGCCTTCCTCACCATATCGGCCAAAGCCCTAATGGCTAAGGCCATGGCGCCCAAGCTCAACACTGTGTCACCCAACAAGCTTACTACAACAAATGACACCAAGACACCACAATGTGACCTAACATCCAACTAGGTTAAGCACAACATCTCGGTCACCACTAAGGCACCTAACTATGGTCCACCACCCAAACACCATATCGGGCAACACAAAACCACCCTATGTCGCCCAAGGCACAAAACAGAGGTGTCCACTCCCAAAACCATCTTAGGCAACAAAGCCAACATAACTCAACTTAACATATCGTCCAAGACAAAAACCCTAGAAGAGGGGTATCGTACAAAGCACAAGGTCCATATCGGTTTGGTCATCATCAACCTCAAGATCACCATCATCAAAGCCTAATATATCAAGAGAGTTGGCTCACCTCTCAACAACTAAGAGAGAGGGGTATTACACAACCTCCATCCCATATCGGGCAACAAGGTAGGTCATCCATATAGGTCAACCCTTCAACCTCAACTAGGTCATCAACAACCAAAGGCTCACCTCTCAAATCCATGGTGAGTGTAGGGTATTGCCCAAGCAACTAGAATATAGACTCACCTCTCAATGACTAAGGAAGAGAGGGGTTTTTCCTACACCACTAGAGCTCAAGCTCACTTCTCAAAACCAAGGAGAGAAAGGGGTATTTCCCCAAGGAAAACCTAATCCATAGGTTCAACCAACAAGGTCCAAGGTCATACAACTATTAACATCATAACCACTAAGTCCAAAAAGATTAAAGGTACAAACTAGAGCAAGAAACATATCCAACAAGATGCAAGGTCGATCAAGATCATATATGAACATGCAACATAAAAGAAGGTAGTATAGCTAGGGTTAGGAGTTATGTAACCTGCCTAAAGAAAGCTCCTCAAGATCTAAAGCTCCAAGCACCAAGCTTTAAGCTCTTAGCTCCAAAGCACCCCACCTTCGGCCACCACAAGAAGACAAGCAAAGCTCATAACCACCATGGCCAAAGAACAAGCAAGAAGGAGAAGAAGGTGCTAAGGAGAGAGGGGAGATGCTTACCAAGGAAGCAAGATCCTTCTAGGGTTCGACCACCACCTAGAGGAAGAGGAAGAAGACTCCACCAAAGGGGGGGTCGGCCACCAAGCTTGCTCTACCAAGGGAAGGTGTATCGGCCACTAAAGGAGAAAGGAACTGTAACATCCCTGACCTGGGTTATACTTTAACCCTAGGTGTTTTGATTAAGAAAAGTGATTAAATGTTTAATCTCATCTTGTGAAAATTAATTAGGGTTCAATAGGAACTTATGTTGCAATTCTAGTCCTTTTTGAACATTGTTGAAATCAATGTTTTGCCTGTTTTGGACTAAAGTGCAAATTACCCAAGTTGAGGGGTTTAAGTGAAAATTGTGCATGATAATATGTTCCTCATGTGTTGAAGCATCATGAGAGTAAAGATGATGCTGAGGTATGGCTTATGGAAGCCTAAATACCAAGAAAGAACTGATAAAGCAATGTATGTGCATGAAAACCTAGTTTTGGTGTAATGCGCAATTTACCCAAAACCCAGGGTGTAATATGTAAATTACCACTTCAATAAGGTCTCTAATGTTTCTTGGCATCAAGTAGAGTAAAGAAAATGAGAGGGGCGCCTCATTTGAATTAAGTTGGAGGAGAGAGAATCTTGATATTAAAATAATCAAGATTTAATCCTAATTGAAACCCTAAGTCAATTTAGTGTAAAAACAAATACAATAATTGAAGGGCCTTCAACCAAAAACGAGATGGTTGAATTTGCTCAAGTGTGAACACATTTTTGCCTTTTCTAGGCCACGAAAATATCTCAAACAAGTGGATAACCCACTCACCATTATTATAAAGAAAAGTACTATCCACTCAAATTGGGATATTATTATAATATGATCTAAGGTGCTTAATTTGCTTTTCTTTAAATTGAGGATAATTGAGAGTAATAAGAGGAAAATGGAATAGCCTCGTACCCAATGAATGAAAGGGGGAAGAGGCGGCACCAATTTTGGAATTAAATGCATTTTTATAAGGCATTTTCTCTCTCATGGAATTTCTTATAAAAGTACCTTTACCAAGCCAAAACAAAGGCCATTTCGGATTCTTTTCTTTCCCCTTGCTTGGAAAACGACTAAGGAGCTGTGGAGGAGCAGGAGGACGACCCCAACCTGTTGGTAAGGTCCTTGACCTTCGTTCTCCTTGATTCCATGGTGGAAATAAAAAATAAATCATTGATTTCTTCTTATTTCGATCTCCTCTTCAACCCTAGCCAACTTTTTCATCCAAAAGCTTGGGGACGAGCCTAGGGGGAGTTGCAAAAACTTCATCCACCATTGTTGGCGTGATCTTGGAGCTTTTAAGATCAATTGGAGGTGGGTTTTATAACTTGAACCCTTAATATTGTTATTGCATTCAATTCCTTATCAAATGTTGATGCTTTCTTCATTTCCGAAATTTATTTTGGTTGATTAATGAAACCACTATGAAAATCACAGAAAATTTCGTGGGTTTGTAGCTTGAATATGATGATGTCATCACAAGCACACACCTCAATTAATATCTTAGGCAAACAATTTCAAAATTTGGGACCAATCAGTTTCAATTAAATTGGTTAAACGATTTCAACAAATTGATTGAAACCAAAGAGTTTCAAATAGTTTGGAGTGGTTAACCATTTGCAATGGTTGACCATTTGAGGAAATATGCTGATGTAATTGGATATTGATCCAATGGGTTCAATTTGTTTGATCTTAATGGTTTCAATTGTGAATGATCCCTAAAATGCAAACCCTAATTGTTTATGGAAGCAATAACTCAGTATACTATGTCAAACATAGTTGTTTGTATTTGATCGAATGGTTGATGTAACCAAATCAAGTGAAGAGAATGATAGAAATGAATTCATACATAAGTATGATTCATATGGTGATTTAGGGTATGATCCTTGGTAAAGAGATCAAGAAACCCTAATTGAGAAGGTTAATGAACCCTAACCCTGATTTAGGGAAATTCTGAGTGAAACCCTAATCTAAGGTAATAGTGTAACCCTAATTAAGGGTAATAGTGTAACCCTAATTAAGGGTAATGACTTGGGTAACTCTAATTTAAGGTAATGAAATGCCAAACCCTAATTGGATGAACAATGAATCCCTAATTTATGGGTAATTGAATGAAACCCTAATTGGGATGATTAGTGAAACCCTAATTGAGGGTGATTCCATGAGAAACCCTAATTGAGGATGATTCCATGTGAAACCCTAATTGAGGGTGATGTCATATGAAACCTTAAACCTAACATAGAGTAAATCTATGTGAAACCCTAAATTTGGGCTATAGTGCATGGAATTCTAATCATGGGAAATATGATGATAAATCATAACCCTAATGTCTGGGTAATGATATGAGTAAACCTTAATGATGAAATAATGGGTAATACCCTATAACGATGAAATATCTCAAGTGGTTGACTATAGGCAACCTTATAATAAGCAATGCCTTAACTTGAGATGAGTCCATATCATTGAATATAGTTGGACAATCCTTGTGTGTGATCTATGCACATCATGGTAAAGGTGATAGGTTAGTGGATGAAAGTATTAAGATGTGAGATTCCTTATTATAAGATAAGTTAATAAACTCAAGTAAGATAGAAGTGATGAGGGAAGTGATATATTGAGACATGATAGATATCACATTTAGCATTTCAGGGTTGATATACCTTGATGCATCTCAAATCCAATATTTTTGGATAAGATACACAAGGAGAGTGTTATGTAAATTGTTACAATGAAATGTAATGAGTTTAACATACTTGATAAGTAAGCTAAAATGAGTATGATGTAATCATACCATGTAAAGGATGAGAGATAATCTCATACCTTGTGTTGATGATCATTTAATGATAAATGATAAGAATATTAAATACTTGGAATGTCGATGGATGCTCCTAGATGCATGGAACAATATATTAGGGTTGGATTGATAAAATGAACATGAAACCCTAATTGATGTGAATAGTAAACCCTAACCCTATGGAGGAAATAGTGGTGTTACTATTATATTACATGAGTTAATATGTCATTGTTGCCTAGTGAGAGGTGACAAGATGTTTAATGGCCTTGTGAGCCATATGGTTAGATGTTACCTAGTAAGAGGTAACAAGATGTTTCATGGGCATGATTGAGCCCTGAATGAGGTGTAATCCTCTTGTGTTGATAAGGGTTGATTCCCTGTGTTATTGTGAAAAGGATTTATATCCTGTGATAGTATGATGGTCTTAATGACCTTTGGGCATGGTTGAGCCCTGAATGAGGTGTATTCCTCTTATGTTGATAAGGGTTGATACCCTGTGATATTGTGAAAAGGATTTATATCCTGTGATAATATGATGATTGGTGTAGTCTCATGAATGGCAAGTGAATATTACCATGTGATGATGAGATGAGAAATTATGTTTCATATGTTTTATATCTTTTCAAGTTTTGATATTTATATGCTTTCTAGAAGTGAATTAGGGTGTGTATGTCCACTTGTTTGATGCAGCCTTAATTCATCCAATTGGCATAACTAATCAAGTGCAACTCTAATCATGTAGTGCCATGTGCCGTAGAACCATCTTCAGTGTCAGAACTTACTGGATGGTGAAACGAGTATTCCTAAGGGAAACTCGGAGCGCATATTGTTGAATATGCGGGGGTGGAAGGTTGAGGATATATATACTTGTCATCCACAATTGCAGGTTATGGAGGATGGCTATGGTCATGCCTCAAATATTTGATGTGATTGACGACAGCTGCGGTTGTACCTCGGATTAGAGGGTTTTGTATACCCTATTTTCTAGTGTCGTAACTTGTACCAAGTACAGACTAGTGTTATCAGTTGACTATATGTCACTATTGGCAGTTTGACTGGTATGTCACTGCAGTTTACTCGTACTAACCGAGGGGAAGAGATCTTAGGATACCGGCACTCCTAGATCTTGTACGGAACCGAATAGCCCTTTGCAGGGGTCCGTTGAACTTTGAATGGTATGATTCAAATTCCCCAGGGCATAATAAAAGATGTAATACAGCCGTATAGCATATATGTTTAGGGTTATATATGACGCTTCACATTGGATGATAACCCTTGTTTGTTCTCTTTACATAAAGATGATGCTTAGTGCAACTAAGAGATAGTAATTATACTTATGTTGTGGATATGCATAAGACTATAAATGTGTACATACAATAGTCATGCTTATGTTGATATCTTATTGCTACTGTTGATTATAATCATGATGCTAGATATCTCATGTTGATAGTTATGTTTCGCATGCTATCCATGCCTCTATAATTAGAAATACCTGGCAGAGGCTTAATGCCTATAATTAGGGTTGGTTAAAGTCCAATGCCTGGCTGTGTAATCAGGATTGGTATAGTCCAATGCCTGAAACATTTATACCTGATTGATATAGTTTAATGTTTGAATAAAACATGATGATATATATAATCACATGTCTGGCATAAGTGAATACCTGTTTAGCATATTGGCTAAGGCCAACAAATAGAAACAAGAATGAATCATGGGTGACACATCAGAATAATGAATGACATGAGCAAAGCTTGAGATGTTGAAAATGTATGGTAGATAAATGTTATACAGGTTCTTTCTATTCCTTATAAAGAGAATAGTTGAATTATTGTTCAATCATAGATATGTGTAATACTTTAAAAGATGAGAATGATCTAAATTGCTTATCCTATGCTCAGTTTTATATTAATTAAACTACAATAATGATGTTTCTGGAAGAGAGTTATATCTCTCGCTGGGGCAATTTTCAATTGTCTCACCCCCGAAGGAACCAACATTTTTAGGTGGACGAGTGTGAAAGAGACTGAGAATATCTTGCAGAGGAAGAACATCAGTAGCAACAGGGACAGCAATGACAACTCAGGTTGAGTGTGCTGTCTGTCGTGTTTTATAGATAGAAATCCTATGTGTTGTCTCTGTACTCTCAGGTCCTCGGAGTTATTACTTAGTGCTTTTAATGTATCGTTTTGAGATTTTGACTTGATGCCTCGAGGTTATTATGTTGTCTGTGTTTAGCTTTTAACAAGGCAATTGATGTTGTAACCCTCGAGAAGATATGGTATAAGATATTTACGTATGAACCATGATGTAAATGTAATACATTGGTTCTTTTTGAAAGAGTTTTCCTATGTTTGGGTCTCTCTGAAAAAGGTTTTAAATTTTTAGTGATTTTCTGTAATACGCTGCTTAGTGAACGCTTCCACATTAGTTAATTATGTTTTTGTGAGTTGGATGCTGCAGGAACAACTAAAGGAACTAAAGGCCTAAGAAACTAAAGAGAGGGTTGTATATATACAAGAGGGTCTATGGGGTGCCCACCTTGGTTTTGCTCCACATGTACACGTCCAAGGCACCACTTGTCCAAAGCCATGCCACCTTTCTAAACCACATGCACATGTCATGCCACCAACTAACAAAGGATCGACCACTTGTCCAAGGTATGGTGATACAACCAAGGCAAGGTCAAGGTGGTCACATGGGCAACACACCCCACTGGACGACACACCCCACCTAGGTGACACAGGTCACCAAGGATCTCTTTGCATGACACAAGGCCTCAACAAGGCAAAGCAAAGCCCAACAAAGCTCAACAAGGCCCAAAACTACTCAAGCAACGAGCCCAACCCATCCTCTTAACCCTAGAGGATGCAAGGAGAGAGAAAAATATCTCTCAAGGTGACAAACTTGCACATCAACCCTAAAACTTGGGTTATTTGCAAGTTGCACCTCCAACTCTCAACAAAATACAACAAACCCTAATAACAACCTCAGGTGATTAGCAAGCTTCTAAACACAAGGTTTAGGCAAAGCAAACAGGGTAAACCCAAAATGAAGGTCAGAGTCCTTACACCATGTAATAAATAAATAGCATAAACATAAACTATTACAAAGTTACATGATGATTCATATACAATTATTCCTCACCAGAAAGGTGGTATAGAAAACTAAAAGTCATATACATCTAATAAATCTAATCACATGCAAGAATCGTTGCAAAGGGAAACTAGGCCATTCCAAGATATCCTTAGGTCCAAAACTATGTATATGGTCTTCATGCATCCTTGTCTTCTAATGTACCTACACCTGGGAGGAAGCAAACATCACCCAGAAAATAGGAAACAACATATAGGGGTCAACAAATATTGGTTATGTACATATGATAAACAATATGGGCATTATATTGGGTTAAAGTAGATAAATGAGATGTCCCTCACAAGAAGAGGTCTGGTTGAAATTAGGTGAGTTCAAGATAAATGTAACAAAAGAAATGAGGCATATTAAAATTTAAATTACAAGCACGAGAATAAAGGCGCCTTGCCATAACAGTTAACCATAATTAAAATTAAAAAACAATAAATGTTTGCATGCATAACGTTCTAGACTAAATCTGCCTAAAACAAGGCCATAACGCGATAGGATCATGGCCTAAAAGAAATAAGGGTAGAAACACACATCCTGAATGGAATACACACACCCTTTATAAGTATGGTTGTACATAAGTACCACTATTCTAGATGTTCTAGTCAAAAATGTAACATGCATAAATAGAGTGGTAAGACTAGCATTGTAGTCAATTTCTCATACAAAGTAATCAAAGCAGGATGGGTCTAAGAACCCATATAAGTATGATAGTTTAATAACCACATGAATATAATGGATTCAGATTAGGAACTATAAAGTCCAAGAATTTAGATTTCCAAAAGAATTAGCAATTCAAGAGATGCCTCATTACATTAAAGTAGGTTTCTGTCAAATAATGCCCAAAATAAAATAGAGGATGTACATACCTTATGATCAGACTATGTATTTGGTAACACTTTCTAGGTTCAGGATCAGGTCTGTCACAACCTAGTCACAATATTTATTGTATTAATATGCATTCCATTAAATTCACTATATAGAAAATGTAAAATGAATTGGGAATCTTGTCTTAAAACCTATCCTATTAAATCTATCACATTTTTTAATTCCAAAATTATGTATATTTATATTTTTTAGCTGAATCAATAATTAGTTATGATTTTTACAAGTGAAAATCATTTTCTAATTAAGACGGAAAATAAAGTGCAAATTGACAAAGATGCCCTCAAATGAATCGCAGTGAATAAAATATCAACATGACACTAGACTTTGATAGTACTTGGCTACTGTATCCACAGTCAAAGACGAGTCAAAATAGACTAAGAGGAATTTTTACCCTTCAAGGTGAAAGTCAATTGAGCCTAGGCTCCATGGTCAAGACAGGGCTTTTGCCCTAGGGATCGATCCCTTGTGTCTCACGCCATGGTCACCTGTAGAAGCTCGAGACCTTGAGTCAAGCAATCCGTGTTGGTGATCTTGTTCTTCTACGCTCCAACAATCAGTCATGTTGACCTCATCGAGGTTTTCTGGACTCAAGGTTCCTTTGCTCGGGCGTCACCATGGCCCAAGGCTTGCACATCGATCACCCACCATTATCGGTAATTTGAGGTACTAGAACTCCAAGGTGGCGGTGGTTCAGAGAAGATCGATATTGGCATTGAGACCATAGTGTCAAGAAAAATTAGGGTAGGCGGACACATGGCAAGATGGGCTTGAAAGTACGAGGACTAGTGAAGCTATTCGGTCGGTAAGCCAGTGGAGATGATAGTTCTGTGAAGAAGAAACCTAAACTTGGCAAGGAGGGAAAGGATTCCTACACACATTCATCACATGTTATCTCTAGAAGTTCTATCGATTACCCACGATGGGTTCGACTGTGTTTTTAGGATCAAGGACCTACGTGACTCCTCACTCCAACAACCAAAATAGGGGAGGGTGGTGACACTTGTCAATCTAGTGACTCATTAATAGTGGATATGAGATGCATATATGAAAAGAGAGGGGAAGGGATGTAGATGGCTACATCACAATCAATTGACTGAGAAGCCCTGAGTCATTGGGATGATGACAAAATTGTTGGAGAAGGAAGTTCTATTTGGTAGGGGAAAATTGTGAGGTTTTTCTCTAATTGACTGGCATGCACAGTGAAGGAGGATGGGATGATAGTTTCTAGGTAGGTACGAACCAATGTGATTTGTCATAGAGGAGATGAGAGCAACGGTCATCAGAAGGGTAAGAAGGGGTTTTTGGGAGTTTTGTCTCTAGGTCACGAGAGGGAAAGAGTTAGGGCTCATTGTGTTTGGGAGGGTAAGCCAAAGAGGAATGTGAAGTAAATGTGAGAAATGGTCAATCGTGGCAAGAGAATGACGAGAAGGACCATTAGTGGCTCGAACCAGTCCTACACACACAGTGACTTCGGAGGTGGAAGACAGGGTCTTCGACCTAGTAACCTGACCAAGATCATATCTGTGTGACACCACAATCATGGCTGATATGTGTGATGCTGAATAATTTTAGACTTTATTTAGTACATCAACTTGACCAAAGTTTGTAATTAAATAAATCATCGTAGCTTATATATTCACTCCCATACCATCATTAAGGGTGTATTTGACATCCAATTAAACCCAAAATTGATAGGTTACTTAACTAGAGTATAAGGAACACAAATATGGACTTATATTTGCATTTTGTGATTATTTGTGTTGCATTTATCCCACTACAAACTTAATCATCTAATTAGGGGTTTAAGTTCATCTTAATGGTCCAACATAGTGAATCCTTTTGAGTTATATGTAATTATCTTTCTCTAGGATCTTAGGATAATACTAAATTATTTAATTATGACGGATACTATAGTTTGGTATCATTACTCACCAATTTCCTACAATTCATTTTTAGGGTTATAACAGTCTAAGATTTCATGTTCATGGGATGATAATGAGTCAACTAGGGCTATTAGGTACCAACAAGGTATAATCTATCTTAATAGGGGTTTATGTGTACTAAAAGGTATAGATATGAAAAAGGGTCAAGAAAAGAGAAAGAATGAGATTTATAACAACATGGTCAAATGGCGACCTAGAAGAATGGAGGATTAACCTATATGTTTAGAGTTGGGTATGTTACAACACTCCACCCCTTAAATAGGATTTCATCCCCAAAATCCATCCACCATTAGCCAAGAGTACTGATACTTACTTCTAAATGAATCTTATATTTCTATTATACTAAATGTAGTGGACTATTGTACAACATATCATACTTATATCCAAAACCCCATGGTGAACCTACATTATTATGGTGGTTTCATTGTCATATTACATGAAAAATGTCACTACACACATAAACTCACTAGGTTGTTCTATAGTTCCTTATTTTCCATCACTTAAGCATGAATGACCACTCTTCATAAATAGATCTCCCAATGTTACCATTCAGATTGCAATCTCTAAGTGGATGACTAAACTTGTTTAAAAAGATCAATCCTCAAACACTATAACCATGATTCCAATCAATGTTACTATCTTCAGTTGGCTTCTACTTGATTTCTATGTAACTCTGATTACAAAAATACTCAACATATCATCTTTGATTGGTTTTTTTTCTACTGAAATCTAGAAGAAGATTAGTGTCATGTTTCATCTGTTTAACCCTTTTAAGGACTGGAATGATATCGTGGTTCATAAAGGGAATGGCATCAGTTTGTTTATAACTATTTCTGTCTACCACTTGTGGATTGGAAGGAATAGGAGGGTGCATAACAATGTTTATAGTGATCCCCTTAGAGTTTGGAAGGATATTGAGGATGATGCATCTGTCTTTTTCTAATCACCATTTTCTTTGTTATCATTGGCTATCCTCTTTAGAGCATGATGTTCAGTTCCTACTCTTATTCTATTCTATTATGGAAAGTATGTTTTGTTTTTTCTCTATTGATGGGTGTTCTGGTCTTTCATAAATGTGGAGCAAGTGTTCTTCCTATTGTTGTGAACTTATCATTGGCTATCCTCTTCAGAGCATGATGTTTAGTTCCTACTCTTATTCTATTATATTATGGAAAGTATTTTTCTTTTTTCTCTGTTTATGGGTGTTCTGGTCTTTCCTAAATGTGGAGCAAGTGTTCTTCTTATTGTTGTGAACATGGTTTACATTCAACTCTATTTTTCCTAGTTCTCCTTTTGCCTATTCAGATTCTGGTTAGGGTCAGTGTCTTGAAGGCTTACTGATGAGTTTAAGATGGTTCTCAGGCTTCTACTATTCTTTTTCTATTATGGTGTGAAAGTTATACGAGGATATGTGAAGATATATTTCATACTTATTTTTTAGTGGAGCTATCTTGATGTTCACTTTTTTCTTCCTTTTGTATATATCCTTGTACGTCTTTCCCTACATGCATTGTAAATTACCTTTTACAAAAAAAACAAAATAAGCACCAAGATAGTTTAGACAGACAAAACTAACCATTAAATATTGAGTGCATATTGAAATTAAGGTATAACATGCATACAAGTCTTCTTTCTCCTTTCAATTTTAGGGTCACCTCTTAGATTTGATATATTTATGGAATTTAGCCAGGAAAGTTAATAAAACATGTCTAACTACCAATCCATTATATACAAACTATTATACATATTGGTGTTAAGGTGTAATATTAGGTTTTTGTTAGCAACCATGTTTTGTCATTCTTACTTATGCAATGTAGTGTTGCATTATAGTTATGAACCATCCATGTTTTAGGGAACACAATAGTTACATATGTTGTGATTAAGATATACTTAGTTCATTTTCACTTTAATCTATTATGATCATATGGGAATGTTATACACTCATGAATTCAATCATCCTTAGTGTGTTATACCTATACTCTAGTGTAAGGTCATTATTACCATTTAATTACAAAATGGGGTACAAGGATTAATTCAAGTTTTCGTTTGTAGTTCATTTTTTTACCTAACTTAGTAATATATGTCTTGAGTTCATCTTTTAAAGGGGAGTGAAGTTAAAATATAATATTTATCAAGTAACATTTATGGTGATATAATTAGCAAGGCTTACTCGTTAACCCTGATAGACAGTAGATATATTTGTTTAGCTTTATAACTAAGAGTTATCTAAGTAAGACTTATTGCAACTATTACTTATGATTTTTCATTAAGTTAAGCTACGCTGCTAAGAATGTAAGACTCCAACCCTTATAAAAATAAACATCCTAGCTAACCACCTAGAGGGGCAACATGGGTAGATCAACTAAGCCATTCACACATAAAACCCATCATCATATTCTCCACACAATAGTGATGCCTAGGGTCTTAGAGTTATCATGCCAGTTAAGTGTTTATTCACTAAAGGGTTTCTCTACAACTCAAGCTTCCTTGTGGTGGTTGACTCAGTTTCAAAACCATTGACAAAATCTAAAAGCTATTCTTTTATAGATATAGTTTAATAATAAGAATAATTTGATGATAACAACTTTACGATAGAAATCCAAAAATGGCACCAAAGTTGATATGAGAACCAAGTCAACCACTTTCCATAACCTAACACATATACCATTATTATCATCACTTCATTCCACTAAAAGGTTTAAACTTCAACACCTAAATGACATACAATTATAGAGGAGGGAGAAGGATTTTTTTTAATTAGTCACAACCAACTTATGTCAAATCCTAAATGGGCATGACATCTGCCATTCCCCATGTCATTCTTAATCATAATTTACACCATCCCATCTCAAGGTCTAAGAGAGTCATAAAACTATTAAACATTATAGGAGGAATCATACAATGTTCGTCAAGCTTATTGGACCAGTCCTTCCTTATTTTGTCGATAATGTTCTAAAGAATTTTTTTAATCTACCTATATGATACTTTAACTTGACTAGTGGTCTATGGGTGGTAAGGGGGTAGTAACCTTGTACTTCACCCATGCTTTCTCAAAAGATCCTCGAACTATCTTTTTAGAAAGCGGGATCTACTGTCACCAATGACGGTTCTTGGGACCCAATATCTAGAAAAGACAATCTTTCTAAGAGCCTCATCATGGCTTTTGAATGGTAGGTGGATGCCACGATTGCTTCCACCCACTTGGACACATAATCACTATAACACAAATGCAATGGTAGAGACATTGTGAGGGAAAGGGGCCCATGTAATCAATCCCCCACCAGATACCATTGGCTGCATATTTCTCCATATGTTGTGACATGAATATCTCTTCTCTTCCTTGTATTTGTGTTATATATTTTCATGGACATGAGCAAGTAGTTCCTTCTTCGGGGGCACATGAAATATCCCCATCGCCCATATTTCATTCTATTTGTTATCAAACTTCTCAATTTTTATTTATAGATTTCTTTCTAATAATTTATGCTTGTTGTTTGACTTGATAAATCAATTTACATATTTAATACAATCCTAGACGTAGAGATCACAAAACATAGGATTATACTATTGACTGGATGTGTTGAACCAAGAATGAGATCTCAGAATAGGTTCTCTAGTACTATTGATCTATTATCTGTGTGTGAAGAGACTTCAAGCCCACAAATTTGGTGCATGTGAAAATCAAATTTCGAAAGGATGCAAATTCACATGGTCCTAATCTAAGTAGCCGTAAATAAGTGACTATAATTATTGGATTGATGATGTATGTGGTAGTGATGAAATACATATTGCCTGATGTTTGGCAATCTTGATTCAATCATCTTATTACTTCCTTTTAATTTTCTTGTAGTTACTTAAATCAATCAATCAACCAATTTTGTATTATTTTTAATTCCTTGGATTTAGTAACAATTCATTTAAAAGGTTGTCTCCTGGGTTTCGACCCTATAACTATATTGTAATAAGACTCGCCTGCTTGCATGTGAGTGATATTGCATGTAGGAATAGGATAACTTGAGGTTTATTATCTTGAGATATTTTTTTATACAAAAAACCTTATGATCAGTGGTATGTAAGAACAAATACAATACTTAATCCTATGTTCATGTAGACTCAACGAACCTAGGATCTAATACCAAAAATTATGGCGTACCACTTCCACAAGGAATTCTGTTACTAAAAAATTGTAAGGCCCCTAACCCTACTTCATTCATAATATAATTTGCTTGGAATAATTGAATTAATTAGATGCCTAATCTTGAAAGTAACTCTTATTTGTGATGTCACACTAGATGATGAAACTAAGTTTTAAAAAATCAAAGCAGACTGTGTTTTCTCAAGTTACTGATTTATATAACTTGTGGTCTTTTATGTAATTTACCCTTTTTTGGTAGTACGAACACAGATGTGATACTTGCTTGAGATGCTTCCTAATGTACAGAAGGATTTTATTATTATATTCTCCTTTGGATTCTTTTGAACCATGCTTGGAATGAGTTTATGTAAGCTAAGTGAAAGGTGGTGGAGTGTTTTCATCGACCAATGGCTTCTTAGTGGATAAATTGTTTCTCAACAGTCGATGGGTTTTGGTGGCCATTAGTTTCTTGTTGGCCGATGGTTCTTCATGCCCGATTGACCTATTTATGTCTGCTTGGGAGTTCATCAGCCAATGAGATTCTGGTGCCCAATGACTTGACAATGCCCAATGGATTTTATGATGTGTGTGATCGATGAAGGTTGAATGACATGTTTCCAGTGGTCGATGAGTTCTCAGAGGCTTATGAGATATCAATGGTTGTAGATTTTTTGGCTAATGAAGTCTAAATGCCCAATGAGACCTAGGTCGATGAACCTATTGAGCCATTACCTGAGGAGAGTACTATTCAGACCTTATATGTACACCCCTCTCTCTTTCCTTTTACTCTTTTGGCTGAGCATCAGTTGAAACATGAGAATCTCGACAGATATTTTTTGGAGAGCGGTGGTCAACAAAGATTCTTCAAGAACAATGATCTCAAGTTTTTTGTGGATGCATGTTCTTGGATCAAGGTGCCTTAGACTAATTGAGGGTCTTGATCATGATTCCTACTTCCTTTGTGTAATATTTTTGTTTTTTCTACTCATTTTCTTTTTGTTCTTCACCCCCCTTATCACCTGTAGTTGAGTTCTTTGGTTTTTGTTGAGTTTTCTTGGTGTTTTCTTGCTAGAACCTTGTGCATGCAAGTTGAGCACTTTTGTTTTCTTCCTTATTTTCCCACTTCCACCCTATTTGTGGAAAGAGGAGGTGATCTTGAAGCTTTACTAGGTTAAGCTCGACGTTTGGGTACTGATTTCAAGAATTTTCTCCTTGGAGTTTGGTTTCATTTCTTTACCAGGTGAGATATAACTTTAAAGCATTTGTTGCCTACTTTTCTACATACATGTTGTTAATTTTGCTTTAGAAACTCCTAAAATTCTAGATGATAGCCTTTATAAGTGATGTTCATATGACTAAATGATGATCCATGCATGTCAATCATAGTTCAGATTTTATGAACACTATTTATTGAACCTTGAACTGAGCTTTAAGTATGTATGGTATGAAATTTGAAAATTTGGTGCTTAAACTACTGTTATGTGGCACAGAAAATGTTGGACGAAAGCCTAATGCAAATGATAACTATTCCCTAGTTAAATATAAATGTTGATGATGCTATTATATAAAGTGCTATTGCTTCGAACATAGTGATGCTAATGGCTTGATAAAGGTGGTCACTTTCTCTATGAAGGATTGTTATGGAACTGTTTAAATATGTTTTATATCTTTTGAGGTCGTGGATCCCGATGATCTTTGTAAGAATCTTTTGGTGCTTATACATAACTTGCTTGATACACCCAAAAGGCAATAAATTGATTTAAGTAAACAAGTGTAACCCTAATTATGTATTTCCCTAATTCCATAAAACTATTCTAGTGTCAGAATTTGCTGGATAGTGAAATGACTAATCCAAAAGGAGCTCAAAGTCATTATTGTTGAGTATATGTGGGTACATAGAGGGTATATCCCTGTCATCATGATCCCAAGGCTTTGGAGAGTGCTTGAGCTGTGTCTCAGATGTGAAAGTAATTAGAGTGACTGTGGTTGCAACTCAAATTTGAGGGTTTTATACCCTGGTTTCTAGTGCCATGGAGTGTGTACCTAGAGCAAACTAGTATGTTTTAGTAGTTGGGTCGATGTGCCACTATGATTATTACTTGTACTGGATGAGGGGAAGAGATCTTAGGATTCTGGTAATTCTAGATCCTATACAAAGCTTATTTCAAATTTGTAGTGGTCAGTTCGTAGTTTGAGTGGTACATATCAAACTAATAAAATGTATCTCAATCATGTAGAAAACTTGTTAGGGTTACTTAGAAAATCACATTGGATGACAACCCTTGTTATGTTTCTTTTAAATAATAAATGATTTATAATACAGTAAGAGAAATCAACTGTACAAATATTTGTAGCTATGCCAATTCTTATGTTCTAGTTGTATAGTTTGTCAACTCTATAATACTATGTGTCTGAACTGTTTAATATACTTAGTCATGGTAAGCAATGGATGTTTTTAGAGTTATATCTTTTGCTAGGACATGGGTCTCACCTCGTGGGTCACCACATCTTTTTAGGTGATCAGTGGCGTCGTCGGACGCTGAGTAGCGAGGAGGAGTTGTTCGAAGAGTAGTAGAGTTAGAAGGTTGGTTAGGTTGTATAGAGTCCTAAGGTTGTTTCTATACTCACAGGTTCAGGTGGAATTTTTTTTATAGATGTTGTATGTCGACTTGAGTTTTGGATAATGTATCTTGTCCTATGTACTTGTTGTAACTATGTGGACAATATATTTTCTAAACAAGTTGTGGCCGAGGCCACAGAACAAATGTACAAATACTTGGTACACTTGCATATATATGTGTGCAAGATGTTGGACTTTTGTGTAAATGTTCTCAGACATGTTTAGAAAATTCATTCGATAATAATTATGTGCCTTTTTGGTAATGTGATTAATTAGTGATAGATTATAGTTTTTGATTTGAGTAATCTCATTTATCATAACAGATTGCCACAAAAACCTCGATTCAAACAAACGATTGTCATCAAGAAATATTATATTATTGCATGATGGAATCCAAAATTTCAAATTCTATAGAGTGAGATATCAACGAAGCCATTGCACTTTATATAAATTATCTACAAATCTATTTACTTCCCACAAATTGCGGTGACCTTGTCACACCTATTACAAAAATAGGTGAAATACATGGTATTTGCATATAGCTTACAACTATACAACTAGTACCACATATACAAAACACACATGTAAAACTCGCAAATCGGGTATACAACCACATCATAAAGCTTCCCAACCAAAGCCTGACTACAGGGACAACTCTACTAGATCCTAACTCAAACACTCAAACATCACCTATACCTAGGTGATGCCAAGCAGAATAGCACACCATATGACACACGCATGTCACCTACCTCTAGGTGTTTGGTGTCCACCACTAGACTGGTCCTCACCACAACTACATGGGAAGATTGGTGATCACCTAAAAAGTCAGGTATAATCACTAGGTGAGACCCCAAGCCTTAGCGATATGATAGATAGTTGAAAACATAAATTACTTACAACAAGTTTGTGAGTAATTTAAATAAAGCAATAAACATTTAGATCGATGAACAAGAATTATATTTAGAAACACACTCTTAACATATTTATGTCTATGATGTCACTAATGCATGATCAAGATATAGAACATATATATTTCTTGCAGTAAAGAAATTATGCATCATGTGTGCATCCATGTTGTTCTCTAAATAAACCTAAACATATAGTCACATGACTAAGTTACACATGTTATTGTGTCTTGGGTAGTTTGAATCGTACCACTCAAACTAGTAGCTAGATGTTATGAAGTCACACTAGCAATCTGTGTAAGATCTAAGCACATCCATATTTCATTAGATCACTCCACGGTAGCAATCTGTATAAGATCCAAACACAAACACCTACCAAGACTTTTTACCAAGACTTTTTACCTTCAAATCTCATTTATGTAAATAAATATACCACTAATAATAATGTTTCTATGAAACTTGACCCATTTAGTTTTTTTTTTGTGAAGGATGTTGGTACATGGATGCCTTCCCAATCCACTGACCTTTTTCCGACCCACAACTTACACACTTGCCACTTCTACCGCCATTGCCCTTGTTTCTGCTCCATCCTCCGTCTGGCATAGTGTCCTGGACATACTGGTGGACATCACCTTTGATCTAGCTATCATATTTTTTTGTAATAGGAAAAGTCAAGCTTGCTTACATCATTCATGTCAATTTAGCAAACATGTTCACGTTCCCTTTTATGCTTCTCACTTAGTTACAAATTCTTCATTTGGCATTCTTAATGATTTCTAGACCTCCCATGTTGAAAGTAAATTTGATTGTTGATATTACCCTGTGCTTTTAGATGAGTACACTCATTTTTATGGACGTTTCCATCAAGATTTAGACCTATTGATTTCTCCAAGTTTCTTCAAGTCAGTTCCTTTATTGTTACCCGATACAGTTGTGAGATAAAATCCTTTCAATGTGACATGGGATGCAAATTTGATAACTGTCATTTCACAACTTTATTTCTAGTCATGGCCTTGTTCTTGTCCTCAAACATTCCCTCAAAAACCACATGAAGTCACAACCCCACCCAACCAACCACCGTTGTCACTAACAGATCTAATGTCTCCACCCACATCCACTTCCACACAAGGCCCCTCCGCGCATGCTATGAAAATCAGCTCTCGACATGGGAACCTCCACTCCAATGAACCATTTATTACCCAAATCGCCCTTCCCCCAACGCTACCATGATCTCCCCTATTTTTGACACCAAAAGGATGTCGTAGGGCGCCTAACACCTCTCCCTCGAGTAATATAATGCTTTACTCTGCTTGATCCTTTGCCCCATCCGCACGCATTTTTTTCCCTTGTATTTTTCTCATGTTTTTTCTTGAAAATATGGTGACGACTTGGAATCTTTTTTCTTCTGCTTATCACGGCCTATCCATTGGCGTCCCTCCACATAATTTCAATATCTCTCTAAAAATTGTGATCGAATCCACGTATGTTGTTACCCAGCACAATTGGTAGGTAAAGATAAAGTAAGATCCTACCCGCCCCATTGACAGCTCTAGTTTGAACAAGATGGACAGAGAGAAAGGATGGTGGGTGTGTGGTTGTGAGGTACGAGGAGGTATAACGATGTGAAATGTAATCCAGTAGAAGAATTGAGCGATGAAGTGGGCGTGTTCCACGATGCTAAGACACACACCCAGCCCCAGGCTAAGGATCGCGACGGTCGGGCAGGGCATCACCGGATAAGCGAGAGAGTGAAGGCCGCGTCATCGGAGGCCCGAGGCCAATTGGCGGGGCGTTCCTGTCCCGTGTCGTGTTTCACAGCCCCTGCGGTTTCGGATACCTCGTCGACTTTTCTGTGTAGTTTTACCGGTTGTAAATGCGGTATTGGCCTCGTGGTGACTCGTAGCGGATGTTTTTTTCGCACTCTTTTGTTTATGGAAAACGCTAACATATTTTGAGACGAATTTTGACATTTAACCCGTTAAATAACAAAATAGATGAGTGAAACAAGTTGTTTTACTCTTCTATTTTGTTCTTTAATAATTAAATATAAAAATTCGTCATAAAATGTGTCCAAGTCTGGCTCTCTAGCAGATCTCTTTGTTTATTCCTTCCACCTTCCTTCCAAGTTCCCATCCAAACCCGTCAGCTTGATCGTGGCGTTCCCACCCACCCAGCGCCGACCCAACGCTATAAATCCAGCACCTCTCCCTGTCCATCTCTCTCGCTTGCCTTTGCTACGGTTCCTTGTCCTCCCACCGTCATCGACTTCACCTTTCCTCGCCTATCCAGCTGTGCTCTTTCGTTTTGGGCGTTCCTGCCAGCTGCTGCTAGCTCTGTTCTCCCCGCAGCTACAACGTGAATGGAAGAAGTCTCCTGCAGCAACAGCAACATGATGAACAAGATGTCCCCTTTGGACTGTATCCTCATTGGTAGGCAGGCGCATCAAGCTGTGCTAACTTGTCACTCTGTGATTCTAAAATTCTAAAAACTAAAACTTGCATGACCTTTCGTTAATTGCAGACCTTGATGACACCCTGTACCCTTCCTCTGCCGGGATTGCGCCGGCCATGCGGAAGAACATCGAAGGTGAGTTTTTCGTTAATAAGATCGATCCCCTCGTCCTACTACTCCCCAGCTTTCTTCTTCTTCCTTCCTTCCTCGCCACTACTGACGTATCTGCCACCTGTGTCTGTGCATTTCCCCTACAGACTTTTTGGCAAATCGGTTGGGTATATCTCCCGAAGAGGCATGCCGTCTCCGATCAGACCTCTTCCGCTCCCACGGCAGCTCCCTCGCCGGGTTGAGGGTAAGGAGTTGAAAACATATCTGCAGTTCTGTACAATCAAAAATTGACAATTCTCTCTCTGAGTAGCTTGTATTGATTGTAAACCCCACCTTCGTTTGTTTTTCCTTGCAGGCCATGGGCCACGACGTGCACCCTGATGAGTACCACAGGTAAGACAGAACAAACTACAAACAAACAAATTAAGCCTACAAGCACGGATCGCATACGTCTTCTCAAACCAAGTTGCTCACGGTCTTTTATTGGTTTTCCCCCCTTTTTGTTCGCAGTTTCGTGCACGGCCGGCTGCCTTACGACAACATCCAACCCAACCCGTTCTTGGCTGAAACGCTGCGGAGCATAACAGTGACCAAGATCGTAAGTCCGATGATTGATCGTCTCGCCTCTGCTTTGTTTGATGATTTTTCTTCTTCTTCTTCTTCTTCTTCTTCTTCTTCTGTTTATGTGCTAATCCGTTCTGCTGCGGTTTGTTGTCCTTCAGCTGTTCACCAACTCCGACCGCGCCCATGCCCGCCGTGCCCTGGCTCGCCTGGGTATCGAAGAGAGGGTGTTCGCCAGGATCATATGCTTCGAGACCCTCAACACCCATCTCTTCAACACGTCTTCTTCATCGTCGACCCTTTCCCAGCCCGTCGTCCTCAAGCCATCCGCTTCGGCCTTCCACACCGCCGTACGCATCGCCGGATGCGACCCCAGGCGCACGGTAAGCCATCGAGATTGTGTTTGTCAGCGGAGACAGCGCAATTTACAACACTTGTTTAAACTGCCAACCTGATTGTTTAGCGAACCGCCTACCTATCATCATCAATTGCTGACTTTGCTTTGTCGGTCGCTTGCGCAGCTGTTCTTGGACGATAGCGAGCGCAATATCTCCACCGCCAAGGCACTCGGACTCCGCACGGCTCTGGTAAGCAAACACGCCACCGCCAACTCATATATACAGCTCACACCACCGACCAGAGAGACTGTTCTCTTTTTTCTATTTTCCAGTTCCATTTGATTGCTTTACATATTGTTATAAAATTATCATTTAAAGCAAAAAAATCGACAAGGGTGATTATTCCTTATTAATTCCTAACCGCATGCACAAACACAAGTTGGGGTGATTGGGCACACTAGCTAGAACAAACACAAGTTGGGGAGATTATTCCTTATTAATTCCTAACCGCACCACCTGTGCTGCTTCAGGTGGGGACTAGAGTCACCAAGCCCGCAACCGCCGACTACCTCGTGGAGAGCGTGCCGGAGCTGAGGATTGCCGCACCGGAGCTGTGGTGTCCGCCGACGCTGACTGACGTGAAGCTGGAGGCGAAGCGCAAGGCCGACGTGGAGTCCAAATCCATTGCGGCTGCCGTTGAGGCATAATGATGGGATATTACTGCACTCTGGATCTCGTGGCTCACATCTAACGAAAAAGAATAGGGACACGACCATTACTGCACTCTGGATCTCGACGTCTGTACATGTTGTACTTATTTACGTATTTATGTGGAGCGTGGATTTGCTGCTCCTGCTTTTGGCAGGAATACGCTACTCCTTCAATCAACTCCGTCCATGTATAATTGCAGATGACGACGGTAAACCGTTTTGATTAAATGCTGCAAATACGTGGCACCATCCACAATACGGAGTAGCCTATTCCTTTGAAAACTGTAAAGGAATACTGGGTACAGCAAATCCGGACTAATTTATGTGTGTGTCCATGTAAGCCTGTGCGTGTGATCAGTTGGTGAAACGTAAGCGATGTGTGACAGTGTGATCAGTGAAGTTGGATATATCGTCACAAGGCTTGGTTTTAGTCCTTGATGCGATGTCCACGTCTTAACATCATCACTGACTCCTCACCCTGTCATTACCCTCTATAATGCTTCGCTGTACCTCCCTGTATGTACAATAATTATAGTTGTGTAGTCAAATAATGGACGACTTAAAATTGATCAATGACAAGGACACGTTACATAATCAGCTGCTGTGGGCCGTGACGACCCCTTCCAGAACCAGAAGCTTCGAATCCCCTCTCTCTCCTTGCTAATTCTGAAAACGAGAGGCCACCAACCATCAACGCAGGCGATGCGACCACGTGCTCGCTTACGATCACTATAGGATGTCGTCACTCATGGCCCGTCCGGCGTGGTGCTGAATGCATGATGACCCCGACACGCCATTCCGACGAGGACAAGCGGATGAGATCGCCACCCCACGCCCGCACGCGCATGACATGCTGAATAGGCACCAATAGCGACTGTTTCGCGGGTACACAGAATTTTGCTAGGGGATATTTCTACAAAACGAATATCCTTTAGGATATTACATTGAGGTCCGAGGTCGCCCTTGCCACAAAACCCCTCCTCTCACAAGACCACGACTCACTCGTAGCCAGCAGAAAGAAACTCAACTGGACGTACAAACTACTCCCGCCTCATTTGGACATATAAAATTATTAGGCTTAAAAAGACCACGAAATCACCAAATTCCTCCCGTCGCACAAGCAAAAACTTAACCTACCTCATTTATATTCATCTCCTAACAGGCAAGTAGAGTTAATAATCGTTGATCATATTTGTTACAACCTCAATTTTACATATGTTTTCATAATTGAAATGTAACGATTTTATGAATATGGATCTAATTGAAAAAGGTTGTATGTTTTGCTTCAAAAAAGGGATTTCTTTGCAAATCTTCCCTTTTGATAAGAATTTCATGGTTTCTACTATTATATTAATCCAATAATGGATATAAAAGAGAAGAAAAGTCCAAATATTAGAAAAAGATACAAGATAATGAATATTAAACAAAGTATTTATAAGATTTACTTAGAAATCTCTAGAAAGTGGCAATAATGGCCACAATTGAGTAAATTTTGTTTATATGTGATTTCTAATGAAAGAAATAGGAAAAGAGGGAAAGGAAAAAAGATAAAGAGAAATCCTTGAAAATAAATCTTTTAATTAAGAAATAAGTAAGATAATGAGAAATGAAGAATGTAGATGCATCTAGAAGGATAATAAGTATCCTTCAAAAAGGAATTTCAAAATCTTAAGATTTCTTGGTCCAAGGAGTCCCAATGGAGAAGAAGAAAGAGAAAATACAAATAATACAAAAGTCAAGGATAATGTGTTATATATTTAATGACTTTTGGTATTATAAAAAAGAAATACTTTTGGTATTATAAAAAAGAATTCATAATAACTAAAGAATATAGATGATCAAGGAGATAATTAAGAGAGAGAATACTTCTTAATTAAGGAAAATCAGTTTCCTATTGGGAAAGGGCTTCATTTTCTTCGTGGGCAAGCATGTTAGGGCATTGCTATCCTCCCCTATATAAGGGTGGGACCCTTAGCCTCGAGCCCAAATAGATCCCATGCATCCCTCTCTCTTCTCCTTGTTCTTTTCATGCAAACCCTAGCCATGAGAGGGTAGAGAAACCCTGGAGCAAATGAGGGGCAATGGAGTGGTCTTGATGGTGGCTTGATGTTCCCACAACGACCGAGGTTGATCAACCATCATCCCTGGGCTCTCGCCTACGCGCTACACCAGTAGGAGGGTTACGCCATGGCTGCGAGTTGCAGACCTGCCGAGCCCAATCCCAATCGCCTCGACCACACCTTGGAACCTCTGCGGGCGCGGCAAAGGGCGGCAGAGGTAGGGCATCGGTCCCTGCTGAGCTCCCGACCTTGGGGGAGGTGGGAGGAGACCCCATGAGCAGCTGTAGTCGGAGGCATCTAGGGCTCGCGGGGAGGAAGAAGACCGGACTGGATTTTGACAGTTTTGCCCCTTTAGGTTTTAAAGAGCCAAGCGGTCACGTGGGGGTAAATGTGTCAATTGGTTATGTTTCCAATCGGCCGAGTCACGTTGCATGGGATTGCTGACGTGTCAGCATCCCATTGGTCCAAGTAAGTGATTTTTCTAAAATTCGTATCTATTTATTGGTATCTCGGATTGATACATGTAATATATAAATTTTGCTTAGAAAAATGCAAGGAATCCATTAAAAATAGTTTTAGAGTCTAATTCCTCTTGTACTTCGAAAAGTAGATGAAGTTATCAACTTTAATGCATTAATGCTTAAGAAACCCTAATCTATGATGATTAATGAATTGAGAAGGGTTATATGAATGTTTAAAGTCGATATTAACCTGTTGATTATAAAAGGACATATTAGATTCAAAAGGATAATGATTATGCATAGTTTAATTAATTTAAGGTTCCATATACACGAATATGCTTTAATGGACCTTCAAACCCTAATTGAGCATATCGGTTGAGTTCATGTTACTTGATTGATGAAATTGAGTATTTGCAACCTGTTGATTAGTTAATAATGAACTTGAACCTGATCTAGATGTTTCTTGCATGATTTAGGGTTTTACACCAAATGAGAATGATTAAGCACTTAGAAACCCTAATTTAGGGTAAAAGAGAAAAAGATCACTTTTAATTTGATATATGTGATACTATGATGTTGGAAGATGATCCTAAGCCTGTTAAATGAAATAGGTTAGAATCATTAGGGTTTAAGAGCAATATTACCTAAATAGGGTTTGTAATGATGAAAGTACAAGAAAAACCCTAATCACAATGGAAACCCTAAAAGTAGACTAGAAACCCTAGGTAGCAAGCTAGGTTTAATAGATCTTGATGACATGATTTATGATAGGAAATTATATGCATATTTTAGGATCTCTTTGTGTGCTTGCTTGCCTATTGGATTTCTTACATTGATTGGATTATTTCTGCCCCAAATCAGCATGACAGGTATATGGTTATTTATGGTTAACCGTTTTAGTTTCACAAAGATTTCTCAGGTTTTTAATCGAATTGAATGCAACCTATCTGTTTGGATGTTCATATATGTAAATCATAAAGTCAATATGATTATCACAATTAAGATATAAGTATGTATTCTCGCACCTACATGCCAACCCGATGTAAGATGCAATGAGGTCAAGCCCAAGAGGGAAGACCTATGGGCACCATGAGAGGTGACCCCAGACACCAAGCTCAGGATAGAGAAGGTGGCCTTATGATATTGCATGACTAATGGGCACCATGAGGGGTGACCCCAGGCACCAAGCTCAGGATGGAGAAGGTAGTCTTAAGTCAATGGCAAAAGAGAAACCCTAAGGAGGATATTCCAGGGTTAGGGCATAAGCGGTGGAGAATGTCACATTGAAAGCGTAAATTGGCTTGTTAATTAACTTGATTGTGATATTTAGATTGTTAGCCATATATGTGAAATTTTGGTTGTCCCCACATAATGTATATTCATTTATGCTGACCGACGTTTTGATTGTCGACGTTTTAGGTACAATATTGAAAAGGACATATAGTAAAGTGGCATATTATGAAAATAAGAATTAAAATGCAAGGAGGATTAGTTAAACTAGATTGAAGCTGTGGATAGAAGTTAGATATCCAAAGTTATTAAAAGGTATGCAAAATTTTATTTTATTCCAGCTTTCAGTATAGTTTAGTAGAATTTTATAATTATTATTGATTAGTTGTCAAACATTTGATCCTATTTATTGGGATAACGACTCTGACCTATTGGTCTCCCTTAATTGGGGGTTATCGAGAGGCGGGGACGTTACAATTTTCAAATTGAGTCATTTGGAGCTTTAACACATGAACGCCTCCTCTCCAGCGACGAGCCATTCATCCACGCACCGATATTGTGAGCTTCTGCACCAGGTTTCCATGCATGGAGCGGAACAAGCAAAAAGATTATGAGTTTTCTTTTGAGAAATCTACTCAGTTTTCAGTTTCTTCTAGAAAATTCGTCAGTTTTAGATAATTCTAACCAACCCCTCAACCATCACCGCACATTACCAACTAAATGCTGGGATGAACTAAATATTAAACGTTGTCTGTCCCGACTTGTTTATTTACCCTTTCATTTGGTTTTTGTTTCCGCCCTGATCCAAAAGAAACCAACTCTCAATGTGAAGTTTGGATGTCAACGTTTTGAACTACAGAATTTTGTCCAAAAATTAGATTCTATCAAGGGTGATACTGGGTCAAAAAATTAAGATGATCTAACTTCTAAAGGATTAGAAACCAATATGCAACATGGGTTATAAAAAATTAGACTATAGAAACATTGTCACATTTGCAGCTTACCATTTTGAAGGGAAAAAATTCAGTTCAAGGTTAATTTCTTAGTCAAATTCACATTTATAGCTGAGTGTATAGTTAGGTTATCCAACCAAAATCAGATTTTTTTTCTATCATAAATAGGAACCACCAAATGAATTTAAATATAACTTGTGAATGCATCGAAAGATAAAATTAAATTATAGGATAAACTACACACACTACAATAAGATGTCAACTCCTATTATAATCCCTAATTGTGTGGTGTTTTGATATTGCAAATTGTTTCCAGAAAATGACCATCTCACCCACATGTATAATATCAACATCCGTAACTGATAAAATGATGAGAAAGGGGTGCCATACCTTTCTAGTGTATGTCGTCGATGCTAGGGAAAAGAAAAGAACAGTCACTATAGCAGATGTTCTAATAGTATATGAGTTTCTAGATGTCTTTCCCGGTGAGTTACTAGGTTTACCACCTGAAAAAAACATAGATTTTGAAATAAATATTTTACTTGGTAGTCACCCAATAGCATTACCCTCCTATAGAATGACACCTGTAAAGTTAGAAGAATTAAAAACTCAGTTACATGAGTTACTATAAAAGGGATTTATTCAACTAAATATATCACCTTGGGGACATCCAATATTTTTCATACAAAAGGAGGATGGAACCATGTGGTTATGCATATACTATAGGCAATTAAATAAGTTAACCATTAATAATAGATATCCTCTGTCTAGAATTGACGACTTATTTGATCAACTATGTGAAACAATGATCTTTTCAAAGACCTTAGATCAAGATATCATCAGTTAAAAATAAAGCATCTGATATCCTAAAGTCAGCATTCAGAACAAGATATAGACATTATGAGTTTGTAGTTATGTCTTTTGGACTAACAAATGCCCCTACAACTTTTATGGACATGATGAACAAGGAATGAGCAACATCTGAAAATAACGATGTGGTTATTAAGCAACATCAACTTTATGCTAAGTTCAACAAATATGAGTTCTGGTTGGCCGAACTATCTTTTCTCAGGCATGTAATATCAGAAGGAGTACTTTGTAGTGACCCTAAGAAGGTGGAATCTATTCTTCAGTGAGAGAAACCTATGAACCCTACTGAGATCACAAGATTTTTTGGGTTAGCTAGATATTATAGGAGATTTATAAGAAACCTCAGTGCGCCTTCTGTTTGGTCTGAATCATGTGAGAAAAGTTTTCAAACCTTAAAGAAGAAGTTAACCATAGTATCAGTTTTTATTTTACCAGAGGCAAATAAAGGATTTCTTAAAAAGTTTTGATTGATAACATAGTCATTTACACAAGCATTTCTTGAAAGAACATTTGTACATATGTTTACATGACCCATATGTCTTGCAAAATTACAAAATATGAAAATTAGATATGGTCTTGATAATACTTCTAGGTGTTGACTAAAGGTCTAAATTGACTAAATCCTTGTTTTGATGATGACTAAACCATTCCAATTAATTGTGTCTAATGTCTCTACTTAAGTGATTTCAGATTATGCATAGACACACTCCAAATGCCCTAACTTGCACATCTCAACTTGGAGAAAAGACAAGTCAAAGTCAATACAAGTGTATGTTTTTGGAATATGATGTAAATCCATTAGAATCGTGTTGTAAATCACTTGTAATGATTTTAAGACTTGTAATTAAGCTTAGAAAAAATCAGGAGCACTTAGATCGAATGTTTAAGCACTCAAAAGCTATTTTCCAAAATTCACATCAGGTTGTTCATCGATCGAGTTGCAAACTGGACCGATCCTGATCGGATCTTGAAAAATGACTTTTGATCAGTTGAGTTTGCACTTCCCAGAACTCGATCGATCCCTCTACTGACCAAAACTGATTTAAGTAAATTGGTCGAGTTTCCCCAGGCCAAACTCGACGGATGGCCTAAATTGGTCTTGTCTCTTAGTGGGATCGATCGAGTTACCTTTATAGAAACTCGACCAATTACATTGTACGGAAAATTATAAAAAAATGTTTCTAGCCATTGTAGAGTTGCAAAAATCAAAAATATATCTGTTGCAAGCCACAAAATGGCTAGTTTTCATTTTTAAGTGTTCCCAAAGGCTAAGCGGCATCCCAACTATAAATAGGACCCCTTGGGCTTAATTCCAAGGTTGATCATTCAATGCAAAACTCTATATGAGGTTCCTATTCTATAATTGACTTTATCCTACAACCTCTTCTCTCTCTAAGCTTAATCACTTGCTACATTCATTAGAGTGAGTAGGAAATCTGTAAGAGAGCTAGTCCTACATGTATAACTTGTGAGGCTCTCACTTCTACCACCTCCCATTGTCTCATTTTCAACCATGAAGATGAAGGTTCTCTCTCTTGGCTAAGAGAGGTGAAGAAGAACAAGGGAAGGAGTCCCTTGGTGAAGATCAAGGCTGAAGATTTGGAGTAAGAGTGGGTAAGACCTTGGTGAAGGCAGAAGACTTCTTGCTCAAGTGGGTAAGACCTTGGTGGAAGCTTCTCCGAGTGAAGGTGAAGTCAAAGGTTGAACATTCAAGAAGAGTGAGTAATTCCTTGAAGGCTAAAGACTTATGCAAGAGTAGTTAAGTCCTTAGAAAAAGGCGGAAGACTCCTTGCAAAGTGGGTAAGTCCTTGGTAAGGTTGAAGACTCTTTGTATTGGATAGGTAAGTCCTTTGGTTGGTCATGTATTGTAAGTCTTATGAATGAATATAAGAGTGCAATGGTTAAGAAATCCTAAAGGTTGACCTCTCTAGGTAGTGTAATGATTCACTTCTAGTTTGAAGTGTGGAACCATTCTACATAGCTTTTCACTTGGTGTATGTCAATCTATCTCTCCCTTACTATGCATGTTTTAGTTGCACTCAAATTTCCTATTTAGCAACCTTATCTTATGATATACCTTGAAGGTCTAATTAATTTTATTTAAGTATATTCAGCTCGATTCACCCCCCCTATAGAGCATCTAATCACCCATAAAGGATCTAACAATTGGTATCAGAGCGGGCTTCTCCAAGCATACTTCAAAAATAGGAGAAGATGGGTGACTACCAAGGTGGGATATACTTCATCAACCTTCCAATCTTTGATGGAAGTAACTTTCTCTATTGGAAAAGAAGGTTGCAATTCTACATCCAAAGATCAAGTCTTGAGCTTTGGCAAATGGTGGATCATCCATACAAGCTACCAGTGATAAAGATAGAAGAATGGGATGAAGCTACCATGAAAAAAGCCACCTTAAATGTAAGAGCAATTAACATCATCTATGCCACCATGACCTCCACTGAGTTCAACTGGATTTCTTCTTGTGAGATGGCCTATGAGGTATGGAGAAAGCTATGCATCACTTATGAGGGACTCAACAAGTAAAGGAAAGCAAAGTCTACATGCTCAAAGGACTGCTTGAGAACTTCAAGATGGGAAAGGAGGAGAAGATAACCAACATGTACTCAAGGATCAACACCATTGTGAATGGTCTTGCTGTTCTAGGACATCCTATGAGTAGAGGAGAGATCAACTCAAAGATCCTTAGAACTCTCCCCAAGAGATAGAAATCCAAGGTGACTTCCATTGAAGAAGTAATGTCTCTTGATGATATCTCCATTGAAGAGCTCATTGGAAATCTACAAGCCCATGAAGTCACACTTGACAAGAGAGAAGAAGTTGAAAGACAAGAGGAGAAAGAGCTAAAGAGAATGAAGAAGGATGAAATCAAGGCTCAAATAGAAGCTATTATGGGACAAACCTCTCCATCCTCTCATGTTGAAGAAGATGCCACGTAATCCAAGGGTAGATTCTATAAAGGCAATAATTCCTCCTCCATACAGTGCCTCAAGTGTGGAAAGAAGGGTCACTTCAAGAAGATTGCCCACAAGTCATAAAGAGCCATCATCACAAGAAAAGAGAAGATAAGTGACACTCAAGCTCAAGTGACTCCTCTAACTCAAGCTCAAGTGAAGATTCAAGTGGAGGATCTAGCTCAAGCTCTAGTAAAGAAGGAGAATGTCATTTTTCTCGTATGGCTTCTACAAGAAGATACTCAAATGAGGTAAATCTAAATTCAATAGATAAAGAACCTTTAATTACTATCATTAATGCTACTTGTGCCTCTCTTAAGTCTTCTAAAAAGAAAAGGAAAAACATTTCTAGAATTGTTGATAATATGCATGTAGAATTAGTTGATCTTGAACATGCTAATTCTTGCTTGCTTGATGATAAAAATGCTTGTCTTAGCGAATTAGACTCTCTTAAACTTGAAAATTCTAGCTTGCTTGACAAGATTAATTTTCTAGAACCTCAACCTCTTCTGAGTAGTTCTAATGAAGACCATACCTTAATTTTTCATTCTCTCATGCATGATATTGATGTTATTAAATCTAAAAACAAGGACAAAGATTTGGTTTTGCAAGGATTAGAATCTGAAATTGGTATTTATCTTTCTAAGATAGTTTTGTTTGAAACATAAAATGCCTCCTTGCTTGCTAAAATTAATGTGCTTGAATCTTGTTCTAGCAGAGAGAATAATATTGTTGCTCTTCATATTGATAGAGATTATTATTTAACTACACATCTTTGCTTAGAAAATGATCTTTTGCATGCTAGAGATAATATCAATCATTTATCTTCTACTATTGCCTCTCTTATGCATGATAATGATAGTTTGAGATCTTCTTTGCAAAGATTCTTAGTTGGTAAAAGACTCTTAATGACATCCTACACCGTACTAAAAAACAAATTGGTAGACATGGTTTAGGGTATGATAATAGTCAAAGGAACAACAAAGGTAAAAGACCTCTAATCTTCCATGGAGAAAGTTCTAAGGCTATGGACACATGTAACTATTGCAATGATATTGGTCATTATTCTACTTGTTGTCCTTTTAGGAAAGCACCCAAGAGCAATATACTTGGGTTTCTAAACTAACCCCTCCGGACCCAAAAATATGATTGGGGACCATTTCATCTTTCTTCTTTTAGGTACTTTCAAATAGATTGACTTGAGCTATTGAATTGCAAATTGACTTCTCAATCCACATGAAAGAAGAAAGGTGAGATGTGTAGAGGGTGACTGTAATGACCCTGACATGGGTTATGAGTTAACCCTATTTGTTTTGTCTAAGTAAGTTTCTTGTAACTTTAATATAATCCTATAAGGTGTTTTGTTATCATGTGACACACTTATGTTCCAAGTTTGGTCCTGATTGAATGTTGTTTGAGCAATGTTCCTTTATTTTGGACCAAAGTGCAATTTACCCAAGTTGAGGGGTTATATTGCAAAATGTCACATGTTGAAAATTCCTTAAGTATTTTAGCATCATAAGAGAGAGAATGATGCAAGATGGTGGCTTGTGGAAAGCCTAAATTCCAAGTTTAAACTTGTTTGAATAATGCTAGTGCCACTAGTACAAGAACGGTCTATAGCGTCGGTTTTTCTAAGCCTATAGCGTCACTTTTCAGCCGACACCTAAGTGGTCGTCACTACAGAAATTTCTCTATAGGGTCCGTTTTTTTAGCAAAAAAAAACGAACTTGTATAGTAAAAACCGACCCTATAGACTCTCAAAAACTAAACCCAAATGAGAAATGAAACTATGCCTGAACCCTACAACGTCGATTTCTACAAAATAACTGACTCTAAAAATTCTACGGTTATATGAGGAAAACCGACTCAATAGAGTCTTGGAATATGATAGAACGGTCGTGCCACCTAGCATGGCCGTTTTGGTTTATATTAGCACAGCCGTGCTACACGGCACAACCGTTCTACCATATCTCAACATGGTCGTTCTACGCGGCACGACCGTTCAACCTCATCCCAATACGGCCGTTCTATGCAGCACGACCATTCTACGCAGAATGGCCAAGACACATATAAGGTTGGTTTTTTAAGAAAACTGAGGCTATAGGGTCTAATTTTTTAAAAATTTCTACAGAAATTGAAAAGAACAAAACAGAAGAACAAGAATAAGATATGGGAGAGGGGAGCATTGATGCTCAACCGTCACCATTCCAAACCACACAATCATAACAAAAATGATTCATATATTGAGTTGAGTACACATAATCACATCATAATTTACAAAATGATAGATTGCAAGTCTGAGATGATATTAAATGTTAGATACAAAACTAAATATGAAATAGTACTGAAACCACATACATAAATGGAACGTAACTGACATATTTATTCCAATGCTATATTGACTTCATTTAGAAAAGCATCTGATCACTCTTCTCAGAATTCATTTAAGTCCTCACGTGTGTAAGGCTGAGTTGTAAAGATCTGTAACAGAAAATGAACATACTAATATTTTATAAAATGACGACAACTCACTTATAAATTTATGATGTTATTCTTTATTACCCGATCTATAGTCTGAATGTCATTTGATGCTTGTTTGACAATAGCTTGCATATATTTCATTACATAGTAGCCACAAGCCCAGTCGTTATTTTGTATAGGACACTATAAATAACAAATTATACTTAATGTTAGTAAACTACTATAAACAGAAGACTATAAGAGTTGAAAATTAATACATATAAGACTAAGCAGTTGTCAAAGTAACTACCTTGACATTTTTTTCAAAGTCAATGTCTTTAATTTTGTGGGTATTTGTCCTCTGCCTTCATGAAAAGCTTTTATACCCCTATCAATTAAACGATAGTTGGTAAAATAGAAATTCTAAACAGAAATATCATGTTGAAGCATTGACTATATCTATGCTTACACCATAGCTGGCAATTTCAGTTTGTGACCCCTTGTTGTTTTTCCCATTGGGTCAAGATAATAAAGAGTCATCATTTTTGGGACAATCACCACTAATTCCCAATGTCTAGATCTGAGTAAGAATAAAACAAACATTAAAATAAATACATTTGTTCATTATTAAAATTATATTGAATAATAATACTTACTGGATGTTAAAAGGAATTAGGATAATTTCCTTTCCCACACTAGCAAAATATTTGAATGCATCAGAGAAGTACTCACTCACTTCCTCAATATGTGTCTCCACCTGACTAGTGACCGAAGGAACTAAGAATCCAACATTCTTTATATCAAAGTTTGTGGCCTCGGTATATAAATGGCTGTTAAACATTTGTAATTATTTTTGAATGTAGAAATAAGCTAAAAATGTGTATTGGAATGTTCTATATTGATAGATCCTTACCTTATCCATACTTCTAATATCAAAGTATTCAGCTAATCATACCAGAACAACTCTATAATATTATCAAGAAAAATATAATTGTCAAAGTCCCTCCCAATCACATCTTCTATTAAATTGATCAACATTTGTAGTCCAGAGCTTTGGTTGGCTAAGTATCGACACAAACATTTACATTTACTTCCCAACTCATCAAATGTGGATTCTAGAAAAATAGATGTCTTGGGCATAGGAGGACGACTAGTAGAATTTTTACTTTTTGGTTTGCAAACATGTTAATTAAATTACATACTTCTATTACACGAGTTCATATATGCAGTCAAATATGAAAAATATGGTAGAATTCAAGTATACCTTGTCATTGATAACCAAGTGTCTAGGCCAACCCATCATAGCACCCTCTGCTTCTTCAACTGTACTATATTCAGGATTAGGTATAGGTAGTAGTTTGTCCCCCATTCCGTCATACACAAGATGGATGGACACACGACAAATGTCATCAGTAATTTGTTGGCAATGCAATATACCACCAAGGTTGTACACCTTGCCCGCTGCCACAATATTATATTCTATAACTTCCACTACAAGTTTACAGTTCATACCAACCTAGATTGAAATAATATAAGTTATATAAGAAGCAGTATAACAGTTACCTGTTACAACTATATATATTATCATATATATATCATACTAATAACACAACATATAGAACAAAAACTTACTGCAGATTTTTGTGGTGGGTCATTGGGAGTGCTCCCATGACCTTCTACAACTGTAGTATGGGCTTGTACCTCATCACTTGAGAGACACACATTATGAATAGGTTGAGAAGGTTGAGTAGGCTGAAATGAAGATATTATTTCTTTTACTTTCTGCGCTACTAATGTTTCAACCTCCTCTTGTGTAAAACCTCCTGCACGACCGCTTTTAGATTGTGAAGGGCCAAAATAAGACTTGAATCCTATGCCAGCTCCTAATCCCCTAACACGGCCATGGTGCTCCTTCGTACTAAGAGCAACTGATAGTCATCCATGTGGCCAGTTGGGATGAACTTTCCTTCCTTTTCTCGTGGAGATCAATCTATTCATAGTTAATAAAAATATTAAATCACAATATCAATTAGATATAAATAAATCTAAGTTTGTGGGAGTTACTCTTTACTTAGTTGGGATAAACCTACCATCTTTTGTGCCACCTCCTTAGTTGTAGGGTTGACAATTTCACCTGCTCAATTCTTTCTAGCATCAATCCATGTCAAGTGTCGGGGTGGACACTCAACTTGAGTTGTACTAGATTCTTCTCCAGAAGAGGATTGCTTCTCTTGTAGTTGGCGGCGGAAGGCATAACCACCGAGACCTAAGAGATGGTCATGCACATTTTTGGCTCATCTTTCCTTTTGAGCCTGGTGGATAGCCTGATCATTTAAAATGAGGTATTGCAATTTAGACTGGGCAAACATGTATAAAAAGATTCACCTCCTTAATTGTATAAAATTAAAGATTCATACAATACATCACAATCTTTATTACCTAAAACTCTTCTGATCTCCTAGCTGCAACAAATCTTTCCACACCTCAGGATCTATAAATATATATACATATGTTGCTTTCTTCTTTTATTTAGGATTATCTATAAATTCCCTTGCGAGATATGCATTAAAACCCCTCCATCGTACACCACAACGTTGTAGCACTCTTTTCTTGTGATCTTTTTCATTTAGATGAAAAACACCCTATACATACAAAAGAAGCAATTAACAATGTTGTTTTGAAAAGGAATTAATTCCAAGAAAACTAAATTAGAATCAATAGATAAAAAACATATTAAAATAATATCACTTCCACTCACAGATATATCTTTCCATATGAGGTCTTTTTTGGTATTAGGAACATCATGCCAATTTTCTATATCTATTGGCACCTTACTGCGCGCGGTCACCCCTACGTAATGCTTAAAAGCACTAGCATCTTCCCCAACAGGTGCTCCCGTGATATCAAACTGGACTGGCAATTTTTCCCCTTTAACCCTGAGCTCGTGCAACCTACACATCAGTGTGGGACCTCTACTTTTCTTAGCATCACCACTACCATCCTTATGGTGCTCATGCTCATGCTCAAAATGTTCATCTTCACTCGCCATTTTAGAACCTGCAAGTATACATGATAAAAAAACAAGTGATAAGAAAAGCACAAGTGATAAGGTATACATGATATATGATGTATATTTAAATGATTACTTGCTTGAATGATAATAAAATAAATAATTCAAAGAATACATGCCTCTAGTATTGGTTGAGTTGTTAGTCAAGGAAAATTCCTTCAGCATGGTCTTAACGTTTATAATATTCATCGGTGTTATCATCAACATTTACACTTGGCAAACCAACTGAGAATAAATTGGAATCATCATACTTTTCATAGTATTCTTCTTCATTTATAGGATCTACAGTAAACTGTCTTTCTCCATGAAGAATGACAGACCAATTTTTATTTGTTGGGTCATCAATATAGAATACTTGTTAGCTTGGTCTACCATGATGAATGGCTCATCTTTCTCACCAATCTTTTCAAAATTCACCAATTTGAAACCCAACTCATCCACTAAAACTCCTTTGTTGTTGTCAACCCAATTACACCTAAAGATAGGAACTCTAAAATTTGTATAGTCCAATTCCCATATGTCCTCAATGACGTTGTAATATGACATCTCAGCTTCGCGTGGTCTTTTATCTTTGTCACCAGCAAAACACAACGAACAAGCTTGAACAGTGACACCACTATTTTGAACTACACTACTTTCATCTTGACACTTTGTGTAGTATGAAAATTCGTTTATGTCATAACCTTCATATGACATGACATCCATTTTTGGCTTAAAGGCGAGCCATTTTATGTTCTCATCAACATTATTCAATGATTCAGATAGTTGATTAAATACTTTCTCTTCAAACCACCTAATAAATGGTCGATTATGCTCTCTTGCAAGCCACATTGAACTGGATCACAGATGATTTCTCTTGATAAGATCATTATGTTCTGTGATGTAGCTACTAACTTCATCGATGTTGTGTAAAATATACAAATGCTCTTGTTCCCACAACTCACTACTGATTCCTTTCACTCGTCCTCCCAGAGTTCCTTTGCCACAATAAGATTCAGTGTGATGGGAATTTTTTAGATCACTAGAAGTTTCATTGCAATTCAAAAAATCATTGCAAAAGTCCATCACCTCCCTAGCCACGTAACCCTCAACAATACTCCCTTCAGGACAATAACGATTCCGAACATCACCTTTAAAAACACTCATGTAGCGTTCAAATGGATACATCCAGTGTAAGAAAATTGGACCCAACATCTTCACCTCCCTTGTAATATGTACTATAACATGAACCATGATATCAAAAAATGAAAGAGGAAAGTACATTTCAAGCTGACACATGGTAACAATTACATCTTTCTGTAATTTATCGAGAGTATCAGGATGTATCACTTTGTTGCATATTTCATTAAAGAAGAAACAGAGTCTTGTGATTGCAAACCTTACATGCCTCGGCAATATAGATCGAATAGCCACAGGTAAAATTTATTGCATTAAGGTGTGACAATCGTGAGATTTGAGACCTATCAACTTCATATCCTTCATTGATACCAATCTACGAATATTAGAAGAGTATCTTTGTGGAACCTTAATATTATACAAGCACTCACAGAAAGTCTTTTTCTCCTTCTTTGACAAAGTGTAACAAGCTGGTGGTAAATATGTGCGATGACTCTTGATCTCCGCTGATAATTCTTTTCTTATACCCATTAGTTTTAAATCTTTTCTATATTTGATGCCATCTTTAGTCTTTCTTGGTATGTTCAATAGTGTACCAATGATGCTATCACAAATATTTTTTTCAACATGCATGACGTCAATGCAGTGTCTAATTGCCAAAGATCTCCAATAAGGAAGATCCCAGAATGTTGACCTCTTCTTGTATAGATATTTGACACATGCGAGTGTATGACTACTTGAACTCGTTCCAAATTCATTAACAATATGTTTCACCCTATCATATACAATATTTCCTAGTATAGGTTTAGGAGCACTTCATTCCTCATTTGACCCATTAAAGGTTTTGTGTTGCCTTTGATAAGGATGCACTGGTGGGAGAAATCTCCGATGACCAAGATATACAATTTTACCACCATGTTTCAGTCTGATTGAATCAATATTTTCTTCACAAACAGGACATGATTTGTATCCTTTTATGCTATATCCAGACAAATTTCCATAAGCTGGAAAGTCATTAATCGTACAAAACAACATAGCACGCAAACTGAAGATCTCTTTACGTGAAGCATCATATATCATAATACCTTCTTCCCATAGTTTCATTAGGTCATCTATTAGAGGTTGAAGGTAAACATCAATATCATTTCCAGGTTGCTTGGGCCCTGATATCAATATTGACAACATGACATACTTATTTTTCATACACAACCAAGGAGGAATATTGTATATAACAATCATAACATGCCACATGCTATGTTTGCTGCTTAATGTACCATAGGGATTCATTCCATCTGTACAGAGTCCAAGTCTTAAGTTTCTTGGTTATTTTCCAAATTGAGGGTATAATAAATGAATTTTCTTCCATTGTGGTGAATCAGATGCATGTCGTAGGACGCCATCATTATTGGCCTTTAACTCCGGATGCCAAGACAAATTTTGTGCATCTTCTATATTAGCAAATAAGCGTTGAAATCGTGGTATTATTGGTAGATACCACATCACCTTGATAGGAGAGCCATTTTTAGCCTTAGCTAAATTTATGGTCTTATACCTTGACGCACCACATTTTGGACAATTTATTAAATTACTATAGTCCTTATGAAATAACACACAATCATTTGGACATGCATGAATCTTCTTAGCCTCCATTCCCATTGGGCACATTATTTTCTTTGCTTGATATGTTGAAATTGGAAGCTCGTTGCCTTCAGGAAGAATTTCCTTTAACAAAGACAACAATGAAGTGAAACTCTTATCGCTCCACCAGTTTTGAACTTTAAGAGTATATAATCGCATCACAACACTCAACCTCGTGAACTTAGTACAACCCTTATATAAAGGTTTTTCAACATCATGGATAATGTTTGCAAATAAAGAAGGTGGATCAATGACATTGTCCTGACAACTACGTAGCATCTCATCAACCATATCATTCTGAATCGGGTCATCCTGAATCGGTTCATCATTGAAATTATCATCATCATTTATATATTCTATGCCACAACTATTAGTATCGACATTTTCTGATCCATTATTAATTTTCTCTCCATGCCAATACCATTCATTATAACCTTGTATGATCCCATTGCATATGACATGATCCTTAATTTCCTCAGCAGTATCAACTTTCAAATTGTTAGCACAATTTCTACATGGACAATAGAACCTATCTGTAGGTAGTTTCCTATGTTCCTCAGCAAATCTGATAAATTCATCAAGACCTTTGGCAAACTCTGGACTACAATGGTTCTTGATAGACATCCAACTTCGATCCATTTTCTATATCACATTAAAAATTAAGTATAAAACTAAGCATTTAATATTGATACTATAAGCTGTAAGTTTTTATTGATAGGAAGTTATTTACTTTTATACTAAAGTTACCACCTATTGCATTTTTGAATATTTAATCTCACTAGTATCTGTATAATGTATGTTTAGTTTTGAAGAAAATTTTAGCAGCATTTCCCCTAAGTTCTCCAAGTACACCGATGTAAATGGTAAATAACCACTCACATATGTACCCAGAGAACAAATGAGGAAATACTACTAAAATTTTCTTCAAAACTAAACATACATTATACAGTTACATCCTAAGTGAGATTAAATATCCAAAAACAGTCCCAAACCGGGGACTATCCAAAATTTACTCCTACGAGTAAATTTTGAATGGGTTTCTAAGTTGATACATGCATAAATGTATTATTGTCATATTTATATATTAAGCTAAACATCATGCATCGATGATCTCATATATAAACCCTAAAGTGTCAATCTGAGACTACACAATGTCTACCCTCATATTTCTAGAATGTCTACCAAGCGCTACCATATGTATTAAATATTTGAATCAAAATAAAGCCTAATGGCACATTGGGAGAGTGAGAATATTATACCTCATTTGAAGGCTGAAGAAGAAATATATGCAAGTCAACAATACCTGCAACAACACAAATGCACGATTCAATTCTCTTATAATGTAAGACATTAGGGTCAATATACATCAATATTAGAGGAGCAAGAAGATTTTAACAAATGCAGTTCAACAACTCAGCCACCACGGTCGTGCTATCCAGCACGGCCGTGCTACCTAACAAATATATTCACTCAACCACAACCACCACGGTCGTGCTACCCACCCAGCACGACCGTGCTGGCTGTGGCTGAGTGAATATATTTGTTAGATAGCACGGTCGTGCTACCTAAAAAATATATTCACTCAACCAAAACCACCACGGTCGTGCTACCCAGCACGGCCGTGCTACCAAAAAAATATATTCACTTAGCCACAACCACCACGACCGTGCTACCCAGCACGCCCGTACTACCTAACAAATATATTCACTCCGAACCTCTCCTCAATCGCGACATGACAATAAAAAGAAAAATAGTCGTGGTTATGGCACGATCGTGCTACTACCACTAGCACCCATCGCTACCCACCGCCGACCCAGCCTCAACCGCAGCACCCATCACCACCCACCACTGGACCCCAGCCCCAACCACAACAGCCCGTTCACCATAGCCCCCACCTACCCCGCCTCTCCTTTCCAACCGAGAAGGGCTCTTTGACGGCGGGCAGGGTTTCAGAAGCTTGTGACTGATTTTCGGGTAAATGAAATGTACCTTGCGACCTTTAGTTGGCGGCGGCAGCACAACACGTACGGCTCGGCGGCGGCACAACACGGCTTGACTCCTTGGACACGGCGGCCACAACATGGCTCGACTCCTTGGACACAACGGTGGCGTCAAAAGGACACGAAAATGGGCTCCTTGGACACAACGACAGAGAAGGAGAGGGTCTTTAGCATTGTGCTTTCGAGAAAAATCAACTGAACTGAAACACAAGTCGGGTCTATAGCGCATTTTGGTCTAATTTCTGCCCGACCTTTAGGGTCGGTTAACTGGCAAAACTGGCGCTATAAGTCGGTCTATAGCGACGGTTATTTGTGAAAACTGACGCTAGAGACTAAGTGGTGCCCGAAATTTCATAGACCATCTATAAGGTTGGGTATCTGATAAAACCAACCCTAGAGGTTAGTATCTATAAGATCGGTTATCCATTAAAACTGACCCTAGAGTTCAAAAGTAGTGCCCGCATTTTTTTTGACCCTATAGCATCGGTTATTTAGAAAACCCGATGCTATAGATCGAGGCGCGAAGCCAAAATCGTGCGAACTTTTGTCGCGGGAAACCTGTAAGGTCAGTTTTTATGATAAAACTGATGCAATAGTCTATTAGGATGGTTATTCTAATAAAAATGACGCAATGGGCAGCGACGTTACTGGCCAAAAATGTAGTAGTGTGCATTGTGCACCAATTTTGGTACAAATTGTAATCTACCCAAAATGTCGGCTTGATATGCAAATTACCACCTCTAGAGTGTCCATACTCCCTCCTAGTATCATGTATAGGATATAGAAAGAAGAAGACACCATGTTTGAATCAATTATGAGTGATGGTAATCTTGGTGATGAAATGATCAAGAAAAGGGTTGAAATTGAAACCTTACCTTGAGTTGTATCAAGTTGAAAAGCTTATATATGAGTGCCTATCATCCAAGGAGCCATAGGAGGAGTCCCATATCATTTTGTGGACTCTTGGAAAATCCCTTGAAGTGCAAAGAACCTCAAGGAGGTGAAGTGTATCAGGTTACAACTTCCTTAGAAAAGTTGTATCGGGTTGTGGATAAAGTGGTGATTTAGTTGATATATTTTATTCAAAAGGGTAAGTAATGGATGAAAATTCATCCCTAGCTTATCCTCAATTGTTTTTCATGTCAAGATAAATGTTTATGTATGCATGTACACCTGTCATCCATGCATGGACACGTGTCACCTACTAGCTCAAATTGATGATACCTCATTTTCACACTTCTTCATGAATAACAAGTATATATACCCCTAGTTTCACCCCTTAGTGGAATTTTTCGAATCTTACCACCCTCCTTCCCTAAGGTATCATGCATAGGGTCCTTATATCGTGCAGGAGTGAAGTGGTATCGTTCATAGGGCATTGGATATCATCCATAGCAGGATCATATCGGCCAAGTAAAGTGGTATCGACCAAGAAGGGTGATATCACCCATAGTAAAGTGTTTTGATCATAAGTGAGTGACATATCCTGCAAGTGAGTGGAATGTCATGCCTGGGTAGTGGCATATCATGCAAGAGTAGTAGGATATCATGCAAAGGTGCTAAGGAGAAAAAAGGAGCTCATACTTAACCCTAAGGTGAGGCAATGATAATCTTCAACCTTGGATTGAAGCATGATTTTAGGGTTATGATCTTCCTTTATTTTCTTCTTCACCAATTGCTTATCCATTGTGATTCCTTGTATATGAAGGAATTGTGAACGAGCCTTGGACTTTTGATAAGTCATCTTCAACTTTAGGAATGTGGAGATTTGGAGCTTGGAGCTTTGAAGTTGTTCTTAAGGCGGGTTATATAACTTGAACTCAACCATGTTATTATTCATCACCTGAATTGCTATACTTGATGAATTACTTTTAAATTCCGAAATTTCCTGAAATAGTATATGAAATTATGAGTTCTAGTAGTTTCTTAGACCTGTTGCCATGAACTATAATAGTTAGAATGAAGGTCTAGAGCTTGAATATGATGGTATCACCTTATAAAAGTGATATCGGGTGCAAGCACACAAGCAAGCACCTCTAACCCGATATGATGATGCACCTACTTCATTAGAACGATATGGATATGATTGTATATTTTCTTGAACGATATGATGGTGTAGTATACACCTCTTACACAATATGAGTTCAAGCAAACACCTCGATGTTTGTCAAGATGTTTATAAAAGTGTCATGTCAGAAATGATAATGTTCAAATAAACTAAGAAATGGAAACTTAGTAACATAATATTAATAATAAATGGATACAATAATAATAATGAAATATTAATCACACATTCTTTATGCTTATAGCCAAATAAGGGCCATAGTGTTTTGAATATGCTTAAAGGAGATAAGAGGAATACTTGTATTATATAAAGGATGTGAATAAGTATGATGGCTTGGCCAAGGTATAATGCCTAGTGAAGGTGATGTGGTATTCAGTGATGAGTTGCACATGATTGGCATAGTCCAATACCTGGAATAGATGCACATGATTAGCAAAGTCCAATGTCTGGAATAGATGCACTGGATTGGCATAATCCAATACCTAGAATAATGTCACAGGATTGGCATAGACCAATACATGGAATAAAACTACAGGATTGGGAAAACCTGATGCCTGGATACAGCACTCACAGGATTGGCATAGACCAATACCTGGAATAAAACTACATGATTGGGAAAACCCGATGCCTAGATGCAACACTCACATGATTGGCATAGACCAATACCTGGAATAAAACTACAAGATTGGGAAAACTCGATGCTTGGATACAACACTCACATGATTGGCATAGACCAATACCTAGAATAAAACTAAAGGATTGGGAAAACCCGATGCCTGGATGAAACACTCACAGGATTGACATAGACCAATACCTGGAATAAAACTACAGTATTGGGAAAACTCGATGCCTGGATGCAACACTCACAGGATTGGCATAGACCAATACCTAGAATAAAACTATAGAATTGGGAAAACCTGATGCCTAGATACAACACTCACATGATTGGCATAGACCAATACTTGGAATAAAACTACAGAATTGGGAAAAATCGATGCCTGGATGCAACACTCACAGGATTGGCATAGACCAATACCTAGAATAAAACTATAGGATTGGGAAAACCTGATGCCTGGATGCAACACTCAAAGGATTGGTAATAACCCAATACATGGCTGTTAATCACAGGATTGGTAATAACCCAATACCTGGCTATTAATCACAGGATTGGTAGAGTCCAATACCTGGCTGTCAATCATAGGATTGGTAATAACCCAATGCATGGATGTTATCACAGGGTTGGTAATAACCCAACACCTGGATATTATCAAAGGATTGGCATGGTCCAATACCTAGAATAGTTGCACATGATTGACAAAGATAATACCTGGACAAATTATGATGTTGTATATTCACATGATTGGTACAATTCAACATCTGATTAGCAGACTGGCTGAGGCCAATAGATAGAAATGAGAATGATTCATGGATGTCATACCATGATAATGAGTATCACAGGATAAGCTTGATATTGATATAGTATGATGGGTAACTGACATACATGTTCTTCATATTCCTTGTAAAGTGAATAGATGAATTACTGCTCTATCATAGATAGTTGCAATGCTTTAAAAGATGAGAATGTTCTAAACTGCTTTTCCTTTGCTCAATTTAATACTATTTACCTGTGATAATAACATTTTTGGCGAAGAGTTATATCTCTCACTGGGACAATTGTCTCACCCCGTGGGATCCACATTTTTTTAGGTGGACGTGCACGAGGGGGATTGAGATTGTACTACAGAGAAAGAACAACAACAACATGGACAACAGTGACAACTTAGGTTAAGTGTAATGTCTGTCGTATCTTGTAGATATGAGTCCTATGTGTTGTCTTTGTACTCTTAGGTCCTTGGAGTTGGTTCGTACTAGTTTCATGAATAATATGAGATTTTGGCTTGATTGCCTTGAGGTTTTATGTTGATCCAGTATGTGTTTTGATAGAGCAACTATTATATGTTGTCCTCGACATAAGATGAAACAATGTTGTACAATATAAATCATGATATGTACGAGTTTTGGATCTTTTAGTAAAAGTTTTTTGTATAAGGATCTCCTTGCAAAAATGGTTTTAAATTTTAGTGATTTTTGTTAATCTGTTGTTTATGTTTATTCTGCTTAATTAGTAACGATTTGTTTATTGGTTTGGTGATTGTCGTTACAGTGACAACAAGTGGAAAAAGGAATGGTAAGAACAAAGGTAAATGTTTTCTTGCTTATAACCATCTCTAACTTGTTTTTGTCTAGTTCGTGTGCACTATGCATGTGGTTTTTGAGTCAAAAGTGGTATTTTGTGATTCTATTCGCACTCTTGCCCAAAAACTATTTCTAATGCTTTCATAGTACATTACCAACTTGCTTACACATGTTTGGATATATCTTATATCTTTAGCATGTCTCTAAATATGTTTTTATGAAATATATGTGATTTTTGACAACAACTTTGTCGGTCAAGTTTTTCATGATAAAAACTTGACCGATAGGCACCAATGGGTGTTGCCAACTATTGTCATCGGCCGAGTTGTCAATACACAGAACTCGACCGACAACACTGTGCACAGAATATACATTTGGCTTATTGAATGAGAATTTCCCTCTCAACTAGATTTTCTCAATCAATAGCCTTATTCTTCGACACTCTCATTTGGTACCTTTATATATGAATATTTCCATGCTTCTAAATTGTCTATCTTTCTTACAACTCTGTCTTTCAAATTGCTCTAAATTGGTATATCTATATCTTGCAATTACTTGCTTTGAGTTGTTTTGTAGGTTTTGATGATGATCTCTTTGGATCTCTTGGTTGTGTCTAAAATTGCTTCCGTTTTACTCTAACTTGCTACATCTATCTAGGTGTATATGTTGTTTTGATACAACCTTGAGGTTCTTAGTGGTGATCATCTTTTGGTTATGATGCATACTTGTTAGTGAGTTATATCCTTTATTGCTCTTAAAATTGCATCTCTCTTTGTTTGGATATATCTCTACATATACTCATAGCTTGATTTATCTTGTGTATCTTTTGATATCTCTTGCTATCATCTAGATCCTACTAGTAGCCATAACTTGTGATATCATCTACTAGTAGTTCATATACATGTAGTTCTAGCCTTGTTTATAATTGGTATCTTTGCTCATCTAGTAGTATTCTACTATATGCTATGATTGTATCTTGTTTCATACTTTCTCAAGGTTGCTCCTTGAATTGTATATCTACTATCTTGAGTTGCTTTCATAAAGTTGTGATGCAGGACACATAGAGCTACATAATATTTAGAAATTGAAGCTTTTTTAGATTTCATGCAATTTTTGCTCCAGTACAATTTTTGGTGCAAGACTAGTGTTTTTTATGCAGAAACAACCTTCTGAGCAAGATTCATTGCTATGCTATGAGCCCTGACACTTTTTGGGCAAATTCTATCATCATGAGGGTCAAAATTGCATTTTATTATTTTCTACAACACTTTATCTTGTTTTATGGGTTGTTCAAGTACATGCTTTAACTTGCTTTTATTATATGCTTAGACAAGCCCCTAGCTGTGCTCATCTACTCTCCTTTTAGAACTATTGTTATCTCCTTTCTCTTAACAATTGGGGTTTCTTATTTCTTCTTACGCCACTTTTTGAAATGACAAAGGGGGAGAAAGGTATGTCTTCTAGAATTGTTGATAATATACATGTAGATTTAGATGATCTTGAACATGCTAATTCTTTCTTGCTTGATGATAAAAATGCTTGTCTTAGCGAAGTAGACTCTCTTAAACTTGAAAATGGTAGCTTGCTTGACAAGATTAAATTTCTAGAACCTCAACCTCTTATGAGTAGTTCTAATGAAGAGCATACCTTAATTTTTGATTCTCTCATGCTTGATATTGATGTTATTAAATTTAAAAACAAGGACAAAGATTTTGTTTTGCAAGGATTAGAATCTAAAATTGATATTTATCTTTCTAAGATAGTTTTGCTTGAAACAGAAAATGTCTCCTTGCTTGCTAAAATCAATGTGCTTGAATCTTGCTCTAGTAGAGAGAATAATGTTGTTGCTCTTCATATTGATAGAGATTCTTATTTAACTAAAGATCTTTTCTTAGAAAATGATCTTTTTCATGCTAGAGATAATATCAATCATTTGTCTTATGCTATTGCCTCTCTTATGCGTGATAATGATAGTTTGAGATATTCTTTGCAAAGATTCTTAGTTGGTAAAAAGAGTCTTAATGACATCCTACACCATACTATTAAACAAATTGGTAGACATGGTTTAGGGTATGATAGTAGTGAAAAGAAAAACAAAGGTAAAAGACTTCTAATCTTCCATGGAGAAAGTTCCAAGGCTATGGGCACATGTAACTATTGCAATGATATTGATCATTATTCTACTTGTTGTCCTTTTAGGAAAGCACCCAAGAGCAATAGACTTGGATTGCTAAACTAACCCCTCTGGACCAAAAAATATGATTGGGGACCATTTCATCTTTCTTCTTGTAGGTGTTTGCAAATGGATTGAGTTGAGCTATTGAATTGCAAATTGACTTCTCAATCCACATGAAAGAAGAAAGGTGAGATGTGTAGAGGGTGACAACAAGTGGAAAAAGGAACGGTAAGAAAAAAGGTAAATGTTTTCTTGCTTATAACCATTTCTAACTTGTTTTTGTCAAGTTAGTGTTCACTATGCATGTGGTTTTTTAGTCAAAAGTGATATTTTGTGATTCTATTCACACTCTTGCTCAAAAACTATTTCTAATGCTTTCATAGTGCATTATTAACTTGCTTACACATGTTTGGATATGTCTTATATCTTTAGCATGCCTCTAAATATGTTTTTATGAAATATATGTGCTTTTTGACAACAGCTTTGTTGATTGAGTTTTTCATGATAAAAACTTGACCGACAGGCACCAATGGGTGTTGCCAATAGCTGTCATCGGTCGAGTTGTCAATACACAGAACTCGACCGACAACACTGTATATAGAATATACATTTGGCTTATTGAATGAGAATTTCCTTCTCAACTAGATTTTCTCAATTAATAGCCTTATTCTTTGATACTCTCATTTGGTACCTTTATATATGAATATTTCCATGCTTCTAAATTTCCTATCTTTCTTACAACTTTATCTTTCAAATTGCTCTAAATTGGTATATCTATATCTTGCAATTACTTGCTTTGAGTTGTTTTGTAGGTTTTGATGACGATCTCTTTAGATCTCTTGGTTGTGTCTAAAATTGCTTCTGTTGTACTCTAACTTGCTACATCTATCTTGGTGTGTTTCTTATTTTGATACAACCTTGAGGTTCTTAGTGGTGATCATCTTTTGGTTATGATGCATACTTGTTAGTGAGTTATATCCTTTCATGCTTCTGAAATTGCATATCGCTTTGTTTGGATGTATCTCTACATCTACTAATAGCTTGATTTATCTTGTGTATCTTTTGGTATCTCTTGCTATCATCTAGATCCTACTAGTAGCCATAACTTGTGATATCATCTACTAGTTGTTCATATACATGTAGTTCCATCCTTGTTTATAATTGGTATCTTTGCTCGTCTAGTGGTATTCTACTATATGCTATGCTTGCATCTTGTTACATACTTGCTCAAGGTTGCTCCTTGAATTGCATATCTACTATCTTGAGTTTCTTGCATAAAATTGCGATGCAGGACACATAGAGCTACATTGTATTTAGAAATTGAAGCTTTTTTGGATTTCATGTAGTTTTTTCTCCAGTACAGTTTTTGGTGCAAGACTAGTGTTTTTTTAATGCAGAAATGACCTTCTGAGCATAATTCATTGCTATGCTATGAGCCCTGATACTTTTTGGGCAAATTCTGTCATCTTGAGGGTCAAAATTGCATTTTATTGTTTTCTACATCATTTTATCTTGCTTTATGGGTTGTTCAAGTACATGCTTTAACTTGCTTTTATTCTATGCTTGGACAAGCCCCTATCCGTGCTCATCTACTCTCCTTTTAGAACTTTTGTTATCTCCTTTCTCTTAACAAGTGGTGTTTCATATTTCTTCTTACCCCACTTTTTGAAATGACAAAGGGGGAGAAAGGTATGTCTTCTTTGACAAAATAGAGATAAGGCATGTCGTACATGAAGAGGAGAAGTATGTCCATGTCAGGGGGAGAAGGTAAAGGGGAGAAGACATATATGTGTAAAACGTATATGAGTAGAAGACATAGTATTCTATAAATGTTATGAAAGCTAACCATGCAGGAGAAATAACATCAATTGAGGGGGAGTATGAGAACTCCACTAGCATCAATTGAGGGGGAGCATATGAACTCAATTCTATTGAAACCCCTAGGTTTCTCCTAAGGTATTACTTTACTTAAATACTTTCAATACATTTATGGAATGGTTTGTCATCTTCAAAAAGGGAGAGAATGTTGACTCAAGGTCTAAATTGACTAAACCTTTGTTTTGATGATGACTAAACCATTCCAATTAATTACGTCTAATGTCTCTACTTGATTGGTTTCAATTATGCTTAGACACACTCCAAATGCCCTAACTTGCACATCTCAACTTGGAGAAAAGATAAGTCAAAGTCAATACAAGTGCACATGTTTGGAATATGATGTAAATCCATTAGAATTATATTGTAAATTACTTGTAATGATTGTATGACTTGTAATTAAGCTTAGAAAAAATAGGAGCACTTAGATCGAATGTTTAAGCACTCAAAAGCCATTTTTCGAAATTTATATCAAGCTATTCATCGGTCGAGTTACAAACTCGACCGATCCTGATTGGATCTTAAAAATGACTTTTGATCGGTCGAGTTTGCACTTCACAGAACTCGACCGATCCCTCTACTGACCAAAACTAATTTAAGTGAATCAGTTGAGTTATCCAAGGACAAACTCGACTGATGGCCTAAATTGGTCTTGTCTCTTAGTGGGATCGGTCGAGTTACCTTTATAGAAACTCGACCAATTGCACTGTACGGAAAAAGTGCAGAAAAGTATTTCTAATCATTGTGGAGTTGCAAAAATTGAAAATATATCTGTTGCAAGCCATAAAATGGATATTTTTCATTCTTAAGTGTTCTCAAAGTCTAAGGGGCATCCCCAGCTATAAATAGGACCCTTGGGCTTCATTCTAAGGTTTAGCATTCAATGCAAAACTCTATATGAGGTTCCTATTCTATAGTTGAGTGTATCTTGCAACCTCCTCTCTCTCTCTATGCTTAATCACTTACTAAATTCATTAGTGAGTAGGAAATCTATAAGAGTGCTAGTCCTACATGTATATCTTGTGAGGCTCTCACTTATACCACCTCCCATTCTCTCATTTTCAACCATGAAGATGAAGGTTCTCTCTCTTCGCTAAGAGAGGTGAAGAAGAATAAGGGAAGGAGTCCCTTGGTGAAGATCAAGGCTGAAGACTTGGAGCATGAGTGGGTAAGACCTTGGTGAAGGCAGAAGACTCCTTGCTCAAGTGGGTAAGCACTAGTATAGAAATGGTCTATAGCATTAGTTTTTTTAAGCCTATAGCGTCACTTTGCAGCCGACGCCTAAGTGATCGTCGCTACAGCAATTGCTCTATAGCGTCAGTTTTTTTAATCCAAAAAAACCGACCATGTATAGTAAACAACCGACCCTATAGGCTCTCAAAAACTAAACCCAAATGAGAAATGAAACTGTACCTGAACCCTATAACGTCGGTTTTTTAATAAAAAGCTGATTCTACAGATTATATCTAAGGACCTATTGCGTGTATTTTCTTAAAAAATCGACGCTATAGGTGTTTTGGCCGTTCAGCGTAGAACGGCTGTGCTGCATAAAACGGTCGTGTTGGGAAGAGGTAGAACGGTCGTGCACACTAGCACGGTTGTGTTTATTATAATAGCATGGCCGTGCTATACGGCACGACCGTTCTATCATATCTCAACACGGCCGTTCTAAGCGGCACGGCCGTTCTACCTCCTCCCAACATGGTTGTTTTATACAGCACGACCGTTCTACGCTAAACGGACAAAACACCTATAGCGTAGGGTAGGATTTTTTTTTTCATTTCTGTAGAAACTGAACAAAACAAAATAGAAGAATAAGAATATATAAGATATGGGAGAGGGGAGCATTGATGCTCAACCGTCACCATTCCAAACCATACATTTATAACAAAAACGATTCATATATATTGAGTTGAGTACACATAGTCACATCATAATTTACAAAATGATAGATTGCAAGTCTGAGATGATATATATTAAAATGTCAGATACAAAAGTAAATATGAAAGAGTACTGAAACCACATACATAAATGGAACGTAACTGACATGTTTATTCCAATGCTATATTGACTTCATTTAGAAAAACATCTGACCACTTTTCTCAGAATTCATTTAAGTCCTCACGTGTGTAAGGCCGAGTTGTAAAGATCTGTAAACAGAAAATGCACATGCTAATATTTTATAAAATGACTACAACTCATTTGTAGATTTATGATGTTATTCTTTATTACCTGATCTATAGTCTGAATGTCATTTGATGCTTGTTTGACAATAGCTTACATATATTTCATTACGTAGTAACTACAAGCCCAGTCATTATTTTGTATAGGAAACTACTAATAACAAATTATACTTAATGTTAGTAACTACTATAAATAGAAGACTATAAGAGTTGACATATAAGAGTTGAAAATTAATACATATAAGACTAAGCAGTTATCAAAGTAGCTACCTTGACATTTTTCAAAGTCAATGTCTTTAATTTTGTGGGTATTTGTCCTCCGCCTTTAGGAAAAGCTTTTATACCCCTATCAATTAAAAGATAGTTGGTAAAATAGGAATTCTAAACAAAAATATCATGTTGCAGCATTGACTATATTTATGCTTACGCCATAGCTGGCAATTTCAGTTTGTGACCCCTTGTTTTTTCCATTGGGTCAAGATAATAAAGAGTCATCAATTTTGGTACAATCACCACTAATTCCCAATGTCTAGATCTGAGTAAGAATAAAACAAACATTAAAATAAAATACATTTATTCATTATTAAAATTATATTGAATAATAATACTTACTCGACGTTAAAAGGAATTAGGATAATTTCCTTTCCCACAGTAGCAAAATATTTGAATGCATCAGAGAAGTAATCACTCACTTCCTCAATATGTGTCTCCACCTGACTAGTGACCGAAGGAACTAAGAATCCAACATTCTTTATATCAAAGTTTGTGGCCTCGGTATATAAATGGTTGTTAAACATTTGTAATTATTTTCTTATGTAGAAATAAGCTAAAAATGTGTATTGGAATTTTCTATATTGATAGATCCTTACCTTATCCATACTTCTAATATCGAAGTATTCAGCCAATCATAACAGAACAACTCTATAATATCATCAAGAAAAAATATAATTGTCAAAGTCCCTCCCAGTTTCATCTTCTGTTAAATTGATCAACATTTGTAGTCCAGAGCTTTGGTTGGCTAAGTATCGACACAAACATTTACATTTACTTCCCAACTCGTCGAATGTGGATTCTGGAATAATAGATGGCTTGGGCATAGGAGGACGACTAGTAGATTTTTTACTTTTTGGTTTGCAAACCTGTTAATTAAATTACATACTTCTATTAGACGAGTTTATATATGCAGTCAAATATGAAAAACATGGTAGAATTCAAGTATACCTTGTCATTGATAACCAAGTGTCTAGGACAACCCACCATAGCACCCTCTGCTTCTTCAACTGTACTATATTCAGGATTAGGTATGGGTAGTGGTTTGTCCCCCATTCCGTCATACACAAGATGGATGGACACACAGCAAATGTCATCAGTAATTTGTTGGCAATGCAATGTTCCACCAAGGTTGTACACCTTGCCCGCTACCATAACATTATATTCTGGAACCTCCACTGCAAGTTTACAGTTCATACCAACCTAGATTGAAATAATATAGGTTATATAAGAAGAAGTAGAACAGATACATGTTACAACTATATATATTATCATCGATCATACAAATAACACAACATATAGAACAAAAACTTACTGCAGATTGTTGTGGTGGGTCATAAGGAGTGCTCCCATGACCTTCTGCAACTGGAGCATGGGCTTGTACCTCATCACTTGAGAGACGCACAATATGATAAGGTTGATAAGGTTGAGTAGGCTGAAATGAAGACATTATTTCTTTTACTTTCTACGCTACTAATGCTTCAACCTCCTCTTGTGTAAGACCTCCTGCACGACCTCTTTTAGATTGCGAAGGGACAAAATAAGACTTGAATCCTATGCCAGCTCCTAATCCCCTAACACGGCCAGGATGCTCCTTCGTACCAAGTGCAACTGATAGTTCATCCATGTGGCCAGTTGGGATGAACTTTCCTTCCTTCCTTCCTTTACTCGTGGAGATAAATCTATTCATAGTTAATAAAAATATTAAAACACAATATCAATTAGATATAAATAAATCTAAGTTTGTGGGAGTTACTCTTTACTTAGTTGGGATAAACCTATCATCTTTTATGCCACCTCCTTAGTTTCAGGGTTGACAATTTCACCTGCTCAATTCTTTCTAGCATCAATCTGTCAAGTGTCGGGGTGGACACTCAACTTGAGTTGTACTAGATTCTTCTCCAGAAGAGGATTGCTTCTCTTGTAGTTAGCGGTGGAAGGCATAACCACCGGGCCCAAGCGATGGTCATGCACATTTTTGGCCCATCTTTCCTTTTGAGCCTGGTGGATAGCCTGATCATTTAAATGAAGTATTGCAATTTAGACTTGGCAAACATGTATAAAAAGATTCACCTCCTTAATTGTTTAAAATTAAAGATTCATAAAATACATCACAATCTTTATTACCTGAAACTCTTCCGATCTCCTAGCTGCAACATAATTGTTTCCACACCTCAGGATCTATAAAAATATATACATCTGCTGCTTTCTTCTTTTGTTTAGAATTATCTATAAATTCCCTTGCGAGATATGTCTTAAAACCCCTCCATCGTACACCACAACGTTGTAGCACTCTTTTCTTGTGATCTTTTTCATTTAGATGAAAAACACCCTATACATACAAAAGAAGTAATTAATAATGTTGTTTTGAAAAGCAATTAATTCCAAGCAAACTAAATTAGAATCAATAGATAAAAAACATATTAAAATGATGTCACTTCCACTCACAGATATATCTTTCCATATGAGGTCTTTTTTGGCATTAGGAACATCATGCCAATTTTCTATATCTATTGGCACCTTACTGCGCGCGGTCGCCCCTACGTAATGCTTGAAAGCACTAGCATGCTCCCCAACAAGTGCTCCTGTGATATCAAACTGGAGTGGCAATTTATCCCCTTTAGCCCTGAGCTCCTACAGCCTACACATTAGTGTGGGACCTCTACTTTTGTTAGCATCACCACTACCATCCTCATGGTGCTCATGCTCATGCTCAGAATGTTCATCTTCACTCGCCATTTTAGAACCTGCAAGTATACATGATAAAAAAAAGTGATAATAAAAGCACAAGTGATAAGGTATACTAGCTTGAATGATAATAAAATAAATAATTCAAGGAATACATGCCTCTAGTATTGGTTGAGTTGTTAGTCAAGGAAAATTCCTTCAGCATGGTCTTGACGTTTATAATATTCATCGGTGTTATCTTCAACATTTACACTTGGCAAACCAACTGAGAATGGACTGGAATCATTATACTTTTCATAGTATTCTTCTTCATTTATAGGATCTATAGTAAACTGCCTTTTTCCATGAAGAACGACAGACCAATTTTTATTTGTCGGGTCATCAATATAGAATACTTGTTTTGCTTGCTCTGCCATGATGAATGGCTCATCTTTCTCACCAATCTTTTAAAAATTCACCAATTTGAAACCCAACTCATCCACTAAAACTCCTTTGTTGTTGTCAACCCAATTACACCTAAATATAGGAACTCGAAAATTTGTATAGTCCATCTCCCATATGTCCTCAATGACGCCGTAATATGACATCTCAGCTACGCGTGGTCTTTTATCTTTGGCACTAGCAAAATACAACGAACAAGCTTTAACAGTGACCCCACTATTTTGAACTACACTACTTTCATCTTGACGCTTTGTGTAGTATGAAAATCCGTTTATGTCATAACCTTCATATGACATGACATCCATTTTTGGCTTAAAGGCGAGCCATTTTATGTTCTCAGCAACATTATTCGGTTATTCAGATAGTTGATTAAATACTTTCTCTTCAAACCACCTAATAAATGTTCGATTATGCTCTCTTGCAAGCCACATTGAACTGGATCGCGGTTGATTTCTCTTGATAAGATCATTGTGTTCTGTGATGTAGCTTCTAACTTCATCGATGTTGTGTAAAATATACAAATGCGCTTGTTCCCACAACTCAGGACTGATTCCTTTCACTCGTCCTCCCAGAGTTCCTTTGCCACAATAAGATCCAGTGTGATGGGAATTTTTTAGATCGCTACAAGTTTCATTGCAATTCAAAAAATCATTACAAAAGTCCATCACCTCCCTAGCCATATAACCCTCAACAATACTCCCTTCAGGACCATAACGATTCTGAACATCACCTTTAAAAACACTCATGTAGCGTTCAAATGGATACATCCACTGTAAGAAAATTGGACCCAACATCTTCACCTCCCTTGTAATATGTACTACAAGATGAACCATGATATCAAAAAATGAAGGAGGAAAGTACATTTCAAGCTGACACATGGTAACAATTACATCTTTCTATAATTTATCGAGAGTATCAAGATGTATCACTTTCTTGCATATTTCATTGAAGAAGAAACATAGTCTTGTGATTGCAAACCTTACGTGCTTTGGCAATATAGATCGAATAACCACAAGTAAAATTTGTTGCATTAAGGTGTGAGAATCGTGAGATTTGAGACCTATCAGTTTCAGATCCTTCATTGATACCAATCTACGAAAATTAGAAGAGTATCCTTGTGGAACCTTAATATTATACAAGCACTCACAGAAAGTCTTTTTCTCCTTCTTTGACAAAGTGTAACAAGTCGGTGGCAAATATGTGCGGCGACCCTTATCTCCACTGATAATTCTTTTCTTATACCCATTAGTTCTAAATCTTTTCTAGATTTGATGCCATCTTTAGTCTTTCCTGGTATGTTCAATAGCGTACCGATGATGCTATCACAAATATTTTTTTTCAATATGCATGACATCAATGCAGTGTCTAATTATCGAAGATCTCCAATAAGGAAGATCCCAGAATATTGACCTCTTATTGTATAGAGATTTGTCACATGCGAGTGTATGACTACTTGAACTCTTTCCAAATTCATTAACAATATGTTTCACCCTATCATATACAACATTTCCTAGTATAGGTTTAGGAGCACTTCGTTCCTCCGTTGACCCATTAAAGGTTTTGCATTGCCTTCGATAGGGATGCACTGGTGGGAGAAATCTCCGATGACCAGGATATACAATTTTACCACCATGTTTCAGTTTGTTTGAATCAATATTTTCCTCACAAATAGGACATGCTTTGTAACCTTTTATGCTATATCCAGACAAATTTCCATAAGCTGGAAAGTCATTAATCGTGCAAAACAACATAGCACGCAAACTGAAGGTCTCTTTACGTGAAGCATAATATGTCATAATACCTTCTTCCCATAGTTTCATTAGGTCATCTATTAGAGGTTGAAGGTAAACATCAATATCATTTTCAGGTTGCTTGGGCCTTGATATCAATATTGACAACATGACATACTTATTTTTCATACACAACCAAGGAGGAAGATTATATATAACAATCATAACAGGCCACGTGCTATGTTGACTGCTTCATGTATCATAGGGATTCATTCCATCTATACAGAGTCCAAGTCTTAAGTTTCTTGGTTCTTTACCAAATTGAGGGTATAATAAATCAATTTTCTTCCATTGTGGTGAATCGGATGCATGTCGTAGGATGCCATCATCATTGGCCTTTAACTCCCCATGCCAAGACAAATTTTGTGCATCTTCTGTATTAGCAAATAAGAGTTGAAATTGTGGTATTATTGGTAGATACCACATCACCTTGGCAGGAGAGCCATTTTTAGCCTTAGCTGAATTTGTGGTCTTATACCTTGACGCACCACATTTTGGACAATTTATTAAAGTACTATAGTCCTTCTAAAATAACACACAATCATTTGGACATGCATGAATCTTCTTAGCCTCCATTCCCATTGGGCACATTATTTTCTTTGCTTGATATGTTGAAATTGGAAGCTTGTTGCCTTCAGGAAGAATTTATTTAACAAAGACAACAGTGAAGTGAAACTCTTATCGCTCCACCGGTTTTGAGCTTTAAGAGTATATAATCGCATAACAACACTCAACCTCGTGAACTTAGTACAACCCTTATATAAAGGTTTTTCAGCATCATGGACTATGTTTGCAAATAAAGAAGGTGGATCGATGACATTGTCCCGACAACTACATAGCATCTCATCAACCATATCATCCTTAATCGGATCATCATTGAAATTATCATCATTATCTATATCTTCTATTCCACAACTATTAGTATCGACATTTTCTGATCCATTATTAATTTTCTCTCCATGCCAATACCATTCATTATAACCTTGTATGATCCCATTGCATATGACATGATCCTTAATTTCCTCAGCAGTATCAACTTTCAAATTGTTACCACAATTTCTACATGGAGAATAGAACCTATCTGTAGGTAGTTTCCTATGTTCCTCAGCAAATCTGATAAATTCATTAAGATCTTTGGCAAACTCTGGACTACAACGGTTCTTGATAGACATCCAACTTCGATCCATTTTCTATATCACATTAAAAATTATTATAAAACTAAGAATTTAATATTGATACTATAAGATGTAAGTTTTTATTGATAGGAAGTTAATTACTTTTATACTAAAGTGTACCACCTATCCCATTTTTGAATAGTTAATCTCATTAGTAACTGTATAATGTATGTTTAGTTTTGAAGAAAATTTCAGCAGCATTTCCCCTAAGTTCTCCAAGTACACCGATGTAAATGGTAAATAACCACTCACATATGTACCCAGAGAACAAATGAGGAAATACTACTAAAATTTTCTTCAAAACTAAACATACATTATACAGTTACATCTAAGTGAGATTAAATATCCAAAAACAGTCCCAAAGCGGGGACTATCTAATATTTACTCCTATGAGTAAATTTTGAATGGGTTTCTAAGTTGATACATGCATAAATGTATTATTGTCTTATTTATATATTAAGTTAAACATCATGCATTCGATGATCGCATATATAAATCCTAAAGTGTCAATCTGAGACTACAAAATGTCTACCCTCATATTTCTGGAATGTCTACCAAGCACTATCGTATATGTATTAAATATTTGAATCAAAATGAAGCAGAATGGCACATTGGGAGAGTGAGAATATCATACCTCACTTGAAGGCTGAAAAAGAAATATATGCAAGTCAACAACACCTGCAACAACACAAATGCACGATTCAATTCTCTTATAATGTAAGGCATTAGGGTCAATATACATCAATATTAGAGGAGCAAAAAGATTTTAACAAATGCAGTTCAGCAACTCAGCCAACACGGTCGTGCCAGCACGACCGTGCTACCTAACAAATATATTTACTCAGCCACAGCCACCACGGTCGTGCTACCAACCAACACGGCCGTGCTACCCAGCACGACCGTATTACCTAACAAATACATTCACTCATCCACAACCACCACGGCAGTACTACCCATCACGTCCGTTCTACCTAACAAATACATTCAATCCAAACCTTTCCTCAATCGCGGCATTACAATAAGAAGAAAAATGGTCGTAGTTATGGCACGATCGTACTACTACCACCAGCACCCATCGCTACCCAACCACAGCAGCCCCCACCTGCGCAGCCTCTCCTTTCCAACCGAGAAAGCTCTTCGATGGCGGCACAACACGTACAACCGAGAAGCTTGCGACTGCTTTTCAGTTATTAGAATGTACCTTGCGACCTTTAGTTGGCGGAGGCACAACACGGCTCGACGGCAGCACGGCTAGGCGGCAGCACAACACGGCTCGACGGCGGCACAACATGGCGTGACGGCGGCACACGGCTGGACTCCTTGGATAGGGCGGCGGCGTCGGAAGCGGAGATGGGCTCCTTGGACACGGAGATGGACGCCATCGTCTGAAGGAGGGGTCTCTAGCGCTGTGCTTTTGAGCAAAACGAAATGAAACAGAAGTCGATAGGTCCTAGGTTGTGCATGTATTTGCTAGCATCCCGACCTGTAGTGTCGGTTAACTGAAAAAACTGTCGCTACAGCCGTTCTCTATAGCGTCGGATACTCCAGAAAACCGTCGCTACAGCCTAAGTGGTGCCCGAGTTTTCCTAAACCACCTATAAGGTCGGTTATTTTAAAAAGTCGACCCTAGAGTTCAGTATTTATAAGGTCGATTATCCATAAAAACCGACACTAGAGTTCCAAAGCGGTGCCCGTATTTTTGTTTGACGCTATAGCATCGGTTATTTGGCAAACCTGACGCTATAGATCGACGCGCGAAGCCAAAATCACATAAATATTTTCCACGGGAAACCTGTAAGGTTGGTTTTTATGATAAAACTGATGCAATAGTCTATTAGGTCAGCTATTCTAATAAAAATGACGCTATGTGCAGCGACATTACTGGCCTAAAATGTAGTAGTGAATACCTTGGTGGAAGCTTCTCCGAGTGAAGATGAAGTCAAAGTCTAAAGATCTAAGAAGAGTGGGTAATTTCTTGAAGGCTGAAGACTTGTATAAGAGTAGGTAAGTCCTTGGAAGAAGGTGGAAGACTCCTTGCAAAGTGGGTAAGTCCTTGGTAAGGTTGAAGACTCTTTGTATTGGATAGGTAAGTCCTTTGTTTGGTCATGTATTGTAAGTCTTATGAATGAATATAAGAGTGCAATGGTTAAGAAATCCTAGAGGTTGACCTCTCTAGTAGTAGAATGACTCACTTCTAGTTTGAAGTGTGGAACCACTCTACATATCTTGTTACTTTGTGTATGTTCAATCTCTCTCTCCTTTTCTATGCATGTTTTAGTTGCACTCAAATTTCCTATTTAGTAACCTTATCTTGTGATATACCCTGAAGGTCTAATGAATTTTGTTTAAGTGCATTCAACTCTATGAATCCCCTCTAGAGCATCTAATCACACATCTAGGATCCAACACTAGGATCATTCAAGATAGTCTACCACAAGATATATCCATACACCTACATCCACATAATCAACCTATAGTATGAAAAGTTTTACATAGCCCAAATAGGAGAAAGAAAGTTAGACAATTGTCAAATTATGACTGATAGAAAACAAAAGTATTACAGTGAGATACTTTTCATATCTCACTAAGTTACATTATTAATCATTTATTCAGATGACAACTATATCAAAAGAAAATAAACTGATACTAAAGAGCGTAACGAAAAATAATTCATAGATAGTGGTATTTGTGTATTTCTTTTATAAATCTTAATAAGTGAGAGACATTATTCCATAAACGAGCTTAACTACAACTCTCAGAAAAGATGTTAATTCACCTTGGTCAACTAGTCTGTAACCAAAAAAACTTTCTTAGACAATACTTTAGGCCATTGGGGTTACCAAACCACATGTAAGTACCCAAGCACACCCCCAGCCACTTGTGCACACCGCATGCTATACACAATGAATCATATTATCACATACAACCACCAATCGCCTTTCCAAGATTGGAAGAGAGTGCTCTTTACACAAAATACCACTTGCAGTATCATTAATTAGCATGCTTAATCTTTGCAGGAGATTATTCCCCATTAGTGACATGATCATGTTGACTCTATATGACCAGTTCAAGTGTGGGCCTGAGTATGGTTGAACATTATACTCATCCATCCCTGACTCTAAAAGACTTAGATTCAGATCCCAAATGTATCAATCCACGGCTAAGACATGCCGACTCTGTTACCAACTCATCTCCCAATATAAGGTTTAGAATTAAAAAGATATCATCAAAGATATACAACTCAATATGATGGCTAGTCAAAGTTATTGAGGTCAAAGGAAACAATGAATAAATGAATCATTAGTTGAGTATTTCACTATGACACCTAAAATATAAACTTGTGGGATTGTGGAATTGAATAATACAAATCTATGGCCAGGAGCGTGCAAGAGGTTAGGGAGTCCCCCTGTGCGAACACGAAATCCATTAAATAACTTTTCCTTTTTGCTGGCTATAAGCATAAGTGAAATAGGCTCCTAGTCACCTTAGAAATGTCTGATGGAATTCCACCTTCCAACAATATCACATGATTTAAATAATATGGATAAATAAAGGAAAAGGAAATAAAAAGAGAATAGAAATAGAATGTACAAAGCGTGTGGCACACTTAATTATCATCTAGAACCTTAACTCAAATTTGAAGGATGATTGAAACTAATATATGTAAGAGCTTAGGGTAACGAAAGGAAAAGACATTAATAATCATATCTAGCTTATAGTTGTATATAGTATATAATTTATTTATTATTTATAAAGCATATGAAGTGCACTTGTTTATACATACGATACCAACCATCCAAATCATGCTTTTCATTGATGTTGATACCATAGATCATGATAAGAATTAAATATCATACTAAACAATATTAACCCATACTTTTCATTAATATTTCAAATAAGAGACTATTACAAGGAGTGAGTACCTTACCTTTCCTTAGGTGTGATATTGAAATAGGTTAATGATAGAGAGAGTAGATCAAATTTTAAAAATATTTTGACAAATTTCAGCTTATAATAGATTCTTATCAGAATAAGAGAGTGAGCTTGAAGTCAAGGGGAGAGAGAGAGAGAGTTAGTGTGTCAAAATGATATTTAGAAATCACATGTAGGGATCAAACCTTAGGAGGTGATACACTATGTTTCCAGAGTAACTCTCCTATTCGACATCTTCTCCAAGCAGAACTTACTATAATGGTGGAAAAGGGAAATGTTTATGATTTGTAAAGAGAGGGAGAGGGTTACTTATCTTTGAGGAATAAAAAGCAACAAGGGGATGTTTTCTTTCATAGAAGGACAAGAGATGGAATATGGATTAATTTGAGTGGAGTTGACTTCTATTTATAGGGATGTGGGAGGGTTGCATAGTCCTAATTGCAAAATGTATATAGATGACACATGGGTATATGTGTGTCAAAAAAAGAGAGATGATTTGTAGTTTTAGTGACACATGGATGTGTTTGTGCCCTCTAAAGATAGAGAATTTGTGGTTATATGACACAATGGATGCATATGTGTCATTTTAAGATATCTATCAAGATTTGTTTACACATGGTAGGATATATATAAAACATTAGGACGTGCTAGGTGTTTAAAAGAGGAGCATGACACTAAGATTCTTGCTTTACCAAGTAGTGTATTTGCTCAAGCTACCCACTTGTTACCCAGCTACATGCTTGCCACCTAGCTACCTACTTGTGTGCTTACCCACCAAATTATTTTTTTTCAAAGTTTGAAAAAAGTAAAAAAAATATATTTTCAACATATAAAACCTTTTAAATTAATAAGAATAGATTATTTAATATTAAAATTGAATTTACTAATAAATTCTCAAAGAAGCTTATTTTATTTGATCAAAATTCAGAATATTATAATAGGTTTACATACAAACTTTATTAGACAATATTTTTGGATTTTACACGGTCGGAGTAGGCAACAAAAATAAAAATTTAACTTGATCATAAACCCATAACCAGCAGATCGCATCAACATCTATGTAATGAAAAGGATGGTTTTAGCGAGTTATACCTGGTCCTGAGGATTGCTCAACGACTATACCTCACAGCAAGTGCAGTCTTCAACTACTTATCTTCGACGACGTCTCTGTAGCTCTGAGGGCATACATACCGACAAATATGACATATTAAAGCTTGATAGTTTCCATGACCCCGTTTTCAACGTCATGACCTTTAAGATACTTAATGACCAACTTAGAATTAGGGTCGGTTTATTATCAACCTACTCCAAATGCGGGAATGATTATGAGAGTTGGTAAGTGGACAATAATTTGATATACCATATTACAAGTAGAATGCAGAAAGAATATTCAATTGTTTCTGTCGTCTTGTAATATGGTTCAGTCTGGTATTGCATAATTGGGTATAGGACCATCAAACTCCATATAAATAGGTGTGCCCTATTCAAAGCAAAATCAAGTTCCCAGGTCACTATAATCTCTACATTAACATTATAATTTATGTAATTTTCCTTTCTTAAATATGTCAATGAAAAAAATATTTATTACTAGGAGACATCCCACTAATAGCCTAACAACAAGATTCTCCCCCCTCCCCCATGCCTGTGGCGGAGGCCGAACGCCTGAGAGGGTGGTAAATCAAGGCGGAAACTGGAATTCGAACCCCGGTCCCTTCATAAGGAGACACCGTGCTTGACCACTTGAGCCACTCCTTGTTGGCCTATATATAAATACATATATATGTTAAATTGCTAAATAAACATAATCTACATTAACTTATATACAACTAACCATATATTTTAAATAATACCTAAACATAATAAAATAATAACATAATATTATATTTTATTAATAAATAATATTAATAAATGTAGATAGAAGTATTAAAATTAATAGATACAATACTAAAATTATATATTAACGTTTAAAACTGTAGAAATAAAACAAATATATACATATATACATATACATGTATATATTTATTTGTAAACTTAGAAA